>CM029544.1:19716350-20316350 GCA_017141395.1 Laodelphax striatellus | reverse complement strand
AATAAACAACTGCCTAATACAACTGTATCCATACTGCATTCAGAAATTATATAATATGGAACATGATCGACCCCGCACTATCTTAACTCAGGGGCTGTTTAATAGAATATTTTTCCTTGTTACTCGTGTATGTATAAATCTAAAATGTACTGTATATATTGTATTGGGAAAATAAATTTCATTTCAATTTTCAATTGAAGGCTGTGTTGACTACTTGGTGACTGAGATAGAGAAAAAACTCCCAAGTCCTAAAAAGTAGGCTTACTTATCGGCCAAATTATTTCCAGAATTTGATATTTAATATAGAAAATTAAATTGAAATAAGTCGAAATTTGTAACTATGTCAGTGTTACATTGGAGGACATTGGAGGAAAATCATGCTTTTTAAATGCTATTATTGGTTTTCTCATCAAAACACAAAAACTATTATAGCTACACTAGAAATTTAGCTCAAATTATTGATAAGCACAATCTACTTGAGGTAATAAAGTCTCAAGAACTAAAGTCAATCTTTATAGAAAATTTTTAAATAAATTTTCGTGGGGGCGACGATTTTTTACTCAATAATAGGCCTAATGGTGCAATTGCGAACCAAGGTTCATTATAAATAATACTGCTATACTAAAATTTTCTCCAGAAATATGTTAGTTATTTGTATTTCTTTAACTCGAAGTTGCAAAAGTTTTTGGGTAGCCTGCTCTATTTGTCATTAAAAATATAATGTGTCATGGAAGAAGCATCGAACTAGCTGTTAGTTGATATACATTGACTGAGAATGCAGTGCGAATTTGAAGACGTAGTTCATCATTTCGCTGCTAGATGGCAGAGACTGCCACATTCATGAGTAAATGTCTATCCACTATACCATAGTTATCCACTACTTGGAAACTGTTTCAATTCTCATTTTTGTATTTTTAAATTATAAAAATATCATCAATATTGTAGAATATATATTATACAATTTACTCGGCAACCAATGGTCACCGCTTACCATATCACCGCTAGGTGGACAAATTATACATATTTTGACACAATTTTTCATTCTGAATCAATGGTCATCGTTGAAAATTGCGAAAGAGTTGAAATAAATAAGTTATTGCCCCAAGACTAGCTGAAAGTAACAATAATAAGTAATTATAAGTAACAGTAACACAGACTTGGTCTATGATACTTTAATCCAAGCTATTTATTTTTAATATCTTTCTTTTTTCAAGTTTAAACTTAATCTATTTTTATCTGGGTGCTTTTTCTATGTTATTATGCAATAATAGGGTCTCTCAGGTGCTCTCACATACTGTAATTCTTCAATAAATAAATAATTATGAATAGAAGCTACTAGTCAATATATAGAAAGTATAATATATAATTTAAATAATATTTACATTATATATTATACTTTCTATATATTGACTAGTAGCTCCTATTTATATATTATATAATGTAAATTTATGGGGGAGGGATAAATTCGAGAATAATATGAAAATGGTCTGATAATTAGTTACCATATAAAAAATGTTAAATCCTATTTTAAATCCTAACGAGGTCAGTAATAAGTTTGTAACTTCATTTATTTCTGAGTACAAAACGGATGCCAAAAAAGTTATTTAACAAGTTTTAATAATTTTAAAGCAGTTTACAACTAGTAAGCACATCTATTCTTAGGTAAACAAATACCTAATTTCTATCGATGAACCTTGTAGAAAATTTAATTCTACAATACAGAATTTTGAATGCAATACTTATTGAGATATTTTGCAAAATATGCTTGGAAAATGTGGTAAACTTGTAATTGTTTTGAACTCATTTTTATGAATAAATCAATCTATTCCAAAAAAACAATTAATACTAAATTCAAATTTTAGAGGACATTTTTTACTCATTTTAAATGATTGGTATAGTTTCTGAACAGATTTTTACATTTTCAGGTATAAAAAGACAAAAAATTACTTTTACACTCAAATGTGTGAATTTACACCTCACTTTCTATATTTTTCCAAGATAAGAAAATTTTATGCCTGTTTTTGGTATTAATGGAAATTTAGAAATAAGAAGGTAAAAGCCGGATGCTCACTAGACTGGAAGAGGTCATATGTGTTAATGTGGTTGATTAGAATGATTGTCCCAACACAAATTGATGATATTGAATCAGATGAACTTTCTCATCCAGACAATCCAAAGCTATTTGAGAAAAAAAGTAAAAAATGGTGAAAACAACCGAAAGCCATCGATTCAATAAGTACATTGAGTGGAGTGAGAAAGAGATTATATTTGATTATTTAATTTATTTATGTATATTACAACATATATTGCTTGAATTCATGACAGTTATTACAATAAACGTTATTTGAAAGAATAGTAATTACATTAATCGATCCACTAAACAAAACATAAGTTAAAAGAGCTTTTTAAATGATAATACTGTATATAGATACAAGCTTTAATTCTAGATTGTTAAAAACGACGTGAATTCTAGAGTATGATAGTTATTATAATGAACGTCATTGAAAATTAAAGTAATAGCAATATTCGGTTTACTAAAGAGAGAATAAACTATTAAGGTTATTAGATGATATTTGGATATGAGATTCAATATGCTAACTATATGGGTTTGTGTATACCTGAAACGGCGGAGTTTCAACATATAAATGTCCATTCTTGGGGTAGGATATGCAGGGCCGGATTTCAACCTATTGCCGCCCCTAGGCACTATTCCGGCTGCCGCCCCTTGGCATATTAGATACTGTATTATATATGTTATTGAGCTATATATTATTTATGTATATTATATAAGTTATTTTGATAATAAAAAACCAAATTTACCAGTCAATAATGATGGGTTTAATATAACAATAGGTTCCTTTAAGATTTTTCTTATATTTTAAAATTGTATCTATGCTCATTCAAAGTAAAAAATAACTGACAATGAAAAATGAAACTCATAAACAAACTTAATCATCAATCACAAAAAATATTTAGTTTTTTTATGAATGGGGTATTTGGAATATTTCAGTTGTTAGAACAAAATTTAAACTTAGGCCTACTAGTAAAATAATTGAAACATGAAAATTGAACACAAGAGGAATCTTGATCAATATTCGCAAAAAATAATTTATTTTTTATTATTAGAATAATTATGTGGAATATTCTATTGGTATGCAGATGCAGAGGTCCAAAAAATAAAATCTATCAAAATAACAAAACAACCTATCAAATAATTACAACTACCTAAATAAACTCACTACTAATACTCCAGAAGTTTGAAAATTTTCTTAATACTTGGATAAAACTTAAAATTTACAAATATAAACTAACTTAGCTCCCGAGAGCCGTGCCGCCCCTAGGACGTGCCGTCCCTAGGCTAGTGCCTAGTGTGCCTAGTGGGAAATCCAGGCCTGAGGATATGCAAGGACATCTACACTCAACCGTAGGCCTATATTTTTCTGATACAGTATATTCAACTAGACTAGAACTAATTGAACATGTAATACTATGTGAGATTATTTAGGTGAAAGATGAATAATTTTATAAACATAATGATGGGAATGATAAGAGTAATATGATATGGTGATGGATCAATTTCAAATAATAATGTGCATTTAATGAAAAATAATGATATTGAAATAATATTTCGTAATATTAAATGATTTAGAGTGGAAATATAAAATTATTTTAGAATACACTATGAAAAGGATGAATGAAGCGATGAAAGATGGAAGCTTTCATGTGGTTGCTTTAGGTTTGGAGGGAATCAGTCATTATCTCAAAAAGATATTTTCTCAATTATTTTAAAATGAAGCCCGATCGGCTTTCAATAGATCTTATAGAATTAGGGAGTGTAAAGATTTAGTATAAATAGTTGTACCATGATTTGGTACGGTATTCTCAAAGTATTTTCACAAGTTCCAGTACTTGAAACAACAAGTACTTTATTATTTAGAGTAACTTGCATGTCATTGAGTACAGAATTGCAATAAATAAAGTGTGGTAAATCAGATTCTAATGTTTCTAGGAAGAATGTCTTGCAATTTCTTCAATGATACATGGCTGAAAAACGTTTTTACAAGTGCTATTAACATGACAAGAGTTCTATTCATGAGAATTCCAAGATTTTTGACTGAGTTGCTGTAGGTTAATTTAATTACCATAAAGAAAGTTGTGGATTGAGTTCGAACACAGAGAACAGACTTAGTAATACTAGAACAGACTAGTATACTTACAACAGACTAGTATTTTAACAGAGAGTATTGCTTCTCTACGTTCAAGTCTAGAGTTCTATTCATGAGAACTCCAAGATTTTTGACTGAGTTGCAATAGGGTAATTTAATTACTATGAAGAAATTTGTGGATTGAGTTCAAACACGGAGAACAGACTTAGTAATACTAGAACAGACTACTATACTTACAACAGACTAGTATAGGCTACTAGAGAGTATGGTTCAAATCGATGTTGTGAAGTATGTGTGAGTATCCAATTATTATAGGTTGAGTTTGAGGCCATTTTTAAGTTGAATGAACTAAGAAAAATGACCTTAAACGCAACCCTATCAAAACTCAACCTAATATAATTTGCTATTCACGCATAGTTAGCCTTGATTGTATTGGTAAAGAGAAAGAGAGTTAACTGGTGGTGAAGAAGTATACAGTAACACAAAGGGTAAAGTGGTTTGAAACCCACTTAAAGCTTTAGATCAATTCATCTCTCATTATCCATGTAGCTACAATACTATGATCATTATCATGAGATACATGTCCCGTTTCTTGTAGACCTACGAACAAGCCAAGATCTTATGTGGGCATCAACACAGCAAAAAAAATTGACGAGGAGATAAATTGTGTTACGATCAATTGCAAAAAATGACGTCATTTTCGTCATCGGTTCTTGGCGCATTGGTAAATTTAGATGACATGATTTTACGGCTGTTGATGCCGCCGTAAAGTGACTTCATTGCGTTGACGTTCGATTCGTTCATTGGTTTTCATTGCATTGGTTAAGTTATTAACCACCTAAGTCATTTTATGCTGATTGAATGCAATTGGACTTTTTTATGATGCTGAAGGGTGAGAGAGATAGATGAATTTGCGAAGAGCAAATTAAGGCCGAGGTAGAGATCCACAATGAAAGGGAGGAGAGAGAGTATGAATTGAGGGGGAGAGCAGAATGAATTTATAGAGAGAGAAGGTGAGAGAGAGTGAGAGAGAGAATTTATAGAGAGGGAAAGAGCGAGAGGGTGACAGCGAGAACATAGAGGGAGAAAAAAGAAAGAGGAGTGAGAGAAAAAGAAAGAAATAGAGGGAGAGAGAGAGTGAAAAAAGAAAGATATAGAGAATGAAAAAAAAATAGAGTGAGAGAAACAGAAAGAGAGAGTGAGAGAAAAAGAAAGAAATAGAGCGAGAGAAAAAAAGAGATAGAGAGAGAGAAAGTGAGAGAAACAGAAAGAGATAGAGAGAGAAAAATAAAGAGATAGAGTGAGAGAGTGCGAGGGAGTGATGGAGTAAGTGAGGAAGTGTGTGGCAGAGGGACTGATTTTGTTGGTGCAAGATAGATAGAATTAGGTTTGTAGGAGAGTGAGCGAATAGACGGTTGAAGAGAGAAAGTTTCTTTGACTGAAGTGTGAGATACTGGCAATCGGTGGAAAGAGATATATAATTATATACAAATAAAAATATAGAGTATAAGAAAATACATTTAAAAGGATGAAGACATGATTCTAATGAAATGGGCTAGTGAGGGAGTAAGTACTCCCTCAGTAGAGTGAGAGAGAGAGAGTAAGAGAATGAAGGGTGAGAAGGGTAGGTGTGAGAGGGAGATTTGGATGACTTGAGGGTGAGAGAGAGTAAGAGAACGAAGGCTGAGAGAGTAAGTGAATTGAGGGTGAGGGAGTAAGTGAATGAGTTTTGAGAGAGAAGGCACGAGAGGGTAATTCGGATGGATTGGGAGTGTGATAGAGTAAGAGAATGAAGGGTGAGAAGGGTAGGTGTGAGAGGGTGATTTGGATGACTTGAGGGTGAGAGAGAGAGTAAGAGAATGGCGATAAAGGGTGAGAAAGTAGATGTTTGAGAGAGATTTGGATGGATTGGGCGAGAGAGAGAGAGTAAGAGAATGAAGGGTGAGAAGGGTACGTGTGAGAGGGAGATTTGGATGACTTGAGGGTGAAAGAGAGTAAGAGAATGAAGGTTGAGAGAGTAAGTGAATTGAGGGTGAGGGAGTAAGAGGGTTTCCAATGAATTGAGGGGTGTGAGAGAGTAAGTGAATGAATTTTGAGAAGGTAATTCGGATGAAGTGTGAGAGAGTAAGTGAATGAAGGATGAGGGAGTAGGTTTGAAGGAGTGATTTCAATGAATTGAGGGGTGTGAGAGAGTAAGTGAATGACGCGTGAGTAGGGTAGGAGTGAGAGGGTGTTTTGGATGACTCGAGGGTGTGAGAGAGTGAGTGAATTAATTGTGAGAGAGTATTTATGAGAGTATGAGAGGGAGATTTGGATAAGTCGGGGGTGCGAGAGAGTGAGTACCCAAGAGGGTGGTAAAGTCAGGCAGGCAGGCAGATATCGATTGGCGCAGAGTGGTCGAAGGTGGCGCTATCCTGCAGTAGGTGGCGAACTAGCCGACTACTCACATCTGTTCTCGGCTACCGTTGCTAGACACACACCACCAAGTGTTGAGAAAGTCTTTCTCGTACTCTCGACCACTACTTCTCTCAGCCGGCCCGAGAGCGCCCTCCAAACTCCGCCGCAATCTGATCCCCATCCGAATCCCTGATGATCGGTACATTCTGGAATCTGTGCAGTGCCTGTCCCTCGATGCCAGTAGACAAGGTAGGACAACTATCATTACCATATCAGGGCCCCGGGAACCGGCACCTAGTCAGGTGACACCATTTCACCCAACACCAGCCTCTAAGTAAACCATTCACACATTTCCTTCCCTCTATCTCATTGAATTCGATGGTGTTTGTCACATGATTTTGCTCGGAAACTATTACAATTCTCAAATAAAATGATAGAACGTTAGGTTGAGTAAAAGGTGAACTTGTGGTGAAAGAATAGGCCTACTCCATTCATTTCAGCTAAGCCGTCGGTCCCGGCTGCCCCAAAAAAAAAAACAGTCGTTAAGTCACGTCAGAGACCCTTGACTGATCAGGAGTGACCTGAAAACTCTGACATCAGACCTGAGCCAGCCAGGTTACACGGAATTATTATTATTATTCATTTCACTTGTTTGATCCTCAAGAATTCGATTGAGTGTAAAACACATAACTTTGCTCGAAAACTATTATTATTCTCAAATGAGAGAACGTTAGTAACTTATATGAGTAATAGGTGAACTAATGCTCAGAAGATACTTATGAGTGGAGACAGGATACTAATTAAACCATATCTTGTTCAATCCTCTGGAATTCATTTTTGTGTTTAACATATGATTCCACTAAAAAAATGGTCCTTATTCTCGAATGCAATACGATAGTGTACGATAGAACGATAGTGTATCAGTAAGCCCCTGCGCCCACTTCGCAACTGCTATCTGATTTCAGTCAGCAACCCAATGTTGCCAGATGACATTTGGCTGTTTTTCGGGTAATCGGGTAATCTAAACTATCAGCCAAAGTCATCTGGCAACGCTGCGTTGCTGACTGAAATCAGATAGCAGTTGCTTAGTGGGCGCAGGGGCTTATAGGTGAACTTGAGGAGAGGTGTTACTAATCAAACCATTTCACTTGTTCAATCCTCATGAATTCGTTTGATGTTTAACACACAGCTTTGCTCGAAAACTGTAATAAATCTCAACTGAACGATAGTATAATGAGTAATAGTTGAACTTATCCTTTATAAGTGATAGGTGATTTGGTGCTTAGAAGATACTTGGGGAGAGGATACTAATTAAACTATCTCTCTAGTTCATTTGATAAAATTCATTTTAGTGTTTAACATATGATTCCACTTAAAAATGGTTCTTATTCTTGAATACAATGATAGTATATAGAGAGCTTGTGGAGAAAGGATACTAATCAAACCACTTTACTTGTTTAATCCTCAAGTAATTCGATTGAGTTTTCAACAACTGATTCAGCGTGGAAACTATAATAATTATCAAATAAAGTGAGTAAAATTTAGTACAATAATTATTTGAACGAAATTCCTAATTAATACCATATAATATTCTGAAGACTTCTTCAAATATTGACAACAGAATAATAATAGCTAGTAAGGAAAATCGATGAACGCTGCTGCACAGAAAATTATTATGATTTAACAGCAACTGTATAGTTGCAATATCTCATTTCCTTCCATCTTCATATCTGCCTGAAATTTAGTACATATTGAAATATTTGGAGACACTTCTTATGAGTGGAGAGAAGATACTCTTCAAACCATTTTAATTGTTTGATCCTCAAGAATTCGGTCCAGTGTTCTACACATGATTACACATGATTTTTATGAAGAATGTTAATAATTCTCAAATGAAAATAGAGAAAGATAGTATATGAGTAATAGGTCCTTATTCTTCACCTGTGAGTAATAGGTGAACTGTTGTACATAAGATACTTGGAGTGAGGATACTTATCAAACCATCTCACTTGTTTGAATTCGATTTAGTGTTAAACACAAGGCTTAGAAATTCTACTAATCCCCCCCCCCCCCCAAAAAAAAACAACGAAAGAACGAGGTATGTGAAAAACGAAGATAGTATGTTCAGATACTACATTTTAATTTGGAGTTGGAATAGAAGAACACTTTATATTTATTGTAACTTCATTTTAAATTACATAATTATAATTTTTGAGCTTCAAAATCACTTCCCGGTGGTTCGGAACCTACCTAAAAGTGCAGGTCCATTCATCTCTAATCATCATCCTTCCCATTACCCACGCACAAGCCTAGAGCTCATGTGGGCATCATACAAAAAAATGAATGTAGTAAATATTAAATGTGGAGAAGAAATCATATAATTTTAAAAGGATTGGAGAATAATCTAATCACTTTCTCATTGCATTTTGCCCATTAGAGATTTATGTTGTTGCACAGAGATTTAATTTAATTTCGCAAAAATCTGGAATTGAATAATACGGTACTTAGTTAATTTTTAACGATCATAGGAAGAGCAAATCCCATTTATTTATTCCGCCATAACTTGAAACACATCACTGTTTGCACAAGGTTTATTAAAATAGTAGGTACAATGATTTCAAATAAAAGTACAACTTAGAACAGAGACCCACTGCCGCACTGCCACAGACTATTAACCATTGTACAAACATCAAATGGAATTGAGATTGAACAAAACATGGATGGATCGATCTTGAAAAGATTTCGTTTAATATTATTATAATAAATATTTTGGGCCTTTTGCACGATAACCCCGCATTTGTTTGTAACGATTTCATTAATTAACTACTACCTATTTCGAAAATATACGTCTGTATTTCACTGGAAACACACTATAATGTCAGCAGTTATGTTTTTAAAATAGACTGCACTTCTCATCTTGATGAACCGGAATCAACCGCATCTGGTAGCCTACTCGATTTATTCAAAGAATGATAGATTTGATGGTGTTTCACAAAATATCCCATTTGAATATTTTTAATTTAATTTGTTTCATTGATTGATTCAACTTTAAATTTAATCTTCCATTATAAAACTATCAAATTGAATGTACGATTCACGCAAGATTATGTTGAAGAACTGTAGTAATACAGTTTGAATTTTGAAAGCAAAAATGACCAAATGATGAGTAGAAATGAAGACGTTGGTTGAAACGACTACAATTGACAGGATATTTACATTGATCAAATTAATTTCAATTTGATCTGAACGGACGATCGTCTTATTCTAAAATACATGAAAATTGATTATTGCCCACTCATGTGAGTTTTTTGAAACTTAGTTTTTTTACAGTCCAGAACTGGAATGTTTATATATTATTGAAAAACTAAATAAGTGGAAAACTTGAATGTTTACATTGAAAACAGCTTTATAAAGGTAGCAACTACTGTAATTTAAACTTGAAATGAAAATATACAAGAATAACCATGCAAAAATAGGAACCATTTAGTATGAATATTGTTAATTCACTGAATTTATTAATATTCAGTAGGCTATTTCATATACGAGTAGGTACAATTTTTTGTTTGAAAAAGTTGCTATTTTGACTAACGGTAGCTACTCAGTAGCAGAAGCGAAAACCTACCTTAACGATTCCAAATATTATACAATATTCGAGATCGATATAATAATAATAATACGAATCACTTCTTGAATAAACACTAAACTCTTAAAAACAGAAACAGTATAAATTTTATACTGTCAAGAAATACTAATAATTGTCAAGAGTAAAACATCCAACATAATTGAAATAATGAATCATATGAAGCTGGTCTGTTTCTTTTTGAATCCTGATTATTTTTGCTTCTTATTCGTGTAGTATGTGTAGGGTACTGCAATACTAAGTTACGATTCCAAATAAACTACAAATAAACTACATACAGGTGGGGGGAGCTCGAAGGGGTCAAGGATGGCTGTGATTTAGAGCCACAAATAATATTGGTGTTGCAGAGAAAATTGCTGCATTCTTATTTAAAGAACATTTAGAAAGTACTTCAAAGCAATTAAAAGTTTAGTCCAGTCATTGAATACAAAAAAGGCTCATTGCGGGGAATAATTATTATTCCCAACCAAGCGAATGTTCAAGATGAGTTGCATAGAATTCCTCTAGTATACTACATCTACTAATTCGAAGCAACATTTCCTGATCTACACTATCTCTTCTATTGGAGTGATATCTTGTATACTTTACAAGGACTTTATTGTACTTTTCTATCACTTTTTTATCAATTAGGCATATACAAACGTAGGCCAAGTCAATACGGCCCGCGATTGCAGAATAAGGAAGTATCACAGAAAGAAGAATCATTTCTCATTTTTTAGATTGCGTGTAACTTTTTATCATCAAGTTAAACAAAAATATCAATAGCTGTTCCGAGAGAGAGATTTCTCTGTCAATTGATCACCTCTACAATTTTTTAGCTCTTTCATTAACTTGAATTTTCAGTGACACATCTTAATGAGAAAATTCTTTTTAATGAATATTGTAACTGTTTATATTCAATATATTGGACTTCTCTACATGTGACAATCAAATATGACCTTTTTGCTTGTGTTTCAAGAAGAGTAAATCATCTACAATTTGAAATCTATATTTATAATTATATCGAATATGAACAAAGTGAACAATATGAACAACTCATTGAATTGAATCTTCTCACTAAGATGTTTTGCAGACTTTTGCTAGTTATCTGAAAATTCGAGTTAATGAAAGAGTTGAAAAATTAAAAAGCTGTTCAAATGGAAGAGAAATTTCTCATCTTGGAACAACTATTGATACTTTTATGTTTAACTTACTGATAGAATAACAGAATCTAAAAAATAAAAAAGTATTTTCACGTTTTTACATTATTTTTTCACCAATTAGCTTCTAAATCTATATACTTATCTTATGTCTAATACTATGTAATTAAATAAATGAAATTTCATGATAATTCAGTACATTTTTTCAATCCGGCCTACTTAGGCATTCTAAATGTTAAATATTGCCTTGTACAAATAAGAGTTTGGCATCTCTGCATTGAACCAAATTCATTTTTGATATGCCTGATTGAAACTGATCAAAATTATAGATTTAGATCATTATTCAATTATTTTATTTTTCTTCTTACAATAATCATATCACTTTCACATTAAATTTCAAAATTCAAAATCTTGAATCAGAATCAGATACATTCTTAATATATGCTCAACCAATTTTTATCTAAAGTGTCGGTACTTTCCTGTTATAGGACACGTCTACTCATCTAGAGATATCGATAGTCCATATCGATAACCTATAATAACCAATAAGGTTATGTTAACCTATAGGTTATGTTAACCTATAGGTTATGTTAATAATCTATATTTTTCTCATATCGATGAGTATCAATACTTTTGAAGCTCGATATCGACTATTGATATCTCTAGATGAGTAGACGTGTACTATAACAGGAAAGTACCGAAATGTCCAATGAATAATTATTATAAGAAATGCTAAGAAAGCTGGAACTAACATCAAACACAAACGAAAGAGGAATGCAATGCTGTTGTAGTAAGCCCCAACAAATTCAACACACCTTACCACCAGCAAGTAATACACCTCCAAATTCAACGAGCCATCTGATTGGCTAATGGGCTGACCAGTCGCCATTTTACGATCTCAACCAATCAGGAGCCAGCTGAACGAATACGTCACATGACACCTGACATCCTATCTGAAGGTTACGAGCTGTTAGCTTCTGATTGGTCGAAATCTTAATGTGGTCAGTTCAACTTATTGGCCAATCAAACGGGTTTTGAATTTTTGTAGGCGTTTCACGTCATCAGCATTTATCAGAGAGTATAGATAAAGAATTTCTACTACTTCTCTACTGCTATTCTCTCTGGCATTGACACTCCCGCTTTCCTTAGTGCTTGTTGTTAGTTTCAGCTTTATCCTCAACTCTCACAAACTACTCAATTTGATTCCCAATGTATAAATTTAGATATTTATCGTTTTATCTCATAATTTATTATAATATTATTCTATTATTCAAATGCCCAGGAATAAATTTTTCTAATTTTTACAGCATTTAGCATATGATAGGCAAATTTAGAACGCCTTAATGAGTTGAGGAAAATGCTATCAGTTTACTTTAAGAAACGTTAGGGGCGTCCTAATTTTATGATTCTTGAAGGGTTTTTTTTGCCACCCTATTCTAAAACAACCTGAGTTCAGGGCGGCAAAGTAAGTATTCTGATGTGTGATGTATTCTTATAGAATATATCTCAGATACAATATTCCCCAAGCAAACGTCTACAGAAGTACGTAGAAATTTCATTTACAATGTCTGGAAAATTTGTATACCCAGTAGACAACATAAAATTACACTTCACATTTTGTATAAATTTGTATACCCAGTCGGCAACATAAAATTACACTTCACATTTTGTATAAATTTGTATACCCAGTCGGCAACATAAAATTACACTTCACATTTGTATACCCAGTAGGCAACATAAAATTACACTTCACATTTTTCGAATAATGATAGTTCTATGAATATAAATTACACAATATTATGTAATGTTTGCGGTGTGATTGAAAGGATGGTTTTGCCTTATTTTCCTACCGGAAGAAAGCATTGAGGCAAGAAAATAACAATGAAAACCCCCTGCTTTGTGGCCAATACTTTTTCCAATACTACGAGGGCTTACACATTTTAATTGCAAAGCATCATTTATCCTTCTGTTGTCTTTCATCCATGCTTGGTTTATTTCCTTTGATATAGAATAAGTCTTTGCGAAGATTCTATTTCGTTAATGAGACTAAAAATGCTAGTGACTGATCCAAGGAATCCCCTGGTTCGATCCCCGGTCTAACCAAAAAATGTATACCAAAGATCTCGGGCCACACCCATGTTTCGGAGAACATTTTAAGCCGTCGGACCCGGTTCATGTGGTCAAGTTAAGCACAAGGCTCATCTGGGGATCACCCTAAAAAGAGGAAAGCGTTCAATGATTCAATTAATCTTCGATCAGATTTTTATAAATCTACAAACCTGGTCAAGTTGAGCACAAGGCTCATCTGAGAATCACCCTAAAAAAAGAGAAAGACGTTCAATAATTCAATTAATTTTCGAGCAAATGTTTAAAATTCTACAAATTTAGTACAGTATTAACACTGGTTAGATAGCAGCAAGCAATGCACTATTATACAATACGTACAACCTAAGTGTGTACCCCATATGTGCAATGTTCAAAATATTGTAATGCCTCAATCGTATATCTAGCTGTCACTTCTGTTTTGTGAATGAGAAGTGGAGAATAGTGGGTTTAACATTGATTTCGATGTTTATGTTACCTATAAATTATAAAATTGAGTCCCGAAAATTGATGTTCCCCTTTGAGCACTGAAGCTTTCAACGTTCAAGTTAATCTTTTCTCAACTTTTGTACTCTGAATTGGCGAATAAAAGCGCTAATTAAATCATGGATTTTTTTTCATCATAAAGTATAAACAATAATGAATAATTGTAGAAAAAACAACCTAAAATATAACCAAACCTGACAACCAAACAACCTGCATGTAACAACCTAAATGTAACAACCTTACATTCAAATGTATTGAGTATGATTCATATATTGAATCATATAGTGAATGTATAGAGTGTATATTGTGCTCAATAAATAATATTGAATAAAAAGACTCGAAGTTGTCACAACCACACATGTATTGGAGTACTGAGATACCGGCGGTCTCGGTTGTTACACCATATCATCAATCCCTGTTTTACAACTCCGAGTATTTTTTATTCAATGGATATCTTCCACAATATCACCTTCACTACTACACAAAATATATTGAATTTTCCATCTTCTTAGTACAAATTTTTAACCTACTCAATAGTTCTGATAGAATGACCATTGGAGGGAAATATGTCTTCAACAGAAGAGCCATTATCAATTTCTCTTTTACTATTTCGGTTATCTATTTAATGTGGATCTTCTTCTTAAGTTAACAGCCGTAGTATAGGGCTGGTTGGCAGCAACTCTCCACGCTTCTCTGTCATCCGCCATCCTTTTCATGTTGCTGTAGGTGAATAACTGTGGATATTTAATGTGGATAACTACCAGAAAATCACCTTCATTACTACACAAAAAATACTGAAGTTTCCACTTTTCTAGTTCAAATTTCGAACCTACTCTACTTAATAGCTTTATTGATAGAATAACCAGTGGAGGGAAACACTGTTTCCGAAATAGGTCTTTAAACAGGGTCAGAAGAGCATCTTGGTGATAATAATAATAATTTCGTGTAACCTGGCTGGCTCAGGTCTGGTGTCAGAGTTTTCAGGTCACATCTTGGTGATGTTATGGCGGTAATGTAACAACAAGCATCTGAACTTCGATCAAACTAAACTTGGATAAACAATAGAACCCTCTGCAACAAGTCCATAAGTAACAACTCAAGTCCAAACTCAAATCCTCTGGTTTATTTGACGACGATCGTTAAATTAAAATACTCTACTGGTAATGAGAAGTTTTTGTTTTTATAATTATTGATAGAGTCGATTTTTTCAGGAAGGCGGCTGAATCAAAAAAGTGTGGTATATATTAACAAACTAGGTCATCCCAGGTAGTATAAAACTGCGGCTATTAAACTAAATGGAATAGTTTCCAATCCTTCTCCTTCTTCTCCTTCTTTTCAATTTCCTTATCCATCTTCTTCTCATTCTCCTTCTCCTTCTTCTTCTCCATCTCCTTCTCCTTATCCTCCTTTTTCTTCTTCTCCTTCTTTTTCTTCTTTTTCTACTTCTTCTTCTCCGTTTTCTTCTTCTTCTTCTTCTTCTTCTTCTTCTTCTTCTTCTTCTTCTTCTTCTTCTTCTTCTTCTTCTTCTTCTTCTTCTTCTCCGTTTTCTTCTTCTTCTTCTTCTTTTCTTTTTCTATATAATGGAAACACTGGAATGTTTTTCTTCTTCTTATTCATCTTCTTCTCCTCCGTTTTTCTTCTTCTTCTTCTCCTTCTTCCATTTCTTCTACTTCTTCTTCTTCTTCTCCTCCTCCCTTTTCTTCTTCTCGCTTCTTCTTCTTCTCCTCCATTTTCTTCTCATTTTTCATCTCCTTCTTCTACTTCTTCTTCTTCTTCCTACTCTCCTTTTCTCCTTCTTCTTTTTCTCCTCTTTCTTTTCCTCCTTCTTCTCCTCCTTCTTCTCCTTCTTCTTATCCTTCTTCTCCTTAAACTTCATAAACCACGGAGGAGTTCTGATTACAGAAAAACATGTTCGCCTATTTTATATAAAGATTACTGTATTTTAAAAGCATCAATCGAATCAGCTGATTAATCTTAATCAATTCACTTAACAGGAAAACCTTTTACTTTGTTCACAGCTGCACTCAGAGTATCGAAGTACCTACCGCTGGCACGAATACACTGGACCTAGGCAAGACGTGATAAAGCATGCACCACAACCAGTGGCAGATGACAGTAAGAACAATTTTTATATATTTTTTTTCAACAATTTCATTCAAACTAATCTTCTAGCTTGTAGTTATAGCTTACAAAAAAATACAGTAATAGATTATTTCAATTAGTAGTTAATATAATCAACTAGATAGAATGCAAATTTCTGCAGCTAATTGGTGATAATGAATGTTCATTTATTTATAGAATCTTTATGGGATCTATATAAAACTCAATGTAAACATCTTTCAAGCCTTTCTCCTAATTCCAATGAGCATCAGTTTATTTTTCGTTACTCACATTATGAGAATCATTTTTGAATTTGTTGAAGCTTTTGGCATACATAAGTTTTGAATACTGTATTTCTCTCTCACGTTGTCACGTCCTCATGTTAGTCACTGAGGGTAGAAAGTATATTCAGAAGGATTAATGACAGTAAATCGGGACAAACAGAGATTCTTTGAGGTAACTTATGTTTACAATAACATAGAGAACATGTTACTGAAATTTTCTACTCAATTCCTGGTGCTTAATTTGTGATTCTCAAAAAAACGTGTTTTTCCGTACTATTTTTCGGCGGTGTGATTGAATCTTATCTAGTGATTGAAATGAGTTGATTATTAGAAACTACAGTTGGAGCTCCTCTCGCTTGAATACTGTGTAGAACAAAGTACTGAAACATTTATTGATCTGTCTCTAGTTATGCCTTATTCAAATACGATTTCCAAGATATCCAACCAAGTTGAAGGCATGGAATTGATTAGTGTCTTGCGTCGCTATGATGTGGACTGGTGGTGGGGGGGGGGTTTGTTAAAGGAAATTCTGCATTATGACGCAGTATGTCTCTCTCCACCACAATTTCCGATAGATGAAAAATTGCAAGGGAGCTGCATGAATACTTTCCTGAGTCTGGAATTGTATTATTAACGGCTTGAGGAAAAAACATTAGATGGAATGAATATTGTTTACTTATCTCCTCAAGCTATTCAAGAAGTTGCACATGTCTAGTGAAACTTGTTTTGAACAGATAGCTCGGTCACTTTGCTATGACCTATAGATTAGAAATAATGAATTATTGTAATTACATTAAAAATCATTACAGATTTCTAACAGGTTCAAAGTGTATAAGATTTTATCCACAATACTGTATTAATATGGCAGAATCGTAGAGGATGGTTTCTTTCTCTCTGGTCACAGCTGTCTTTCACTGGTCACAATCTCGCTGTTCTTGAGGCTACACACAGTTGATTGATTGATTGATTGATTGATTGATTAATTGATTGATTGATTGATTGATTGATTGATTGATTGATCGATTGATTGATCGATCGATTGATTGATTGATTGTAATGAGATTAGGTGAAAGCATTGTCAGAGGTCTTAGCAAAGTGGATATACATGGGAATTCTCCACATACAGTATAATCTCAGCAGCATATCTCAGCATAATCACAGCATTATCTCTATTTAGCATAACAGTATGCTTATGTTTGTTGTCAATTGCCGTTTCATGGAACCTAATATCTAAAGTTCAATTGCATCAACCTCAACTCACAAGTTAACATTGAATTTGAAAGGTAGGCTACTAAGCCCTTTCAAGCTTCATAACTAATTATCGGAAAAATGTAATGATTTTCTGAAAAAGCATTTGAAAACCCTTCAAAATGATTGAAATAACCCTCTTTCATGATATTTCACCGTCTATTCTGGATGCTTCATGTCTTCTCAATACAGTATTTGCTGCGAAGTAGAAGAAAGGGAAATTGGAGAAATTTTACAGAACCAGAAAAGTTGAGGAACCATTTTGGGATACTCTGAAGGTAAAAAAGGTAGAAACATTCAGAAAGGCACCACTCACACTTGCGATACTCAAATCGCGAAGCGAATCCTTGCTCGGTGACTGGAATAACAAACATGTGTTTTCAAAAGAATGACGCTCAGACGATCCTGCAACCGTATTGTCTGAACGTCATCATTTAAAAACACATGTTTGGTATTTTAGTCACCGAGCGACGAGTCGCTTCGCGATTTGAGTATCGCATGTGTGAGTAGAGCCTGAAGGTACAGAATAAGGAGATAATTTCACAAAACCAGGAAAATTTAAGAAGTAATTTGGAAACCTCGAAGGTAAAAAAGTAGAAACATTCAGTAAAGGCACCGAGAAAGAAGATAACTTTACAAAACCAGGAAGAATGAGAAAGTAATTTGGAAAACTTTGAAGGTAAAGAAGGTAGAAACGCACAGTAAAGGTAGTCAATCATTTCTTGAAGATTTCGTCGCGTGCTTCAAATGGAAAAAAAAGCTGAGTAATTACTTCTTGGACATTAATCTCCACTTTTTGATGACACTCAATGTGATAGATTGGCATTAATCTTGTCTAAACATGTGCTCGAACAGTAATTACTTGGGGTTTGCTATATTGATCCAGAAAAAGGCGACAGTTTACAGCCATAGCAATCCTAGGCCACCCTGTAGTCAGTGTTTCATTTGTAGCACAGCAGTGCAATGATAGTTTTTGATTATATTTTTGTTCCAATTCCACTTCGCTACTAAGCTAGCCAAGCAATAGGCGATTGAGTTACTCTAGAAAGAGTTACTCTCGTACTCTAGAAAGAGTACAATAGAAAGAGTTACTCTCTTGAGTTACTCTTGAGTAACTCTCTCTTGTGTACCTCTCTTAACATAACTTATGCAAAAGTATTATGACTGGAGAATCAACTTTGATCTGCAAATTTTGTAAATAAATTTACAAATTGTAAACTATTGTAACACAATTTTGTGAATAGGCCCACAGTAAGTGGAAACTGAATTATACCACGAAAATGTATTATTCACTTACAATGTGGTAGATTAATGTTAATTTTTGTGCTACGGTACCATTCGATTTAGATAGCATTTCGAATACAAATAGGCTAATAATAAAACAGGGCTGGCTGGCTCTTCTACTCATGAAACTCACTCTTAACTTCATTTCTCTTGTGGAAATTATTCTGAAAGTTTTTCGTTTCCATTAGGGAGATGAATAATTGGATTCTCCGCAGTTTGGATGTATTACACCACACCTGCTCTCAACTAAAAAAGGTCACCAAGAAGAGACTAATTAATGAGAAAAATACTTAAATTAGTTATTTGTTCGTTGCTTTTACTGTACCAAGTATCTCTTTTCCTGTTCTTTGCAATTTCTCAAAGTGTTCTGGGGGTTTCTGTATGTTAATTTTACTTTAGCATTCTCAGCCTTCTCAAATGTTGTGAAATGCAACACTTAAATTGTTAATAGTATTAACAGTTAAAGTAACAATACTTCCTCTATTAACTACAGTACCATAAGCAGTTAAGCACCCATAGTGATTTTTTGCTGCCAAATAAAAAACACTACAATACTTCATCAATAAAGTTTATCTGTAAAGTTTGATGTTTTTGCGGAAATAAAGTTTATTTATTTATTTTATTTCAATACATATTATGTTTGGCTTGGCTGTAAGAAGCCTTGAGCTCCAGCCACGAGTTCTAAGAGCAAGTAACAATAAAGTACTTTCGGGTCTCCCCACCGGTAAAAGCCAAACGCTAAATAAATAACAATAGAGTACAATTAGAACAATAGTATGAATAGATCCTATGATCATTCGCTCTATCTGATTAAAGGAAGATTGATTAATATAAGTAAAATCCAAATGCAAAGAACATACAAATACTGTACTATATCAAATAAGTTTATTAACTTCAAATTTCTAATATTTCTACACAAATCCTATACTTTAAGTACCTAACACCTATAAAAAATTCAGGTGTCTGATACAAATAGCAGCTATAGTACCTACATCACCTCTCTTACCCAGATTATTTATTTATTCAAGAAAGTAGTGCCTAGTGCCTATTTACTGTAGCAATCAAAGTACCTGAAGCCTAGTACCATAAGTTCTATTAGGCTACCATAAGTACCTTATGATACTTATGACACTTACGATACTTATGTATTAGGATAACATAAATTTTTCAATAAATAGGTAAGTACCATAAGCTACGATTATAAGTACCATAGGCTACGCGACATAGATGGTTAGTGCATGGACTAACCAGATTCTTGTCTTCTCTATGACCTTTGTACAATTATCATATAGGCCTAATGACAATTCGAAATCAACAATAGAAAATTATCCAGTACTTGATGAAAACAAAAAATTGAAGTAATGTGGAATCAACAATGAATAATAAATTTCAGAAACAAGATCTGGTCTACGGATACTTTACTCATGCGCAATAATGTTTCCCACTTGTAACTCTGACGGATCGTAAAATTGAAAAGCTCCCCCTTTTCTCATGAATGAAGAGAAAATCATTGAGGGGTTGGTGAGCGGTAGTGTGGAGTGAGGCCTCAGTAAAACGCCGCTTGCTCGATCAATATTGTTGCTATTGTTGTCAATATTATTGTCCTAGGGTTGTCAATGAATCATCCTACAAAGCTTTAATAAGGGAACATTTTGAAGTCAAGGCTATTTAGAAATACGTATTTAGCATTTAACCTTGCTCACCACTTTTCGGCCCATATTCCAACGTAAGCTGAATTAATAATTTTGCTCAACTGATAATGATGTAACATTAAATTCAGGAAATATAATAATTTATATTATGACAATTCACATCACAAATATATAACAATTACCATGTTGGAAGCAGGACAATTATAACTGTATAAATTAATAACTTATTTATCTTCATTACATCTGTTAAACAAATAAAATATTTTTGAACAAGATACAAGCAGTGGCGTAGCCAGAATTGACTTTGGGGGGGAGGCCAACACCGGGGGGTCTGGGGGGTATGGAATACCCCTAGACATAAGGAGGGTCTGGGGGCCATCCTCCGTAAAATTTTAATATTTAACAGGTACATATATAACACTGTTTTAGTCTACTTTTAAGGTCTTGCGATAGCTGAGATCCGAACATTATTCTATTAGGAGAAAGAATCATTTGCGATTGAAATTAAATTTCGACAATTTCGGGGGGGGGGCTGGTCTAATCCCCCCCCTGGAGGCCCCCACTGGCTACTCCACTGGATACAAGCGAATTCTTTTATAATTGCTTGATTCAATCACATAAATAATTCAAATATTGGGGCCATGTCCGAATTTCTCTTTCTAACAACTATGAGTTTTTAAAGGTTCTTTAGAGCCGAACCCGCACTGAACAATCCGAAAACTCTAATAATATAGAAAATAGTAGTATTTATTTTCGGTTTTCAATATTAGGAAAGATCTTCAAACGAAATTACGAATACCAATTTTCCAATATTTAACATTTCAAAAAGTAATTCAGAAAACTTCATGTTCAATAAAAAGAGTCAGTTATGTAACTTTCCGAAATGGAAGTTAAGTTCAAGATTTGGAAAATTGAAATTCAATTAAACAGATAAATTATAGAGCCCGTTGAATTTGGCGACATAATTATGGCCAAGAGTTTTAATCTCAACAGAACTTTCCAAGTGCTTAGAGCAGCGAGTTTCAACTTCTTCAAAATTCTCCTCAAATAGAATACATCCCCAAAGTAATTCTTATATATATAGTAAGCACCTTGAGCCTATGAAAAGCTATACTATATATAATTCAAGTGTCATAGCATTAGTAAAAAATCGTACTTGTTTTCGACTTTTTCCTGATATCACATATATTAAAACGAGAAAATGGAATGAATTTGGAATAGATATATAGAATATTGAAGAGCTGTACTATTTATCAACCAAATTGAAATGAAATTCATGATCAAAATCGTCAAGTCATAGTCATGTTAAGATTGCTGTCACATCTGATATTCCAAACAGGAGTTTTCTAGAAACAGTTTCTTTCATTTTTCCTGCACCTGACCTTACGTAATGGATGAATAATTACAATGAAACAATCAATGAATATTTAATAAATGAAAAGACAAGATGTTGTCAAACCAATGATTTATTAGAAAATCGAGATACCTGTTTCGGTTGTTACACCATTATCAATCTCTGGTAAACTAATACTTAACGAACAGAGCAGCAGTATTTATACTAACGGTAAAGCACCGCTATTGGTAGACGCTCTAGCCAATGACCGTGAACGGCTGCCATTGGCCTAGACAAGCTCCTCCCCGATTAGCGGTTCATTCAAACATTACAAAATGGCGATTCAAACAGAAAACACAATTGAAGATCAATAAATAGCTACAAAAACCTAAGAAATAAATGAAACAATATTACGGAAGAATAAGAAAAACAATTGATGGGTCTTTGTTAAGGGGTGAGAACAATATTAATATTATGATTAGGTAATATTTCAGGCAAACTGCGGAAAATGTGCATCATATAATAATGATAGTCATGATAATAAGCATAATTTACTTTAAGTTTGAAAAGTGTAATAAGGAAGCGGTTGTCCCAGTTGTAGCAGGCTGGTCTAATCAGTGAGATTAGATACGAGACGGCGCCTACCACTCCTGTTGTAACGGTGACCGGTTCCTCTAAGTACAATATTTATGAGCCGCAAAATTGCTTCCCGGTGGTTCGTAACCCACCTAAAGCTGTAGATCAATTCATCTCCTATCATCATCCTTCCCATCACCCATGCACAAGCCTAGAGCTTATGTGGGCATCATCCCCAGCAAAAAAATCAGATTCAGTTAATTCGAAGAAAGATATTCTTTTTGCCATCGTACTCTACGGTCATCAGCAACGTCAAGAAATGATATCGCTCCATCTATCTATCTATCTAATGCGATATTCATCGCTAATCTCATAATAACTTTATAATATCTCGTCTTTCTATCATGTAATCTTACTTGCTAGGAAACGTGTTAAATGCCTTCAGTGACAGCTAACAGGAATTACTATGGGCTTACTCTTATTCGCAGGCTTAACCAAAAACACTCGAAGACCTATAATTTGATCCCGGCCTTCTTGAAGCCTGAATCTTGTTATTAGAGGTCTTACAAAGGTCGGGACAACCCTTATTTGAACACGAGTCTCCAATCTCCAATTCAAGCCTGGATAAATCTGATCTGAGCGACAAAAACACCAATAGATACGGGTTTGCTTGAATAGGATCGGTGTTTCATCACAAAACATTCATTGATCTGCCGAAATAGTATGTAGCAAGTACAAGCAAAAAGCTGTGTCTGTTCACTTGTGTTTATCCAGCTTATCAGCAAGTCCATGGAGAATGTTCTAGAGGATTTGGCAATGTTTCCACATCCACAGTAAACATTGATTTCTCCCTAAAACTTGGTCTCTCTCAAATTTCTCCGAAATCGGGTCGCCTCATAACAAACTTTCATCGTTTATTCCAACGTTCTATCAAAGATAATATGAAGAAGTTGAATAACCTTTGATTCTATCCTCAATCGTCGTTATTACTACCATATATCGTTCGTCTTTTTAGTTTCAAAGATAAGCGGTTATTGGTTTAGCAGTTCAGATCAAGAGCAGTGCTCTTCCAGGATTGCTTGTCTTCTATTATCTATTATCCTAGAATTATTACATCATCATAGTAATATTCTCATTTTATTTCTTCAAAATATTCATGACAACCTGATATAGGCTATTCCCGACAATAGATATTTTGTATAAACATTATATTTTTCTTCTTCTTTGTCTCTTCCCAGTGCTCTTCTAGGATTACTTGTCTTCTATCAACTCATTCCTGATAAGTCCTCGAATTATTACATCATCATAGTAATTTTCTCATTTTATTTCTTCAAAATATTCATGACAACCTGATATAGGCTATTCCCGAAAATAGATATTTTGTATGTATAAACAATATATTTTTCTTCTTTTTTGTCTCTTCCCAGTGCTCTTCTAGGATTGCTTGTCTTCTATCAACTCATTCCTGAGAAGCCTCGAATTATTACATCATCATAATAATTTTCTAATTTTATTTCTTCAAAACATTCATGACAACCTGATATAGGCTATTCCTGAAAATAGATATTTTGTATAACCATTATATTTTTCTTCTTCTTTTTATCTTCCCAGTGCTCTTCTAAGGTTGCTTGTCTTCTATCAACTCATTCCTGAGGAGTCCTCGAATTATTACATCATCATAGTAATTTTCTAATTCGATTTCTTCAAAACATTCATGACAACCTGATATAGGCTATTCCCGAAAATAGATATTTTGTATAAACATTATATTTTTCTTCTTCTTTGTCTCTTCCCAGTGCTCTTCTAGGATTACTTGTCTTCTATCAACTCATTCCTGAGAAGTCCTCGAATTATTACATCTTCATAGTAATTTTCTAATTTTATTTCTTCAAAATATTCTTATATTCCTGACAATAGATATTATGTTTAAACATTATATTTTTCTTCTTCTTTGTGTCAGCCCAGTGTGCCATTACAGCGTTGGGGTAGCCTCAATCCATTTTTTCCATTTTTCCCTATTCATCGCCATTCTCCTCATCAAATGTCCTTTCTCTTCTCCTTCATATCTCCTCAATCCGATCCTCATATGAATACTTCAGGCGTCCCACCGTTCTTCTCCACTGCACTCTTACATACTGTTTTGCCTTGCTATCATCCCTCATTCGCTGTATAGCACGATCCTTTAACTTGTCAGAAATCAGCTGTTTCGGTAATAATTAAACAGTGATTTCGGCACAATAATCAAAAGGCTTGAAAGTCTTAAAGACCTTTTTAAAGAAGACCTTTCATAGAATAACTTTTTAAAAGACCTTTCCAATAATCTGCGAGATTCAGCATTTGTAGTTTAAGTATTGTACTGGTGGCCGAGTAAAACATATGTTTTCTGACAAGTTAAAAGGATCCTGCTATACATGTCCATACCATCCCAGCTGGCTCATTTCTATTCTTTCACTAACATCTCTCATGCCTACTTCTTCTCTTATTCTATTATTTCTTACTTTCCCTTATTTTCCCTTATTTCTATCCCTTCTTGTCTTTCCATGACACTTCATTTCCTTAGCCCTTATCTTATTTTTGTGACTTGATTTTATTGGCCAACTTTCGCTTCCATACAGCATGATAGGCTCTATTATTGTTCTATAAACACAATCAATCATTATTAATACGTCCGATCCCACTAGACGTCAAATCTGCGAACAAGTAGAAGCTAATCTGAAAAAACAAACAATCCATCCCTATCATAGTGATTGCTAACCTGCTCTCTATAGGAAACAATGTATAAATATTACAATTGATATTATGTACAAACACTAGTTTTGTTTGTCAATGGCTCAACAGCCCTATGTGGGCTTAGGCCTACCAGCTGGTTGCCAGTTTCACATCCACTTGACTGAATCATCAGAGGTGAATGATCATTAACCAGAAAAGATGTAACGTGTGGTTAGCACATTGACATCTCAACCATAAGCTAGTCTTCGCAACCCAGTGATGGGAACAAAGCACTGCTGAATAACATTGTGTTAAGCAGCTATATAGTGCAATGCAACAATTTAATATTCCTCCAAAATATAGGGAGTGACTGACTAGCCTTACTAACGATTAGCCAGGCTCCCACTGGAGGAAACAAACACTAGTATCACTACTTATATTTAGTATAACTATATACGTCTACTGTATACTACTTATTAGTATATTAATCATTATTTTTAAGCTATCACTCCCTTGCAATCCGTGTCTTAGTGATCGTTACTACAGAAAAAAATGAACGGTAAAAGATGGTTCGGTAAGAAAATTACCACTTTTGTTTCCCCATTTGTAAGGAGGTGATTCATCCGCCAAATAGAAAAAATCTACTATTAGTAACTATCTACTACTTATATTAAGTAGACTGTTACTCAGTCCACTTTTTACTACTCATAGGTATATTACTAATTATTCTCAAGCTATTTATCCCTGTCATAGTTACTCAGACTACTTTTTACTACTCATTAGTATATTACTAAATATTCTCAAGCTATTTATCCCTTACAATCCCTGACATAGTGATCGGTAACCAGCTACATAAAAAATGATCGTTAAGAGTTATACATTAGTATAATATTAGTTATGTTAGATTTACCACTAATTAGTATATTACTAATTATTTTCAAGCTAATCATCCCTTACAATCCCTGTCATAGTGATGGGTAACCAGCTACAGAAAAAATGATCGGTAAAAGTTATACATTAGTATAATATTAGTTATGTTAGAATTACCACTAATTAGTATATTACTAATTATTTTCAAGCTAATCATCCCTTACAATCCCTGTCATAGTGATGGGTAACCAGCTACAGAAAAAATGATCGGTAAAAGTTGTACATTAGTATAATATTAGTTACCACTAATTAGTATATTACTAATTATTTTCAAGCTATTCATCCCTTACAATCCCTGTCATAGTGATGGGTAACCAGCTACAGAAAAAATGATCGGTAAAAGTTATACATTAGTAGAATATTAGTTATGTTAGAATTACCACCAATTAGTATATTACTAATTATTTTCAAGCTAATCATCCCTTACAATCCCTGTCATAGTGATCGGTAACCAGCTACAGAAAAATGATCGGTAAAGTTATACATTAGTATAATATTAGTTATGTAATAATTATCACTAATTAGTATATTACTAATTATTTTCAAGCTAATCATCCCTTACAATCCCTGTCATAGTGATGGGTAACCAGCTACAGAAAAAATGATCCGTAAAAGTTATACATTAGTAGGCCTATGATATTAGTTATGTTAGAATTACCACTAATTAGTATATTACTAATTATTTTCAAGCTTATCATCCCTTACAATCCCTGTCATAGTGATCGGTAACCAGCTACAGAAAAAATGATCGGTAAGAATTTTGTTGAGTGGGGGTTGGTGATCTCTGAACGGTGGCCGATGTTCCAGGCAGGTCGATTGCCGCACGGGCCGACGAGGATCATCCTCAGCCACGGGACGGACACGGGGACGACACGTGGCCGCCTCCCTCCGACGCCAAAATCACCGATATCGGCTCCGGTAAGTACCCTACCCCCACTCTGCTCATAGCAAAGGCTGCGTGTAACGACCACTTTCACAACACAGCAAGGTGTCTGACATTCCACATCACATGTATGGATTTCTTGTGTTATTTTCGACCACATGATCGTAATATATACATTGATTACTGATTATATTACTGATATATTATTTATTCATTCATCGAGTACAAAATATAACTTATAGGATGAAAACACAGACAGAGTCCAAAACGTCTTCTCTTCCTGATTTTGATGAAATTTCAAAAGAGGGTTATGTTCACATTCATAATACTGATATATATACATACACATTACTGATATATTACTATTATCAGCATATATGGCATTCGTCTACAAGAGCGTGAAACGTTTACATCAGTTACTATAAGCAAATGGCTTCGATCAGAAATAATCCAAATAATTTTACTATCCCTTATCTTTGGAAAACCATATACTGGGTGGCGCAAAAAGAATGGATGGATTTGAGTAGGATTTAGTAGTAGTATCAGTGGACTAGAGCTGTCTGTGACCGCAGAGCGACACCATTTTGTAGGTTAAAGTATCCAGTTTTAGTATCAATGGCGCAATTATTGACCTTGCAAAATCGCGTATTTGCTGTAGAACAATATTTCCAATAGAATGAATCTGCAATCGTCGTTCAACGGAGCTTCAGCAGAAAGTTTCAAGTCGAGCTTATTGGCATAAGATTCTTCTTTACTTGAAATTCAAGTTTACTATCGTAAATATCGTTACATTGAAGATTTGAATACTGCAATACATGAATGAATTGCTGCTGTATCAAAAGTTAAGGACCAATTTGAGGCTTTTAATGAGCATTAACGCATTAAGGGCGAAATCTTTCCTATGTAATTTCTGAAATATACTCAAGTGTTTTGGAGTTTTTCATACAAATTCTCAAATTGGGTTATTTACTTCCCAACATCCATTTTTTATGCGCCACCCTATATTTGGTTACACTATGCTTTGATAGATTGAGAGACCCGTACCCATAGGTAGTTCCACCTCGCCGCCGTATAACTCAATTTTCCCTTGATGAGAAACGTGGTAAACCAAATAGGTTAAAGTTCAATCTCACTTTTCAAAATATTAACTTGAAGTTCTGTAATGTAACGACACAATTTTATTTATTAGATTGACCTAGGGTGGTAAGTGGTTTCGTACTGCAATGGAGTGGCCGGTAACCGAGGTGGCTTGTCGCTTGTCTAATAAACTAAAGGACCCTAGTTCGATCCCAGTTGACTGAAGATATTTTCCTCGGGCTCAAAGACGGAGTTTCGAATTGACTACCTCTATTCTCCTAGAGGGCGGAGTTAAGGTGCAGGCGGCCAATTAACTCTCATTTTATTTTGTATCACTTTCCGTGGAGACGTTAAGCCGTCGGTCTCGGCTGCCTAAAAAGGAGCCCTCATCTCTCATGATCACCCCTCCCACTACCCACGAACTAGCCTAGAGCTCATGTGGGCATAATTAAAAAAAAAGGTTTTGTTTTTGAGGGTGATGCCCACATGAGCTCCAGGTTTGTGCGTGGGTAATGAGAGTGGTGATGATGAGAAATGACGACTGTCTTTAGGCAGTCGGGACCGACGGCTTTTCGTCTCCTCCGAAAGACGGGAATGGCCGTTTCTGCCAAAATCCGTTCCGGCAACTGTATTCGATCTTGGAACCTTTAACACATAATTTTATTCATTAGCCTACCATGGATTTTCACAAAGAAAGGACGACCCAGTGTTGGAAAAAGAATACATGTGGACAGCAGTGAAAATTTATGGCAATTAATAAAATGATTTCATTGCATTATAGTACCGCAACTTGGTATACTATAATTACATTATAGTATTGCATTACAGTAATAGGAACTCTTACCGTAAGGGCGCATTTACAGTGCAAGTGATAGAAGCGTCAAAAAAGGCAAAGGCTGCGTCTTGATGCAGTTGATACTTTTGAACCATCAATTCAAGTTAAAATTAAAAGAGGCAATAGCAGATCTCAATGCAGCTCAATACTTTTGAAGCGCCAATATGAGTTGAAAGAGGCAAAAGCGGAATTAGAAGCGTCAGAGGAAACAAACGCGGCGTCTCTAGATGAATAACATTTTCTGGTCTTGTCCACATCGATATCTCCATTTTATATATAAATATGTTCGTGAATTGGTTTTATTCAAAGTATTATGTCATGGCCTTTTCTCGTTGTGCAGGAAAAATTGAGTTTTTAATGTTCAAACCAATAATATGTCTAACTATAACAGTCAACATTGGCAATTTAATAGGTTGCCATATCCACAATCTTTCAACTTTTCTATGTTAACTGTTTAACGATCGTTTGAATATCATAAAATTCTTTTTGATTAGAGATATCACGGACTAAGAAAAAATAGTCGTCATCTCGCATCGTCATCCCTCTCATTACCCATGCACAAGCATAAAAGAGTTCATGTGGGCATCATCCACAGCAAAAAGAAACAAAACATGTAAGACAATCACAAATATACAAAGATAAATAGAAAAGAGTAAGTAATATAATCTGGTAAAGATAATATTCCAACAAAGGTTGTAATTTTAGATGATGTGAAGTGCCCCTTACCTGGCTGTGTTGTGGAAGTTTTGAAAAAACAATTAACCTCTCTCCAAAGCAATGTGTGGTGTCGGTCTATTCCCAATCCCCCACTCCAATACAAATGAATAACACTACGAATTCTCCTATTCCAGAGCCATGTTTTAAAAACAATATACAGTACCCCATATTTTTCATGATAATTATTTATTAATTTCATTAAAGTTTAGTAATTGCACTCTAATTGCATACCTTGTCAAACACCTTCATCCAACATTTCATTCTATTCATTTTACATGATATTATCAATGTATTATATTAATAATAATATAAACTCCTAGATGATAGTGAGTCTATTTTGTTAGTTGTTCTTGTATGTGGTAAGTTGTATGTAGTGTTCAAGCTTGGTTAAACTCATGTCTCACGACCAGATCTTATTTTCTAACAGTTTTTCATTTTTATAGATAATGCCGTTTCGCTTTTATATAAATAGAAGAAATGATAAATGTTTCTCAATCCTGAAAGGCCTGAATTGTTAAAAATAAGAAATCAGCGGATGTCCAACAAAAATAATGTACAACATTCATCACTAAACTGTCAAAGATTCTTTCAGATTATTCGTTAGATTAAGCTGTCAAATATTATTGATAATATCATAATTGGAAATAAACAAATTTTACCACAGTGAAGAATCGCTAGCATCGCTAGTGATTGAAATGTAACACAGAAATGATCTTGATCTAGTATGATATAAAATGTTCATTTTTCTGCATTTCTCCAAAGAATTCGCAAATAGTCTTGTTATTAAAATGCTATATCGCTAGTTAGCGCAGCAAATGAACATAAAATTTGATCGGGTTTGATTTCTTCATCAGACGCTAACTTTTTATCTATCTTTGAAAGAATTTCTACATATTTTATTATGATATGATTCTGAATGATCTGAGTAATTATGATATGATAATATTCTAATACAAAAATATTAAATAATAATATCATATTCTAGACACTCGTTCAATATAATATAATGATTATAATAACTGTAAATCCACCTATTATGTAGCCTTGTTACCTATGTTTGGCTTGTTATCCATGTTGAAAAGATCTCACTTCAATACTTATTGTGTAATAGATTTTGAAGTGATGCTAGTAATTGGGTGCCATTCTGATTGGCATAAAATAAACATTTGAATGCGTCAATGATCTCCCATTAGTAGTAATACAGTTGTATTTTTATAATAACTGCGTATAAAGTTTCGTCTCTATAATAAAGAGCTTCTCGCTGGTTCGAAATTGATTTTATATTAGAAAGGGGAACGAGAGAGACGCTTCGAACATCCCAGTCAGTGAACGGAAACTTCGCCAATTATTTGACAGGGAAGCCGCAGTTCAGTCGGCTTAAATCCACTGACGTAATTCGACAGCAATTTTTCACTCTCCCAGGAGACAGACATGTTTCTCGGGAAACATAATTTGTATTTAAGTGGGAATTTAGCAAAGATGACAATTTGACAAGACGCTGGCTTTTTTAGTCTGGCTTTTATTGGCACTTTTATGGTGAAGGCAAACAAACTTAGTTAACTTCAATCTTCCAACAATTTTAGTCTGAAGCTTTATATTTTCACTCATCCAGAATAATTTCAAAACATGCTAGGCTAAACAATCTTCGCGCTCCAATTAAACCTATCAAAAGTAATGTAAGCAATTTATAGAGAATGTCTTTCTATTCAACACCCCATCAAATCGTTCAGGGTGAAAAACTCTCTCTACATTAGATATAGAATGTAGATTATAGGGATTGACAAACGATTACCAACACGGTAACTTCACCCAATCAAAATATTGTAAACAGTTTATAAGTAATAATGTTTTTCAACTATTTAACACGTTGAAAAATCTTTCAAGGTGAACACATGTATTATGTTGGAAATTGGATCAATATAACTTGTATGTATTGTAACATAAATTATTATTGTACAAGAGCAACAATTCTGATAAGAGGAAATATTTGAGAAATGGTAAAAATCTGTGAAAGCATTCAGTCAATCAGAAAACTTCCATTTACATTCCAAATAATGACTGAAAGTCATTCTTAAGATGATTTTGAGTGAATATTGCAAATGTTAAAACATCGCAATTCAATGGTGAGATTAGATAAGAGACAGCGCTTACCACTCCAGTTGTAACGGTGACCGGCTCCTCTGAATACAAAACTTTATGAGCTTCAAAATCGCTTCCTGGTGGTTCGGAACCCACCTAAAGCTGTAGGTCCATTCATCTCTCATCATTATCCTTCCCATTACCAACGCATAAGCTTAGAGCTTATGTGGGCATCATCCCTAGCAAAAAAAAAGTGCTACAATACTTGATTTGCAAGTATGTTTCATTGTGAATCGATTGAATTCATGTGTGCTAATAAGTATTTTAACTTCTTCTTCTTTATCTTTTTCTTCTAATTTTTCTTCTTCTTCTTCTTCTTCTTCTTCTTCTTCTTCTTCTTCTTCTTCTTCATTTTCTTCTTCTTCTTCTTTCTTATTCTTCTCCATGTTCTCCTGAATCCTGATTCAGTTTCAAGCTATGATTTGATTTATTAGTCAAATTGAAAGGGAATGTAATAGCGTAATAGGATACCGCCATGATGAAGAAAAGATTGTAAGAATCTCAATTATTGGAAATTTTCGAGCATCAAGCTGAATATCATTGTTACCGTATCCAATTACTGTAATTTTCCATTGACAATCTACAAAATCTCATTTCAAAATATGAGAGGGGTATAACGATGTCTGTTCCGTTTTAAAACTAGAGAATTGAAGTATATTAAGCTCCCTGCGAATGCAGCCGAATCACGTTGTTAGTAAAAATAAAGGAGTTATGAAAAAACTGTGATTAAACATTTCACCTTACTTAAGAATGGGCAGTACTAGTCGGCCATAGAGGCCATATTAATTCTAGTTACTAAAATTGAAATTTTATAAAATTTGGAATTACTCCAACATTTTCTGACTAAATTTCAATAAACAACTGCAATACTGACTGAAATTCCAAACTGAATGCTCTGAATTTTCCTCGTTTCAACATTCAACTGCCGAGATTTTCTGGACCCTTGTAAATGCCATACAATTTCCAAATGGAGAACCTACGTTGCCCATCGTATCTCGAAATGTCCAAATAGATTTTCCAACCGAACTTTCCTTGACCGGAATCCTTCGCTCCACAATCCACATCCTTTCACCCCCTCTCTCTCTCTCTCTCACACACAATCTCTCTCTCACTCTCCTTCTCCCTTCCCCTCACTCTCTGCTCACCTCTTTCTCTCTCTCTTCTTTTGTATTATTTTATTTTCGTGCTACCCTTGATAGAAGTAAATAGTCGCAAACTGCTTTTGTTGGTCTTTGGGTTTATCCTCACACAAGTGCTCAAAGTATGTGAGTCATATCTCACATTCTCTCCATTGAGCTCCACCCTTTCCATGGGACTCAATAAGTCTTACCGGTACCCTTACCATCAGATCTCCTCACATTGCCAAGCTAGAATCTCTTTTATTAATCTCTTTCATGCTGTTTATTTTTCCTATAACGACTTCAATACATTTCAGATTGTGAATATTGGCGTTTTATTGCTTAGTTTCCCATCATTCTATTTATGTGATCTTAGAAAAATACTTGATTTGTTCTGAATTTGATTAGCCCAATTATCTAGCAGCAGGTTTTCATCATCATCTCAAAAAGTATTAGAAGTGACTTGGGTTCTTCTAGCATATTCTGATTGAATTGACATTATTCAAAGCCTTCTACAAACCCCAAAACTTGAAAATTTACTTAATAAATAGCGAACAACTGAAAATACTTTGAAACTTTCTGTATTATTACTATAAGTAAAGAGAAATGAGACTTAAGAGGCTGTGGCGAAGCGTGGTATACTCATTTGGTCATCGTCGGGTATATTTCCTATATATAGGAAATATACGCTTCGCCACTATTGAGAGGTTACTCTCGTTTATTCCAACATCGAACTATAGCAGGATCTTTTTAACTTGTCAGAAAACATATGTTTCAACGAGCAATATCAAAATACTTAACCTTCAAATGCTGAATCTTGCAGATTATTGAAAAGGTCCTTTAAAAAGTTATTCTTTGAAAGGTCTTCTTTAAAAAAGTCTTTTAAAGACTTTAAAAAGGTCTTTAAGACTTTTAAGACTCTTGATTATTGTGTCGAAATCACTGTTTAATTATTACCGAAACAGCTGATTTCTGACAAGTTAAAAGGATCCTGCTATAAATCATAACAAACATCACATCACCTACTCATATATAATATTAGTTGTTAACATGACAACTTTCAGCTGTGGCTGTCATCATAGCACATCCTTCCCTTTCCGATTGAAGGTAACTCTAATTGAATGTTAAATAGCAACCTGGGTTGATTTCTGGAAGTTCCTCGAAAAAATCCCACACTTTCTAAAAATTTAAAACATTCATTCTGAATTTACTCACTCAATAGGAGCTTAGGTACTTTCCTGTTATAGGACACGTCTACTCATCTAGAGATATCAATAGTCGATATCGAGCTTCAAAAGTATCGATACTCATCGATATGAGAAAAATATAGGTTATTATCATAACCTATAGGTTAACATAACCTTATTGGTTATTATAGGTTATCGATATCGACTATCGATATCTCTAGATGAGTAGACGTGTCCTATAACAGGAAAGTACCGGAGCGTGCTTCAATCAGCTGTCTGCTTCTGTGTTAGTAGGTTCAAAACCAAAACATCCAACCGCTTATTCAATGCCTTATTGTTGCGGCAGGTGATTCAGAGTTGATTAGTTGATATTAGAGCATTAATAAGCAACAATAGATTGCTTGAACTCCATATACTGTGATTGTCATTCCAAGTTGATGCTTGTTGACAAAGTTGTTGGTGCTTGTTTCAGCCGTACTGTTTTCAGTTAGTTAACTTTGCAATTTAGTGAGACCGCGTTTGATGACGATGAAGTAACTAATTTGAAAAGCAAGTTAATAATAAGTTTGACGATGACATTCTCGAGGGGTTTGTTTATAGTTAGCTCTCAGGTTGGACAAGTTCCCGTGTTAATTATGTAATATGATGCAGTATTATGTGAGTGGACTGGATCACAGTTAGTAAACTTCTTTTAAATAGAATGTATTATAAGTAGAATTGTTAGAACCTTAATCGAGAAGGCCTTTATGTAGTGTGAGTTGAGGTGAGCGTATGTTTTCTGTGTGGTTAGAGTAGTTTGGTTAGTGTGATTGCGCCTGACTATGCGTATGCGATGCTTTGTGTACTTCCATTGATGTGTTAAATAAATATTCAACATTCGTTTCAAGTCAGTTTGAGTATTATTTATTAAAGTGGAAATATACCTAATAAAATATAGTGAGATTTCTACGATAGTAATGAAGATAAAGAATTAAATAGCACAATAGAGAGCCGTTATTGCAATATTGTAAGATTTCTATGATACGGACAGCCAGGTTCACAAAATCCAATTGAATTTGACCAAAGTAAAATAACTGTTTCTTCTTTTGTACTGAAGTAAGAACCATGGGATGGTTCCACCTCTTACGCATTGCAAACCCCTATTTATTAGATTTAGAACCATATTATGTGCTTACCCTGTATTTCAATTTCTCAATGTTTATTGAGAAACCTTGTTTATTTACCCACCTTCCGGTGGGCGCGCCCTTGAAACTGATTACTCTGAAATATCTTAGTTTCTGCGCCTCATACAGCTCAGGCTTAGAGAAAAAGGATGTTATATCATAAAAAGTAATTTTCTAATCAATTTGGATGATTTTAGTTATATCTTGAACAGCTATAGGCTGCTATTGTTTTGTAATAATAATCTGGAAATTGTTACTCATTGTATTGAATGCTTGAAAAAAAATGCTTAGTCACTTGACCACCGGAGATCTCTTGTACAGAAGTACCGATTCGATATACATTAAATCATTGAACAATTAATATTGTTTCTACAGGCATCTACATTCAAATTCAAATAAAATTTTATTCACAAAATTTAAACACAAGTACAATATAAAATAATCAATACACAGTGAATTTCCCCACAACGACAGAAGTCTGAGTGTGGGGAATGAGTTCATGTGCAATATTTATAACAAAATTTATTTGTAAATTAGACAGTACAAAAATTTTCATCACAATATACTTCGAATTATCAGCATTTATAAATATGTTTGATATTACCATGACATTTCACATGTAGAGCAGTACAATAGAGCAGTACAAAGATCAAATAAATTTTGTCATAAACGTAGATGAGATAGGCGGATAGTCCATAGGCGGATTGAATAAGTTGCTCTGCAGCATCCCCACCAATTTCAAACAATAATTGGAATTTGTATGTTACAATATTAAAGTTTTCCACATGTTTTAGCTGGTAACATACCATAGACAACCTTCCGACTAAAACATTGAACACATTATCATTGAACAATTATTGATTATTATAAATTATAAACGATCAAAGTCTCTACTTCAACTCCCACTCTCACGTCTCAGATAAACTCAAGTTTGGAGCTTCTAAAAAATTCACCTTAAAACGAGAAAAATGTTTAATTGATGAGGACTGTAACCATCCCCTAATCCAATTTCAATTTCTCCGGATTAAGTATGAATAAATAATGCAGTAAATAACCACAACGAAAGTCAGAAGGTCGCCAGTACCTATAAGTTCTGTGAGTGTCCTGGAAGAACTTAATCCAATTTGAGCGCCATGAGCACACTAAAATTTTTATTCCACTTTACCATTTGCTCCACAGCAAACCACACTTACAGCCAACCTTTTTAGACCTGATGGGATGGATCATGGAATGGATACCTAAAAAAGAGGTAGTTTCCATTCATCTCAATCAAATAATGATGAATTCATTATATATCAAGTCTATCCCAAATATAGTATATTTTTTCAATTTTGCTGTTTAAAAAACTTTTGCTGTTTCAACTGTTTAAAAAAAGGGGAAACAGATATCCGTTTAATACGCACACATGCACTCCTAAACGCTTGCCTGATTTCAAAAAATATATATAGAAAAAAAATGTATGTATATCTATAAAATAGATATATTGCAATATCATATGTATTTCAAATAGAATTTACCTGTCAGCATGGCCAATACGCTCTCGCAGATTGCTTGCAGACTATCCTGATTTGTATTTGACTATTCTTATTTGTATTTTGACCTTCTCGCCTTATGAAGCTCTTACCAGAGACAATAATATACTGTATGACACTGTAATGGGCCTAGATTTTCCAATTGTATAATCGCTATGAAATCACCAAACACTATAATTATTGTGATAGTGATCCATGAATTTCTTAAAAATTTCTTCTTCCAGAAAATAATGCAGGATAGTTTCAATAGTAAGATTTTTTTAATTGACTTTAACTCAACCGAAGACAATCATTCATCAGCTGTTTACGAAAGGGGAAACAGACATACATATTCGTTGAATACACGTGTGCACATGCACACCTAAAAGCTAGAAAACAACTAGAAAAAGTCAATAACTCATCTAGTTTTCCCATTCAATCTAATTGAATGGGAAATTGAACTAAACCTATTAAAAATCCATTGATAGCATTATGAACCTTTAATAAATCACTTTATTTCAACTACATTTAAATTGGTTCAATAATATTTATCGATACTGCACAGTATATTCAGACATTTTTTTCTTAGTACAGAATTCATCGATCAACTTTTAATACTGTATAGAACTTAAAAATGATTATATTATAATTATACTATGTAGTCTTTTAGTCTTTTACTTTACTGATCAATGAAAAAAATTAATAACTAATATAAGAAACTAATTAATACTATAAAAACACTATTTACTAAATACTGTAAAAAAGAAACTAATATAATGATCAATAATTGTAGAATGGCTGCCTTCATTTGTTCCTGGGGGGCCGGGAGGACGAAGTATACTCATATCAATAAGAACAAAAGTAGTCTTATGCATTGGAATCAGATTATATTCTTCTATAATCTTTGAATATTATATTACCACAGTTTATATTTACGCTTTATTATTGGCTATTTTTCCGCCCATTTTTGAATGCAGTCAAAATTCTTCACTTTGCATTAGGAGAGTTTCAGGTTGAAATCCCTCAAGCGAGGGGTGAAATGAAAGAATGTAAGTAAATCATTGTTAAATCTAGCCAAAGGGAAGGATAAAAATAGAGAGTAGTAATTATACTAGCGTGAATAAAGCCGAAGTAAAAGGTGCTATGGGAAAATCACAATAAATTTGAAAACATGTCGCTATTCAAAGGGGTGGTGTAGAAGAGGAGGTTCAACAATTAGAGAAAGAGAAAGAAAGAGTGAGAGATGATGGTAATAAAATGGAGGAATAAAGAGAAAGAGTCGTATTTGTGTGTGAGAGAGAACGAGAAGAATAAAATTTGTGAGAGCAGAAAAAGATTAAATCCTTGCCTCGTGTATAATTATTCCGATGGATTAGAGTGAAAGAAAATAGAAGCAAAAATAGAATCATAACGAAGAAGAAGAAAAAGGAAGGAGAAAATACAAGTGAAATGAATAAGAGCAACTGGACATGCGATCGTGTTGGCTGTTATAATACGGTATTATATACTAGGAGGCCATCTCAGTTGACAGTCCCTAGCTTTTCTTAAAATCGCTATATTGATTTTCCCGACTGATTCTAATTTTAGAATCCTACGCCTTATTCCGGCTCTAATTTATCCAGCAGTTATTTATTCTCTTCCTCACTCATTTTCATCTCAAAATAGTGAAAGATAGTCTTTTTAAATTGTCAAAATGTAACGTTGTATTTCAATAAATTCGACTCGGTTCATTTGCAGAAGAGCCCCACATTTGATTTACACTGCATTGCTAGTAGATCTGATTTCGAAAACATAATACTGTGTATGTATCTTACTGGAAATACAGTATGTATTATTATTGATATCTTACTTATATAAGATATATATACTATGTAATATTAGCTATTATGTTTTTCAAATAGATTACTACGCTTATCATGTGGATAAGCAAGCACTATTTCAGCATTCAAACAAATTTGGGTGTCCTGTGTGAGAACACTTGAAGCCTACACTATTAAATAGGGAGCCATAGTATAAGTATATAGTATCAAGTATAATTATACGGATTCATGAAACTAGTAAGCAACTAGACCGATTAATTTTTATCGCGTAAATGAACCTTGTTGGTGTTTATTTCAGTCCCTGTCTGAATCGATGATTCCCGTCCCATATTTGAGCCTGCCCGCATGGTTTACAAAAACATTCTGGTCCTCAACCTTGAAACCAGGATTCCTCCCGGGAAAATTCAAACTGACAGTCACTCTGCTCGTTTTTCAATTTTCCATTCGAGATATTTTCCGCTTCCTCTTCCATTTCCAGTTAGCTGAGCACTAGAGAGTTTTCCAATTGAGTGTAGAAATAAGTTGCTGCACAACCCGTTTATGCTTCATGTGTTCGTGAAGTGAAAACACAGATGTGATAGGTTACGACTGCTACCCCCACACACAGGTATAAAACACACTTACACAAGTGTAACACCACCCTCATATTGATGTAATACTACCCTCAGGTGTAATGCCACACTTCCACGAGTGTGACACAAGTTTCACATATATAACTTCATCACCACACAGGTGTAACCGTACTAACAGCACAAAGCTTTCGAATCGACGCCTAAGCTTATTAGGTCCCCCAAACTGCTGTGACCTCTATCTCAATGATTAACTGTGACAATGACGGTCGACAGAGTTCAATTAAACGAATGATCGGTCAGAGCCGGTTCCAACTATCTAGATTAGTCTCTGTCTAACCGTTTTCCCGTGAATTCGTCTCAACAAAACTGTCTCCTCTATTTTATCACGTCACTTCGCATTTCCCTTCACTTGCTGAGATATTCGAGGAATTCAGGTTATTCAGCCTCCGTTGGGATGAATTGAATTCCGCTTCAAGTAAGATCATAATCAAAATGGATTGCATGCTCAATGTTTATAAGCTTAATAAACAAGGCCATTTTATAGTAGTATATTGCTGCTTTACCAACATTACCATTATTTAATGTTGTTGAAGTGATTGATGTTTTTGTGAACATTTTTCTATTTATTATCAATTGATTGTTAAAAAATTAGTGCATTCTCAGTACTTATAAGTTTAATAAACAAGGCCATTTTATAGTAGTATATTGCTGCTTCACCAACATTACCATTATTTAATGTTGTTGAAGTGATTGATGTTTTTGTGAACATTTTTCTATTTATTATCAATTAATTGTTACAAAAATTAGTGCATTCTCAATACTTATAAGTTTAATAAACAAGGCCATTTTACAGTATTATATTGCTGCTTTACCAACATCGCTATTATTTGATGTTGTTGAAGTGATTGATGTTTTTTTATTTTTTAAACAATTTTAATGATCAATTTAAATTATTATCATAACTGAGTTCATTCTCAATAAGCTTGATAAGCAAGACCACACTTTTTATAGTAGTAATTTGCTACTTTGCCTATCACCATTATAATGTTGTTGAATGGATTGATGTTTTTGAAAAAAATCCTATTAATGATCAATTTATTGCCTCAAAACTGAGTGCATTCTCAATACTTTAAAGCTTAATAAACAAGGCCATTTAATAGTAGTATATTGCTCTTTGAGTAGTTGTGAATGTGATATTGTGGTAGTTATCCATAATAAATGAAAAGACAAGATGTTGTCAAACCACTGATTTATTAGAAAATCGAGATACCGGTTTCGGTTGTTACACCATTATCAATCTCTGGTAAACTGACACTCAACGTACAGAGTATACCGTTAGTATAAATACTGCTGCTCTGTACATTAAGTGTCAGTTTACCAGAGATTGATAATGGTGTAACAACCGAAACCGGTTTCTCGATTTTCTAATAAATCAGTGGTTTGACAACATCTTGTCTTTTCATTTATTAGTATATTGCTACTTTACCAATCACCATTTATATCGTTGAATTGATTGATGATCCTGTTTTTGTAAAACATTTTCTATAAATGATCAATTTATTGCCTCAAAGCTGAGTGCATTCGTTCTCAATGCTTATAAGCTTAAAAGACATATAAGCTACGAAAACTATAAGCTTAGGCCACTTTATAGTAATATGCTGTAACTATTTTGCCTATCACCATTATTTATAATAAATATAGTGTTGATTCGATTAATGTTTGTCCCTTCATTTATAATTGAACCCTTAATTTGTTCGAGTAAACATGTTTAATGTTGACCAATTTAATGCCATCTCATCTTCACGGTGTTGACTTATTAAGGATGTTTACTACTAACTATATTATAATGTATGGAGATTCATTCGTTTTATACTGTTGGAAGTAATAAAATACTTTTTTTATCAATGGAAACAAGGAAGCTGAATGGAGTTTAATAAATTTGGTCCCTTCATAGTGCTATTGATATTTTCAAACAATGATCTTACATTCTTCTTCCTATGTAGGAATATGTATTCTAATGTATTTATCCTTTGAATATATATACAAAGTATTATTGTATTCTAATAAGTATTTGCTATTGATGATATTTCAATAAGAATTTGACTTGAAAGATTTAGTTGAGGTTGTTTAAAAATAGGATGCAAAAGCACGTTTAGTTCAATTCCATGGATGAATTTCAGCTCACAATCTAACTTTGATTTTACAAAATTTTATGATGGAACACTTATCCAAGTAGTGTCAATAAGAAATTGTATAAAAATTCTTCACCTTACTTATTTCTTGTAAAGTACAATTATAATTAATAATCTGTATAATTATCTCTAATAATACTAAATCATTCCCCTGTTGTATACAACTCTTCTGCTGTGAATAATTTGATTCATGCAACATATTTAATGAAAATTTAAATACCTCCACATACTTTTTGGAAAAATGTGTTAAGAACATAACAAATTATGAGTTTTTATAATAAAACACACATATCAATAATTAACAATTGAGTAGTTTATTATACACATATTGTATTAGCATTAATTTAACACACATTGAACATTCAAGATTACTAATTAACTTTCCTTATTAAAAACTAACGAGGGTTAGATATATTAGCAGAGTCTGCCCTTAATGAAGTTGCTTAATGTAGATATCATTCAAGTATTACACAATTTGTACATTCAGTTTTAAATAATTTGTGGAAATATTCTCTTGGCCACAAATTTATTGTACAGAATAAACATTAGAAAATTAATAAGCAAAAAATCAAATCTATACTAAATTTGGAACTTCACTTATAAGTTTAATATACTTTCAACTCAACAATATAACTATTACTGCATACAGTATAGTCATGTTGAATCAACAATTCCAAAAAATATTTGATCAGTGAATGTATAACTTGAAGTAAATTTCAATCAACAAATCCACCATTCCAAAAAACTAAATGTTCCCTCTCTTTGAAAATTAGTTACAGTTATCATTCTTTACGTATGAAAAACTTAAAATAATTATCAAATCTTCCAGTAACACAACTATTATTGTAATATTAAATTATTAATAACATCTTCTTCAATAAACAAACCATAATATTGAAAAAGGTATTGTGAATACTCATTATGCATTTTTACTCATTATTGTGAAAACTCATTATGAATGATAGTTTGATAGTTTGTGATCCTTCCAACCCACTTCAGTAATCATTTTTTAATTTATCTCATAAATATTATCTGTCAATGATCTCCACCATGTCATCAGTTATTAAATTGCTTATCAAAAATATTTCTTAACAGGATTTTCTTAAAAAAATTGATTTTCCAGTGAGTAATAACTTTTTTTACAGCGCCATTCATCGAATCTGTTCTTGCTATTTCGTTCTGTTATCAATGTTTGCTGTTGCAGAAGTCTTAATAATAAATATTTACTATTAATATAGTTTTATTTTTGGATTTTCGTTTCACTAATTAATATAAATAATAACTTCATCGACACAGAATAAAACCATGTTAAATATTCTTATCACACCATTCATTAATTTCACTAATTTCTTTATAATTATATTATTTATAATTAATTCTTCTTGATAATTCTTTTTTGATTGTTAATAATTCTTTAATTTTTAGTTATAGACAGTCAATTACCAATAGGTCTTTCTAGACCTAGCATAAAATTATGTGAATAAAGAATAAAGTCATATTTTACTCGTACTAAGGACAATACTATATTATTAAAATTCGTTTTATCTGCTTGTACTGAATATATTTCTAACTCTGCGCATGCGCAAATCCCAATGTGCATATCAATAACGTACTGCACATTGTTGGTAGAATAGTGTTGGTATGCAGGGAATTCTCATTGTTTCCTCTATACAGCAAACATGAATTTAGCAAATTCTTCCTCTCTATTATTGGTGGTTGATCTTGATAGCGCTACCATATTTGCACGGAAGCAAAGATCGTCGATTATCGGGCGCGGTAGCTGAATGCACATGGTACCGTAATTTGTGTCGCATGATTGCCTTTAACGTACCGGCGTCATTCAGAAACGACTGGCGCTCCTTACGATAAGTAAGGGCGTTTCTTAAGTATCGTGCAGGAAATGCCTGGGTGCGGTTCGACCCCAGGACCGTCCCTTTTCTCTTCAATCAATATGGATTTATAATTTTGAATTTCTTCTCAGACCTACGATTTCACAAACAGAGAATTTAATTGAATTGAAATATATTTATTCTCAAAAAACCAAAATTCATTGGCCTACATTTGAAATAAATAAAACAATAGAGATTTTGTCAATGTATGTCCAAAATGTAAGCATTATTGTTGATGTTTCAATCTTCTATCAAGGATAAAAAACCTATGCTGTATTAGCACCTTCAATTTTGTCAATGTATGTGCGTCTACGCATTATTTCATGTTTCAATCTTTAATCATAGGGATGAAAAACCTATGCTGTATTATATCCTTCCATTTTGTCGATGTATGTCCACAGTCTAAGCATTATATGATATTTGAATCTTCACATAGGTATATTACCTATACTGATAACAAATCAGTTAACAGATAACAAATCTGTTACCAATACTTGCAAACAAATTAATTATAATTCAGCAAGCAGTACTTTTTTCGAACACAAATAATGAATAATTTTTAAATTATTGATATCATTTTCATTTGTTACTCAAAAAGTGAAGCTTTTGTTGCTGAATTCAATTTTTAAATTATGTAAGGTTTGTAATTTGATTTTTCAAGTCTAACTTCACTGTAGAGTGTTTGTTATTTTAATAAAATAGAAAAGTTATTTGATTCTATTTTACTTCTTACACTGATGAAAATTTAATAATACCTATTGCGTCGGAGATAGGATTGATAACAGATTCTTATAGAATATTTTTCTGCTAAATTCAATTCTTTCTTAATGTATTACAAAACGTTTCACAATGATTAATCAAACCATTCTACACAAAACCAAAAAAGTATAATTCTTTTACAATTTCGTGAAGTAGTCTGTTATATTTGTTGCAGTTCTGAACTTGTAGGATAGATTTACTGCAGTAAAGAAGACGCTTTTTTCATAGTGGCAATAGCATTGATAGACCCTCTGAAACCCTTGATATGAACGGCTCAAGTATTTCTGCAGCGAGGAGTGACTGTGAAAATTGTGGTAGAAATCGATAATGTACTGAATGACCTGACGAGTGAACTGCGGATAACGTACAGTTCGACAGCACTGTTCCAAGAGCAGCTAACTTGGGGTAGTGGCGCTTATCGATATTTTCTGCTACACACGCATGGCTCACATTCTCTTACGATCGTGTCTAATAGTAATTTCAGTAATATTCTGGCATTCTGATGCCTCTTTAGGTCCCTTGTGGCCGTAATACAATCGAATCAATAATAATTATTGAATCACAAAATATTGTATCTCGCTAGTATAGGAATGTACGTCTTTTTAAATGTGCGCGGGAAGACATTAGTCGCCTTCCAAAAGTAAAACATTATGTAATTATTGAAAAATGCTGCCAGAGTTCTTTTTTATCAAATCAATAAAAATTAAAATTGTTTTTTTTAGGAGTTTAGAATATTTTTATTATTACTTTCAAGATTTCCAAACTGACAGTTTTATTTTTTTTAATGTGATCAGCTGATTAACACGTCTGCAGTTGGTTGCACTGTTTTTAGGAATTCGGTTGTTCACGCTTTGTTTGTTTACCTCACTAAAACTTGTTTTTTATTTTGCATTTAATTCGAAAATGTTTTACTTTTTAAATTTCTTCGATTAAGCCTACTCTACTACTGGTGTAGAACTCTATAAAATGGCTTTTAAAATGATGAATTCAAAGGGAGTGTTCCTCTTTCTTGAAAAGAGTGGAGAACAGGAGACAAATGTAAGTAGTTGCTACAACCTGTGGTAAACAGAGCATTAGCAATAACTCAATCGAATCCAATCTCTAATTAGAACATATCACTTTCTATATCATAATTAGATGGTTCTTGTAGGAGTGAAAGTAAAGTTTTAGTTTCCAGCGTTCCTAGTTGAAACGTTGTGAAATTGATTTCAAGTTTATAGCTGTGTTGATCAAGTTTCATTGGAAGTCTGTTACTGAACTTGAGGTATTGTATTGGGTATTGAATTAAGGCCTGGTAAATGTTTCTCTCTCTTGCTCTGAAGTTATTTGTTCATTATCGAAACGTTCTATTTCTTCTGTTTGAGATTCCTACCTTTTAAGGAGGTGTGTTTCTAGCTGGAGGTTAGGAAGAGGAGTATGTTACAGTAAGAGTTAAATGTGTTTCTTCAGGTGGCTTGCAGCTAAGTAGGAGCTTAATTGAAGTAGATACCGTTCTATTTTTACAATTTACAAGTACTATCTATCAGTAGGTATTACTCTATGACATTTCTAACTGGTCAAACAAAAACATTCAGAAAGTATGAGACCATTCCCAAATGTCTGTTGTCAGTCATTTTCATCATTTTAAGTTTTCTCATAACAGTTTGAAATTCCTTTATCTTGTTATATCACCCAGTAAACAAAACGTCGCCCTCCTAACCATGCTTATTAAAAGCTGTGTGGGACTCCCCTGTATCAGAGGGGCTCATTGAGGGTTACTTCCAATACTTGATGAGAGCTCACTAATTTGGCCAGTCTCTGTTGATGAATACCTCACGTTGCTTCCAACCCAGCATTCCATGAATTGATCGTCCGTGAAGGTATGCCACTGATATCTCTGTAACCTCACGCATTCCCTCCGATGAGTTCCAAATGCGAATTCCAATTCAAATACTGATTCGAATCTAATTGTACTCGTTCTACTGGATTATTGCAGAATGTAGTGGATAGAATGTGATCAGTGAACAAACTTGTGATAGTAAATAGAACTTTAAGGGATTGAAAATTTCAATTGGTACTTATTTTTTAAATTATGGGGCAAAGCATCAGCGACTGTTTTTGGTTACTTTTGTTTCCATTTTAAGGATGTATTGTTGCTCAACGCAATAATTCTCATTGAATATTTAGTATTTAAACAATTATATCCATAGTGGGGATCTCAAGTGAAGACCTGATGGGACACGTCAAAGAGAGAAAAAAAGAATTGTCACAAAAATCAAATAAATGAAACTTTTCTAATATTGTAATATTCTATGTTCTATTCTATGATTTTATCTTTTCAAATTGATATTCTATGTGTATTGTTAATTTTATTTTCTCAAATTGAGTAAAACTAGGACTTCTTGGGTCGCACAAAACTGCGACTTCATTGAAGTAAATGAATTATTTTGCTCTTTTCCACTCTCTTTCCCTCTCCACTTTTTTCCTCTTTGTCTATCTCTTCTTTTTTCACTTACTCTCTCACTCTTTCTTTTCTCTTACTCTCCCTAAATGTAAGACCTTATCAAACATCTACTCAATGAAATCTTTCAAATAAGACGTGAACGTGAACAGAATCGGTTGAGAAACCACGGAGGAGTTCTTGTCACAAAAAACATATTCGCCTATTTTATATAAAAAAGATTGTTAATCAAGTGGGCGATCGGCGAGACCTCTGATCTCGCCTGACACGAACTATTTTCGCCGTACAGTAAAAATGTAAACAGCCGTCCCTATCTGATGAGTAATCACTTGGCGTATGCTTTCCTATGATAATATATTACTACTTAGTATCTAATATACTGTGATGTATTTAAAGTATATACTTTTTAACTGGACCAATACATTCTTGCAGACTGTGATTAAAGACTGGAGACAGCTGAGCATCACTCGTACTGCGATCTATTTAATTTTTACGCTTGGCGATCAGTAAACAGCTGATGTTACGCAGCTTAGACACAATAATCCAAAGACTTTTTAAAGTCTTAAAGACCTTTAAAGTCTTTAATAGACCTTTTAAAGGAGAAATTTTTAATGTCTTCGCAATAATCTGCGAGATTCAGCATCAGCATATTACATGTTATAATATTATCATGTTATGACTAAGTTATGTATGTTTTATAACTATGTAATGTATGACTGACTATAGCTGAGCTGTATTTGACGTTGTCTATAACACTGTTGTTGAATGACAATGAAATTTTATTTATTTATTTATTTGGAGGTCAAGTATTGTGTCAAAGCTGCTCAACATCAGCTGTTTACTGATCGCCAAGCGTCAAATTAAATGATTCGCAGTATACCATGGAAACGTTGAATAACAGTCATTCGCCAGGTATCATCCTAAAATTCTATTCTACTCAATGATAGTGAAACAGAATAAATAAATCTCTCTGTTCAGGTTTTGCAGAACCTTCTGATTTTTGTGATATTTCTGAAATGAAGATTTTTCTGATGACATTCCTTCTGATAAATTTATGATTTTTCTGATGACATTTCTTCTGATCTTTGTGATATCTATTCTGATGATTATAGATCAGATTGTAATAACTCACTTGTTTTACAGGAATCGAACCGGCATTTCCTAGAAGAAAAAAGAATCCGGCCCTGGCTCACAGGACTCATGAGATCCTGGCCACATCTGATGGCTGTGCATCGGACGATTCAGCTGCTGATACAGCCAATCTAGATCGAGCAAGGGTGAGTTGATCAGTCGCTTTGTCGACATAAAACACCTCGAACACGATTTATTGCAGTCACCTTTCTGCAAACCTATTAATCTTACTTAAGGTAAGGAATTGGTGGTGGTGTTGGTGGAGTAGGTTCGTTACCTTCCCTTATAAGATTCAACTTTTTTTATTTACTACTTAAGTTTTCTTCTTTCAATGGAGGCAACAGTTGTATGTAGTCGATTTTTTTTAATTTGGTGGATGAAACAGGTGTTTACAAATGGGGAAACAAACATATGGAGACTCTCAACAATCATTCGATATCCGCCAAATTGAAAAAATTCTACTATACCTACAACTGCCTCCCCAACATAGCACACACATATATCTGTCAAACCAGTACCAACTCTAGGAACAGACCGCAACCCTTAAACAGAATGGCGGAACCATTTTCTATCTCAGCATAGGAAATCCCTTGTTAAAGTGCAGACGATAAAAAATTGTACTCAAAACAGCTGATTTGTGTCGTCTGCATTTTAACACGGGATTTCCTATGCTGAGATAGAAAATGGTTCCGAGACAACTGTCCGAGGTTCCGAGACAACTGATAGAAATGAGACAATACTAGTTCCGCCATTTTGTTTGAGGGTTGCGGTCTGTTCCTAGAGTTGGTACTGGTCGAACCATTAGAATACGGCTCTTTGTTGCACGATGAGTAAGCCTTGAACTGTACTTTCCCAGCTGAGTTCTATGCATTTATCAATCAAATTATAGATGATGATTTCTTGATCAATTACGAAATGCGATGTGTACATTATTGATTTCACTTTACTATCGCCATATTATTTTAATGTAAGGAACTGAATTTTTCTACTCACTGACTGGAGCGCTGTCAAGTTACATGAACGTATTGTCAACAGTCGTTGGAGTGTTGATAATTAGTTCATGAAACTCGAAAGCGCTCCAGTCAGTAAATAGAATATTCAGTTTCTTACATTCAAAACAATATGACTTCATGTCGGTAGTCGCATGAAATCAATAGTGGAACAAGTTATATGAATTTGTGCCCAGTCTGCCTATTAAAATATCCAAGTTCCATGAAGGTCTGTTCGTTAGACATGGATAGGACGTTTTTAATAAATCAGAAGTCCTTTTAAACAGAGAAAATGCGATCACAAACACTAGACTTTATTACTCATGCCGTTCTATTAATGTTCAGTGTGTGTCCGACTTTTTCCTCTTCTATAGGACCTCTAAAATTTCATGCAACATGCCCTATGTGTCGAGTCATATGCAGACTGAAATCTCCGTAAATTTATAGACTTTAATAAGCTGACTGGGTACAAGTCCATATAGTGTGGATTTTGTGAGCTGCATAGAACACAAAAGCTGATGGCGAAGTTGGGACAACAAACCTTTCAATGAATTTTGAAACTTGAATGTTGTCTCATTCATCTCTTTCACTATTGTAATATTCATTGTCTAATGAAATTGGAAAATTTTTATTATCTAGTTACCTTACCCATTATATACATGTACATCTACCACACTATCACCTCCACCAATACAATCGAAGATATCTGGATATCACAAATAATTTGTTATATTAAACCATAGAAATTAAAGGAATATCTATTACATTCATACATTTTTGTGAAACATAAAAATTTATTTAATTTCACATTCACCTTGAATTCTTTTCAGACAGTCTAATCCATCCCTGTGTTTAAAAACGTAGCCTCACGTTTCGTCACCATTCCGCCAGACCATATGGCTCTCTTAATCAACTTTCATCTAACCTAGTTCTGTTGGCAGAACAAGCTCCTTTATATCTAGTACAAATTCCCTTTGAACGTGGTGTTTGAGCAGCTATGATTCGGTTACATAAAATTTATTCAATTACATGACTGCAACCAATATTGTCACAATATTACCCCTTTGTAGTCACTCTACAATGAACAATATCTATTGTATGGTATCTGAGTGCGATGTGATGCATTCCACCTAATTGTTCTAATCGAGAACGGAGTTTTCATAGTAACTGAATTTCTCTCCCTGAAAGTTGAGGGGAAACTAGTTTCCCTTTGAACATGCAGATCAGATAATGTCCAACTTACTCTGGTACCTTGAGCTTATAATTAGTATCCCTAACATTCTATTGTTTTTTAATGATGAATAGTAAAGTTTTGATTATATCCCTTTTACTACAGATTCTGTATAATCACAGTGCGGTCATTGGCGTGAAAAGGTCCATATAAGTGTTTTGGAACCTTTTTTCCCCCGCCAACACCATACTTTTGCCAAATTTTTGAATTTTGGTTGCCACATTAAATTAGTTTTCTGTGTACTTGGATTGGATTAAACTTGTTGATTGAGTATTATTCAAATCAGTTTGTCGAACTAAAGTAAATATCAAATGTATTGTAAGTCTCATTTCAGTTTTCCACTTGTAAATTTAATTTTATCTCACATCAGTGCTCATGCATCCTGAATGTTCGCTTTTGTTATAAATGTTGTATGAGATTTATGTCTATTTGTTATTCAATGTTTACTAAATTCACCAAACGTCTTTTCTATGTTTGCAACTCGTACACTTCAATCTGTAACACAGTTCACCTCACGATTACCTTGCTAGATAATTTCATTTCAAGAAAAATATTTTTTTTCTGAACTCTTATTGTGTTTGGAAATCTGAGTTAAAATATGTAAACTACACCATGGGATAGGAGATAATGTGTGAGTTAAAATACAGTATAACTCATGTAAACATAGTTTTTATGTTTTTTAGCTATGCATAATAAGACTCAAATTATAATAATATTACTGTACAAGCTGTCCCGGCGAACTTCGTATCGCACTCTTCCCCCTCCAAATGTCCCCCCTCTTCTCCCCACAAATGTCCCCCCTTCATGCCATCCCCAAAAAAATGTCATCCCACAAATGCCCCCCTCCATTCCCCCCCAAATGTCACCCCCACATAGCCCTCTTCATGTCATCCCCCTCTTTCCCATCAAATGTCACCCCCTTCTCCCACCAATTATTTTTTTCATATTATTTATTTCTTTCTTTTTATTATTTTTATTTTAATTTTTTATTTTTTTTTATTTATTTATTTTCATTTTATTTTTTTATTTTATTTCCGTTCTTCAATTTTTATCAGTCCTATTCTAATTAAAATAATTTTTTCATATTTATTTATTTTTAGTTATTTCATTTTGATTTATTTTATTTTTTTTTAATTTTATTTCTGTTGTTAAATTTTTATCAGTCCTATTCTAATTAAAAGAATTTTTTCATATTTATTTCTTTCTTTTCAATTTTTTATTTTATTTATTTTTTTTATTCCCGTTCTTCAATTTTATTATTAGAAACAATAAAAAATGCATAATACGAACGATAACACATTCTTAATAATTGATGATTGTAGCGTAAAAAATAATTAGAGTAGAAAACCTATAGCAAAAAGAAATGGTCCAGAGCGGGGTTTGAACCCGCAACCTCTAGGTTATCACGCAGAGACATTTGCACTGAGCCACGGAGACTTAGGATATGCTTGCTAATTAATCTGATCTTAAATTGCGATCATCTTTCCGTTGTAGGTACACGTTCGTGCCGGCAAGTTTGAACGTAGCTCTATGAAATATTTGATAGGTTATGTCATTAATGTAATAACTATTTATTAATTATAAAGGGATTTTCTTATATTTTAATAGATATTATGTTAACCAGTGCTTTAAAAATTCAAACGAATCCAAAATCATCTAAATCGGTTCAGCCGTTCTCGAGTTATAAGCGAGCGTACAGACACCAACTCTCTTTTATTAATATAGATTATACTCCGTTGAGTGTTATTTAAATTGTATTAATATTGATAAATCTCTAGTCGATTCAATAGGGGTGGATTCACTCTATGAAGTATTGATTTATTCTAATGTTCGCTTTTTACGAAAATCTACTTATTTAATCACATAGTAGTGATTCATTGAATTTGTTTAGTTGTACCAACTATTACATCTCCATTAACTCCTTCAGTTTCTTATTAATCCTAAGCTTCTTTATATTTTTATCCAGATCCAATATTTTTCTGATATTGAAAGATTTTTCAATCATATTATTAATTTCTAGATTATAAATTCATACCAGCCAGATCTTGTTTTGTCTTTTTTTTCAATTTTCCTGAATTTGTAAAGACCATTTTAGCCCAACTTTTTTTTAATGCTTGGCAAATAAATTGGAATAACTTGGCTATGCATGGTTCTATTGTCAAATACCATGAAACCAGCTAATATTTACACCACACATTTTCAAAAACCTAAAACCGTTTTGCTTGTCAATCTGTGACTTCAAATACTGACTCACAATATGGCTCATGTTATGTGATTGTAACTATATTTCATCTTCCATTTGTATATTTTATTTTCATCCATTAATAAGCTATTGATGTGTAAGCTATTGCTAAATGCTTGAAACACTTGCTGTAAGTTCAGTATCAAAATATTTATACTTCATTTTATTCACGTGACTTAATCCAGGAATTGAAGAAGTTTCAGTCGATTGCCTGGTCTCTTTCCTAAACATTGTATTGATTGTATTGATTCAACAGATGCAATGAATAATAAATAACATCAACTTTCTACTAAATTCCCATTATTTTTATATTTGTTGTAGCTTCGTGTTCTAAACTACTCCACTACATAAAATAGAGAGTCTATAATGCCTAAATCTCATAATAAAATAAAATGCAAAATCATCTCAGTAATTTGAAACAGTTCAGGTTCACAGTTTTCTTCTGTATGAGTCCAACTTACACACAGTGTACAAGTGAGTGATTTGTTCACTCTTGTATAAAGCCACTAAATTATGTCAGAATGAGATTTTATTGAAATCTGTGTAGAACCTTTCATTTTCTCATGTAGAAAATCAAATGATAAAAATGTAATTTACAGACATGTTTTTACAAGTAAAATATAAAACACATTGAAAGTTACAAAATATATTCATTTAAAAAGGTACTATATCTATGTCTAAAATATCATTAACCTATATTCAAGGCGCATAGAGCTATGCCACCGTGTAGTAGGCTTTCTCAGTCAACATTACGCTTTCTCAATAAACTTTAGAACATAAAAATGAAAGTGCTGAGAACGAAGCAGTCATGGTGTTTCACCTTACTTTTCATTAGGCCTACATCAGTTTAATTCAGATTTTCATTTAATTTAAATCGATCTTAAATTTTATTCGATTCCCAAAGAACAGTGACATATCAATATAAGATGTTAAGGATAGAAAGCGGTTCACTAGATAAACTGTGGGGGATACTCTTGAGGAAGTTTAGAGTTGCTAATTGTTGTCCAGAAGTGGTGCATTTGTACGATTTGCCACCCTGGGCCTCGTTTACTTCTAGACACTTTCCCCTTGAGAGGTAATGTACTTTCACTTCTACTTTTTGCCTAATTTTGTAGAGGGAGCTCCTAATCTAACTAGAGGGGTAGGGTTCTTTAGCCTGTGGGAGATAATTCTTGTAGAGTAAGAGTCCAGGCTTATTTATTAGTTGAGTTTTACTTTGGAAAAAGTATTAGTTAAAAAATAGGTCCTTTTAAAGTCAAACAGAGATGGGGTAAGATGAGAAATGATTTTTGTGAGAGTCAAGTCTTACTGTTCTTACACTCGCACAGTCTCTATATAAGGGTCTTGTAAATGTACCATTGAATAAGCTAGATTATGAATCAGTGGTCTACTCCATAAAAACTTGGAAGTCCTTTAATACAAGGGAAAGGCGTGCGCGCATAAACATTGAGTTTTGTCAGATTAGATTTTCGTTTCATCAGTTTTAGTTTGTTATTTTGAGTTGGGTTTAATTTGAACGATATTTTTACCAGTTAGGTAGTGCCGGTTAGATTTTAGTTTTGTTACTTTCAGTTTGTTATGTTGGATTGGGTTCAAGTTTAACAATTTTTTCACTAGTTAAGAAGTACCATTACATTTTCGTTTTGTTAGTTTCGGTTTGTTTTAGTTAGATTGGTTCAATTTCAACGATTTTTTTACTCAGTGCTGGTTAGATTTTCATTTTGGTTTCATAGGTTGGGTAGGTTCAAGTTGAAAAATTTTTCACCAGTTATAAGTGCCATTACATTTTCATTTTGTTAGTTTCGGTTGGTTTGGGGTTCAATTTGAACTATATTTTTACCAGTTAGGTAATGATGGTTAAATTTTCGTTTTCTTAGTTTTGGTTTGGGTTGGGTTCAATTTGAACGATATTTTTACCAATTAGGTAGTGCCGGTTGGATTTTCGTTTTCGTAGTTTTGGTTTTTTGTATTGGGTTGGGTTCAAGTTGAACAATTTATTCACCAGTTGAGAAGTGCCATTACATTTTCGTTTTTCAAGTTCTGGTTTGTTAGGTTCGGGTGGGACCAATTTCAACAATATTTTTACCAGTTAGGTAGTGCCGGTTAGATTTTCATTTCTTAATTTTGTTTGTTAGGTTGGGTTTGGTTTGATTTGAACAATATTTTTTCCAGTTAGATTTTCGTTTTTTCAGTTTCGGTTCGTTAGCTAGTTGAGCTAGCTTGAGGCGAAGGAATAAGAGCAGTAACCGGAGAAGAAAAAGCAGGCGAAGATTGAAAGGAGTGTGTGCGAGTGAGTGCGGGATGTGAACGGTGTGTGTCTGTGCTGTTTCAGTCGGGAGAACGAGGCGGGGCGAGACAGACTAGGCGCAGCAAATCGGAAGGTCCTCCGGTGGGGGGCCAAGGGGGGCCCCCCGTTCAGTCTGAGTACCGACTGCGTTACGGGGCGGCTGCGGGGCTCAGCCCCCGAGCCAGGGCCCGTCCCCGGGTATCGCGCAGTGACTCGGACCCTTGCCGGTTTGACAAGGACACTGACCAGTTAGTGGTAGGAGGACACTGCTCAGCTTCTCTTACTTTCCTGCTTGTTCAAATTACTACTAGTCTTTAGTGCCCGGTTGCAAGACAAACCATCTACCAACGAATCTGACTCGTTCATACTGGTGTCATACACAGTTAGATTGTTTGTTTTTTTAATCACATTTTAGTGCACTGTCTTGAAATATATCCTCATAAAACAATAACAAATCCCTTTATAAATACCCTTATAAAACAATGAAACAGCTTTTATAAATATATTTATAATTCAACAAAGTACATATCTTTTTATAAATATCCTTATAATACAAAGTACAATTTTCTGTGAAAATACAAATCATCTACAAACGAATCATACTTGTTCATACTGGTGTCATATATCACTGGTTTTTCTTCATCACATTTTAGTGCACTGTTTGAAATTATATCCTCATAAAACAATTACAACTCCCTTTAAAAATACCCTTCTAAAACAATGAAACAGCTTGGATAAATATCTTTATAATTCAACAAAGTACATATTTTTTCATGAATATCCTTTTAAAACAAAGTACATTTTTCTGTAAAAATACAAATCATCTATCAACGAATCATACTTGTTTAAACTGGTGTCATACACAGTTAGATTGTTTTTTTCATTACATTTTAGTGCACTGTATTGAAATATATCCTCATAAAACAATTACAACCCCCTTAATAAACATCCTTATAAAACTGAGTACAGTACAACCTTCTTGGAGTATATCCTCATGAAACAATTATAACTCCCTTTATGAATACCCTTATAAAACAATGAAACAGCTTTGATAAATTAATATCTTTATAATTCAACAAACTACATATTTTTTTATAAATATCCTTATAAAACAAAGTACAACTTTCTGTAAAAATATAAACGAATCATACTTGTTTACACTGGTGCCATACACAGTTAGATTGATTTTTTATCACATTTTAGTGTACTGTCTTTAAATTAATATATCCTCATAAAACAATTACAACTCATTGATCAATAGGCTACCCTTATAAAAAAATGAAACAGCTTTGGTAAATATCTTTATAATTCAACTAAATACATAATTATCCTTATAAAACAAAGTACAACTTTCTATAAAAATACAAATCGTCTACCAACGGATCATACTTGATTAAACGGATGTCATACACAGTTAGATTGTTTTTTTCATTACGTTTTAGTGCACTATCTTGAAATATATCCTCATAAAACAATAATTAGAACTCCCTCAATAAAGATCTGTATTAAACCGAGTACAACTTTCTTGAAATATATCCTCATAAAACATCTCATATCATCTGATTTCTTCAGTTCTTTATTGATAATCAAGTCTAATGAAATGTAAATCATTCTAACCATCTAATCTCTTATAAAAGTAATAATAAAACGTAAAATTCCTGCGAATATATAATCAATCAAGGTTTAAGAATGGCTAATTATTAAAAAAATCTGATTATAAGCACGTCCTGTTAAACATGAACTCTTCCATTAGATTCCGTAATAGTATTCGACTCAAATTATTATTGTTTGACATTTACAAATATAATGTATATTGTAAGATATTTTCTCTTGTACATTAAATCAAAGATAAGTATTGCTAAACTATTCCTCGATTTCATTTCCTTATTCTAATTTTATTTTTAGCTCATCAATTTTCAACTTGCCTCAAAACACACGCACACACATATACACATAATTTTTGAATTCATAGAACACTATTAAAATACTAGCGTATCAAATTAGTATGTTTCATACTGAGCATGTAAAGCATTTTTTGAAAACAGAAAGTTCAATTGAGTTATAAAATATTCACTCCAGTTGAATTGATGTAAAATTTATTAGCATGTTAAAGAGCAAGCCTCAAGAGCCTAAACTTTTTTAAGACAATTCCATGTTAGAAATATGGTATATCAACTTCAATTCATGCATTAAAAATTCACTAGTTACATGAACAAACACTAATTCATAGAATCACCACAAAGTAAGTAAACTAACAAGAGATATTTCTAATAATCTTTCTCTGGAATGATAAGGAAAAGCATCAGAAATGTATTTATGAGTATGTAAAAGGTTCATAGACAAATGAGAGTCTATCTAGACTAAGTTAATTTTTAAAACTTTAATACGGTATCCAATAGTAATATTGTTATTCATTTTGTCCATTTTCTTGGAGAGAATAAAATCACAGTCACTTCCAAAGAAGAAAACTAGTCTTTTCATCTAATGAAATACATCAATAAACTTGTAGTTACTCATTAGAGTGAAAATAAAATTGAAAGTTTACCAATACGAAAAATCCTTTGAAATCAGAAGTGGTCGTGATAAAATTTGAAGCAACCTTTTTATTGCATAACTCTTGTTTATTCAACCAATCTTTCTCATACCAGTTTTATTTGGTGAAGCTAAAACATAATATAGTACTCTTGCAACCGGATTTAGAACTTTTCTTGTTCATTTCAGCGCCTGCTCTTCCTATCCAACCTTTGACATCATCTTATCATTCTTTTTGAAAGATCAGAATAAGATAAAAGATAGGTTTGTAGATACAATAAATCATACCAAGGAAGTTCTCATATTGATTAATAAATTTCTTGTAGGTGTTTGAATAATACGAGTCAATACCTAAATTCATTTTTTGATTGAACCCTTCTAACTCAAAATAAAGATTCATTTAATTTTCATTTTTCTTTTGATTTTCAGAAAATCCCATGCATTAATCTACATTCAGTCCGTTCAATACTATCAGTGTTATTCAAATTAATAAATTTTATATTTTTCATCTACCGCTAATACTAGATCCCCTTTTGCTCCTTCTATTATCGAGGTATAATTAACTATACATATAGGTATGTATTAGCATTATAAGTACATGATACATAGGTATATGTATCAAGTAAGTACAATTTGTACATTATTTGCCCGTGCATTTGTCTGAATATTTGTGATTTTTTGAACTTTTGATATTTTCCCTTCCATATTTTCCTTCTAAACCAGTTTGGTTTGAAAAATAGCACTGTTGTAGAATCAAACCTGAATATCCGTCAACTATTGAGTAAAAGTAATATTGATTACTGTCTTATGACTTTATTTCTTAATAATCTGATCATTCAATTCATTTTAATCCGTATTCAATTCCTCTTCACCTTTTTCACTAACCAGCCTCTCCTCTGCTTCCTTCCTTTCTATTACTTTATTATTTTTCTTCTATTTTCTGCTTGTGCACACAGCTCAGAAAACATTTAGATACCAATTCAAAACAATTTCTCAAATAGCTGAACATTATCTGGGGAAGCCTCAACTGATTAAGCTACACTTTTGAGCACCACGAGATGATATAATTGAATGCAATTTATCAGTTGCATTTTATTGGAATTGGTTCAGAATAGCTAACCAAGCACTAGCTTGTTAGGGAGCTTGATTCTTGCAAAACGAAAATCTCCATATATTTTATTGTAATAACTGTCAATAGCATCACCTACAAGTATTCAGATTTTAAACTTTTGTCGTTCAACGTTATTTATGTAATACTTTGACAAGTGCTAGTGAAAAATACAGACAGTTGTAGAAATTCAAATCCGAGTTACAAAATTTTTGTGAAGGATCCAATAATATATAGCGAAATAATTCATGTATATCATGTATATCTAATATCTAATAAAAATAACTTCGTTGAACATGATTTTCTGACCGTTTGATGATGCTAGTGAGTCAACTCCTTCTTTTAATATCAGATATTTCCAGCTATTAGATCCAATATTTCCAGCTCTTAGATAGATCCAATAATATCTCTAATATTTAATAAAAATAACTTCCTTAAACATGATTTTCTTATCGGTTGATGATGCTAGTGAGTCAACTCCTTTTTTCAATGGACATATATTTCCAGCTCTTAGATAGATCCAATAATATCTAGCGAAATAATATATCAAATATCTAATAAAAAAACTTCCTAAACATGATTTTCTTATCGTTTGATGATGCTAGTGAGTCAACTCCTTTTTTAATGGACAGATATTTCCAGCTCTTAGATAGATCCAATAATATCTAGCGAAATAATATATCAAATATCTAATAAAAAACTTCCTTAAACATGATTTTCTTATGGTTTGATGATGCTAGTGAGTCAACTCCTTTTTTTAATGGACAGATATTTCCAGCTCTCATGCATGTGCTAGTGGTTACTTGCTTGAATACAATACTTCATAGAGATACTTATATGATACAGTGATTCTATTAACTACTAGTCTAGTAGACGAAAAACGTAGTAAATGTTAATCGTCTGGTAACTTGACTAACTAGATTTTTCCACCCAAATTATACTCGTTATTACGAGTTTAAACTAGGGTTACGCAATAACGTTTCAGTGTCCTGTTGTTGAAACCTTGTAACTGTAATCTTGAAAAATCTGAAATCCATCCTTCTAAGAATAGGAAATTCAATTTGGTCGTTGGGGTAATAACCTCCATCGATTGTTGAACTTTCATGTTCAACACTCATCAAGTTTGGTGTGTTTTTTAGACTCATAGAAAAAACGCATGCATTTCATTCAGCAATGCTGGTCGGAATAGATTCAAGCTTAATGAAGATAGATTTTTAAAAATTATAGGTAAAATTCTAGATGTGGTGAAGAACACTTTTTAACATTTTTGGATGCTTCAATACATGAACCCCGTATGGAATATGAATTATTCCAATGATAGATCTGATTAGTTATGGATTTTGAAGATTAAAACGGTAATACAAATGTTGGACTGTTCAATTATTGTCTTACAATTATAATTCTCGATTAGTTTTATAAAAATCATCTCCAGAATTCGAGAAAGCGTGGACGAAAAATTTAGTGATTGTATACCATAATCATCTATCAATCATTAGAATAATGTATTTTATGTAAGATATTCTATAGGTATTTAACCTATTGATTTCTTGAACAAGAAGGAATTTCAACTAGGTCACTGAATAGAGAACTTTAGAAAATGTGTTTTGTAATGTAATTATTATATTTTCTCAAAATTTGTAGCCAAGTAGTGTAAAATTTCTTAGTTTCTGAAATTGAATTACAAAAATTGGAATTTTTCAAAATTTTATGCATGCAGCACGCATTCATGTATCCATATTTTTCATTTTTATTCGCGATAGAAACCCGACTTACTTACATTTTTGTTCAATGAGAAAAATTCAATAGTAGTTTATCTACTATCACTTGCGAACCGGTGTAGCTCAATTGGCTGGTGCGTCACACCTAAAGTCTGCTATCGCTTCACCGGTCTCGGGTTCGATTCCCGTTCCGCCTGACACTTTTTCATCGTATCATCCTTCACCTGGTTACCCACTCACAAGTAAAATACTTATGTGGTCATCGTCCGCAGCAAAAAATTCATCTCATGACATCTCAAGTGACACTTGTCACTGTGACAAGTTACATGTTACATGACAAGTGTCACTGGAAAAAATGTATTTTATTTTTTTAAATAACTGAGTATGAAAATTGACTTGATGTAGCGTTATAATATACAGTATTATCAATGTCATCTTTACTTGAATAAATCCATATTTTCTCATCATTTTATTCATTCTTAATAAAACTGAGTTACTTGAAAGACAATTTAAAGGGTATTTGTGTTCTAGTTCTGAATAAGTCATTGTTCTTTCAGAATGAGGACTCTCGTATTTTTCTTGGTCTACATCACTGTATGTAAATTAATTTCAGAAATCAATAAAGTTACACAATTATAGGTGAATAGTCTTCACCTTACATTATTAAATTTCATGAATGTCAATAAAACTAGTCTCCAAGAGACCAACAATTAATTTTTAATTCAGCTCTTAAACTACACCGTAATGTGCTAATAATTCCAAGTTTGTGTGCTTGTTCTAAACGAACACTAAACTGAATAGTAAATTCCCTATGTCTCCTCTTTTCTTCTCAGAGTTTGTCTGAGGTGATTTTGAAAATAATTTGGTTGAAGGTCGATAGATTATAAGGTCGATTATCGAAGTTCGATAGATTAGCATACATTCTTATGAATATTCTGTAGGAATAGTTAGACTACTGTATAATAGGTCTCAATCATCAAATAATATTGTTTTTTCTTCAAACAATCAACAAGTTTAGTAATGACTTTCAAAGAATAGTAGATATTTTTTCCAATAAAGGAGTTTTGGGCCAGCTGCCCTCAATTAATTTGGGATATTACAATTTCTTCTAATTTATTGTAATATGAAAAATTTAGTGTACTAGTTTTTTAGTTCACTGTTGTAACTCACTTCTTTTCTCAAGTTTTTGATTGTAATTATGGTATTAGGGTTACCAATCTTTGACTGGAGTTTCTCTCATGTATATTGGTTTTCAACAGTGGAGTTGTGTGAAAAGTTTGCATAGTCTTGCATGAATTGTAGTAGTTCAATTGTTTTTATGGTAATGTCGTTTCAGTTTTTGTGAATGGATGGGTTATGAATGGGTTTGAGATATGAGTTTGAGTATGTTGTTTGAAGAAAATTAAGTTATTTGTCTACCAGAAAACTCATGGCAGTGGAATTTCATGCTGTGATTTCAAGCTGTATTTCATGTGAAAATGTTGGTTATCATAAGCTCACCCTATAAAAAAAAATATTATAAATTACAAATATACAATATTATATTAAATAATATAAATTATTTAATGTACATAAATCAATAAATTTCTTTTTTCCGATTTCCACATTGTTTGACCTATTGTTAACCATTTGTTAACCTACCGTTTTAATTAGAAATCTACAAATTTCTTGGGTTCTCTCATGTAATTTATATTTGATAGATATTATTATTATATTCAGAATAGTGTAAGTTACAAAATGTCAATTCTTCCAGTTTAAAATATTTAGTAATATAAAGTTTTTTATGGGAACCTTGAAATTTTTAGGACTGTTCTGTGTGCTAGTATATTCAAGGTGTAATTCTTTGACAACAATGTACCGAAAATTCATTTATTCACACTCTATTTCCAAAAACAATACAACATATAAATTCAATACAATATTGGAAATGTGGTTAGGTGACCTCATTGGTAATCGTGTTGAGGCACCATATAATTTAATTTTAATTACTCCCACTCCCGATTATTCCTATTCATCTTTCAAATATTGCAGAAATGATTTAGGAGTGTTCATAATAAATAGGAGCTGTGCTTGAGGTGTAATACCTTGTTAATTTGGTATATGCATACCAGCACATTTTAAATCACAAATTGTTCATTTTTATTTTGCACTTTTTTTCTCTACATAATTTGTTTGGTTATGGGAGTATGTGATAAATTCCAGAAACTCTCTTCATTTCCTGCAATTCTCAATTATAATAATAATATCGTATGGCTTTTTATCGGTGGGGAGACCCTTACGGGTAGGTTCCACCTCGCCTTTTTTTCGTGTCGTTCACCCATCCAAGAGCAATTTAATTCTATTTAATAATTCTCAATTATTAAAATAGCATATAAATTTATATGATAAATAAAATAATTTTTTAAATTATTACATTAAAAATCGCTGGGGAAGTGATTGGCTTTGTGGTCCTGCCGGTGTCTAATCGCAAGTCTAAATAAGAGACTTGCACCTGTTATTCCCATAGTGAGGGTGACCACTTCAGGCCTTTTTCCGCTGAATGTAATCCATTCATGAGAATCAAAATCGCTTCCCGGTGGTTCGGAACCCACCTAAAGTTGTAGGTCCTCTCATCTCTCATCATCATTCGTCCCATTACCCACACACAAGCTGAGAGCTTATGTGGGCATCACCACAGCAAAAAAATGATAAATAGACCAATTAAAAAATAATTTTAATAATCTATGGAAAACTTTCTTAATTTCTCAATAAAAAATAACATATAGGTCTAAATTTATATGATAAATAAAATAATGTAATAAATTTTGTACTTTGAAAATAATAAATAACCTAATTCAAATAATTATTTGTGTGTGGTATGTTGGTGTCTTAACATTTTTCATGGTTCCTATTTATAAATTCAAAATCCGTATATTTCTGACAGTGATTCTAGACAATTTTTGAGTGTCAAGTTGTTAAATCTCTTGTTTTTTTAGAAATAATTCATTCTATTTATATCTAAGACAGTGATTGTGGGCAAGTTTTGAGTGCCAATTTGTGTAGTTTCTTGTTTTTTAAATAATTTATTGGGGTGCCGGTGCTAGAATCTATTTTGAGTTTGATGCCAAGCCCAGTTTAGTTCCAATGTCTGACACTAGGATTCGCCAGCTGTGACGCTGTGAGCGTCTGTTATTGAATTTTGTCGCTGTCTCTGCTCATGTGCCGGGAACGGAGAAAACTGGAAAACTGGAGTTTCCCACTGGAGCTCAGTTCCTACTGGGTTGATGAGATTACGTTCTGTTCTGCCGAGTTGCTTTCTCTTCTGATAACAATATTCATTCATCAGAGCATCTCTCCTTGTAATGGAAACAAATTGTGATTTAATTTTTACAAAACTCAAGTATTCTGTGGAAAATGCTTGTTTCCTCACTCACAGAAACCGAAGAACTTGCCGATAATAGATTATAGGTTAGTAGTTGAGATAAGAGCGTTTTCGTGTCTCGCATATTATGCAATCTTATTGATAACAGTTGGCCCACTTTTGTGTTTTGTTAATTTGGTTTTTGATACCTGATTGTCATTATAAAACATTTTTTAATGATAATAGTCGTGAAAACACACACAAATTTCAAAATTTTATTGTAGGCATAGTCTTACCATACTGAAATATCGATTTCTAAAGTATGTAGGACAGTCATTGACTACCTACTGATTACGTCACTACGCTTTGTCTTATCTCATCTTATCATAAAGATATTAATACAGTTATCATATTCTCGTAAATTATTTATCTGGTTCTATTTAAACTTTTGTGAAGCGTCACTACACTCTGTCTTATCTCTTCGTATCATAAAGATATTATAAGGTGTTATACTGTTACTGTACCTACTATTATAATACTGTTATCATCTCGTATATTCCATCTGGTTCTAACTTGTGTAGCCTAAAATACTGAATCCTTCAAGCACCTACGAATTTTACTCTTTTAAATTGATAATAATATTACAATCTGATTTTAATTTATACGTTTTTTAATATCACATATAGTATTTATGGGGTTTTAAAATTGGCTGCCAGTAATATTTTCATTTTTTCCCCACTCAATAATATTATGAATTTATCGAAAATCAGCGCCAATAGATTAGAAAAAAAGTTCATAATTTATTAATATTTTTGAAGAAATATACATTGATTTTAATTGCAGGACCAATAAACTATTTCTTAATTGATAATAATAATAATAGAATAGAATAATAATTTATTTCTGTATCAGAACAGTAGGTACCTGCAAGTGATAATATTTTAATACTACTATTACCATACTATAACAATCCATTTTCTTAACTTGATATATTTTTAATTATAATATAGTAAATACAGTAATGTATTATGCATATTTTATTCCTAATTTCATAATTTGAAAAAGTATTCTTTACACTGTCCCAATTCAATGAAGTTTCAATGTAGCTCTGTTATATTTTGATGTCCATATTTAGCATTTTAGTAAGACCTTGTATGTTTCAATATAGAGCCCCTTCAGAGCACTGAAGAAAGTGGAAGTCATCTTCCTTCAACAACTATAAAAGTGTTATTCAACAAGTGATACTACATTTAGTCTAAATGAGCTCTATGAGGATATTCCTAGCAACTATAAATGTTTTCTAGTGATGTAGACCGCCAATGGAGATTTATTCAATACTTAATATCTTGGATTCGTTTCGATGGAGTGTAGTTCTTTCTTAACCCGTCTAATTATCAACTATTCTCCATAATTATTACAACCATTCTGACTGAGATTTGTATTTCCTTAAACAACTGCTTCTACTACTTTACATAATCTTGTTTGTTGTTTATAAACAACAAACATCTTCTATTTTATATCATTGACTACTGAACTACTGGACACGAATGGTACTTCTACTATTGGTGCTTCTACTATTTTACATAATCTTGTTTGTTGTTTATAAACAACAAACATCTTCTATTTTATACCATTGACTGCTGAACTACTGGACACGAATGGTACAACTGTTGACCTATTCTAATCTGTGTAGTTTGAACCCTCTTGCCAGTCCAAATATGGCAAAACATAGTCTAAAGCGGCTTATAAACGAGGAAGGTAAAATAACAACAATATATTATAAAACAATGCTAATTATGGAACAATTCTACATTTATGAAAACCGTGTAAAGTTTCTGATTTGTATTGTCCATTTCATTCTTTCTTATACAGTATCAGCACAAACTGTATAATTATGTTGCTTCAGATTACGTAGGCCTTCCTATTTAATGGATTGATAAATTTCAACTCATATTAATAATCACTTCAATCACTTTTTCTACTATTCAACAGATTTGTTTTCTATCTTTGTTGATCGCTCTTATTGATAAAAATCAAATATGATATTATATTATACTATTATTTGATGACATTATTATTATTATATATTATTTGATATTATACTACAGAGTGATTCAAAAAGAATACCACAACTTTGAAAATGTGTATTTAACGAAAGAAACATAATAGAACCTTCTGTTATACATCATTACAAAGCGTATTTGAAGAAGTTTTTTTTTCACTCACAAAGAAGTTCAGAGATTTTCAATATGACCCCCTCCAGACACTCGACTAATATCAACCCGATAAGTAATCAAACTCGTTCCACACTCTCTGTAGCATATCAGGCGTTTGGTAAGCTGCTGTTATTTCTTGTTTCAAATCATCAATATCCATCCACCATTTATGATTTAAAACAAGAAATAACAGCAGCTTACCTAACTGATTCAGTCAAGTGGATGTGAAACTGGCAACCAGCTGGTAGGCCTAAGCCCACATAGGGCTGTTGAGCCATTGACAAACAAACAAACCTAACTGTTACGCCTGATATGCTACAGAGAGTGTGGAACGAGTTTGAGGGATGTTTTGGGTTGATATTGCTCGAGTGTCTGGAGGGGTCATATTGAACATCTCTGAACTTCTTTGTGAGTGAAAAAAACTTATTTAATTACTCTTTGAAATGATGTATAACAGAAGGTTCTATTATATTTCTTTCATTAAATACAAAGTTTTAGAGTTGTGGTATTCTTTTTGAATCACTCTGTATTATACTATTATTTAATGACATTATTATTATATATTATTTGATATTATACTATTTCATGATATTATTGATAGAATTGATATTACCATTGAGTTCAACCGCTTTTCACAGTCTTGTTTTTTTACATTTATTTTCACTTTTCACATTCTTCAATTCTTTTGATGATTTTTTGTGAATTGTTTTAGATGATCGCATACCTGCCGGATAATAACAACCAGTGCAGCACACCGACTGCCGGTGTATTCAAGTCAGCCGTGAACCGGATCAGCACCGAGTACCGTCTTCAGTTCGCCTGGCCGCGGGGAGGCGGCGGAGGAGGCGGAGGCGGAGGACCCTCCGAGGATCACATGGACGGAGAGGGCGGGACGGCCGGGCCGCCTAGGAAGTCGCTGTCTATGGGCGCCATTAAGCCCGCTGGTGGCCATATTGTGCCCACTCACAAGAAGAGGCCTGTCGAGGATACTAAAACTGGTTGGTTTGCACCATTCATTTTTTTTTTGAGGGTGATGCCCACATGAGCTCTAGGCTTGTGCGTGGGTAATAAGAGGGGTGATGATGAGAGATGACGACTGTTTTTAGGCAAACTGTTATTCAAACATTAAATCAAAAATTATTCTTCAATCTCAAATAAACAAAAATAAGCCATCGAATTACATTAATTCAGTAACAAAATAGTATATTACAATACAAGACGGGGAAATGAGTTCCGAGTTACAAGAATTCACTAACAAAATAGTATAGCAGGATCCAATTATCCAATTGAAAATGTTATTTTGATGAAATGATATATCAACGAATTTTAGTTTTAATGAACATAGTCTTTGTATTTTTTGTTTGTCTTCTGTAAGGAACTCTTTCCTCTTCTACAGGCTTCTGCCCATAAGAGGAAATTCTTCATTGCTGTAATGTTTTTATTTCTGTAATGTATTTTATGAAGAAATAAAATTCAATTTCAATTTCAAATTTAAATTAACTTGTCATAAATCAGCTGATCCAGTAATAATTAGACAGTGATTTCGACACAATAATCAAAAGGCTTGAAAGTCTTAAAGACCTTTAAAGTCTTTAAAAGAAAAGACTTTAAAGGTCTTTAAGATAACTTTTAAGACCTTTTGAATATTGTGCGAGATCACTGTTTAATTATTACCGGAACAGCTGATTTCTGACAAGTTGAATGGATCCTGCTATACAAGAATTCACTAACAAAATATTATTATTATAGTGTGATTCATCTAATTTGGTGCTTGGTGATCAGTAAACATCTGATGTTACGCAGCTTTGACACAATAATCCAAAGACTTTTTTAATCCAAAGTCTTTTAAAAGACTTGAAGAAGTCCTTTCAAAGAAGACCTTTTTAAAGTCCTTGCAATAATCTGCGAGATTCAGCATTTGTAGGTTAAGTATTGTGTCAAAGCTGCGAAACATCAGCTGTTTACTGATCACAAAGCGTCAAATTAAATGAATATCACTGTAGGTGTTGCATGTGTTTACGTTACGAGCATAATAGTTCCTGGACGAGGCTTGCCGAGCCTGGGAAGTTATGCTAATGCCATAAGCGTAAACGGGCCGTCGTATATGAAGGGGTTGATTATAGACTCAAAATAGATACAAACTTTAAACACAAATATAATTACTTACAGAGACAAATTCAAATTAGATTATGGCTGCTTGATTTTCTTCACACTTCTGAGCTGTAAGCTTGCAATTCAAACAAATTGAAAAGGAGATAGAACTGAGAAACTCGTTATAAGAGAAACAGAAAAGACTCAGACATATCAACTTGCATAATGTAATATGGTACGTTCAATTTGAAAAATACAATTTTATTAATAAATACTATTGCAGTTTTAAATAGACACAATCTTTTCAAAGTTATTTCACTATGAAGAGTAATATTGATTAACAATACAATAATTAGAAATAACTTTTAAATATCTTATTATGATAATTAAATCTAGCGTTTTTTTTCAGCAGCAGAATTGGAGCCTTTAGTTAGTATGAAAAATGACACAATTGACAATGATGATGGTGAAGAGAAAATACAAGAAGAATCTATTAGCAAGGAAGAAAAACCTCTACTTAGGTAAATACAAAAATTGTACTAAATTATCTAAAATTCACAAATTAAGGTGATTTCTGACCTTTTGTCAACTTTTTTTCGATAATAGGTTAGGGTCTCATAAAAGTTCAAAAGGATTTGTTACGGAAAGTTTTTGAAATGCACAAAAATTGAGTTATGTTTGTATTATAAAGCCTCCCATCGTCCAAAATAGTCAATTGAACTATGCAATAATGCAACAATGAATCAAGTTTAACTTTGACATCATTCAAGTCATGATTGTCTGCATCATTGTCATATTAGTTGTAATATTACAGTAGTTATTTATTACGCGATATACCAACTATTAATAATAAATATTTCTTATCTTTGATATTGTGCTATAAAATTTGGCTCAAAAAATCTATTCCCCTATCTATCACTCGTTATAGGTTACACGGAAAATGTACCTAGTAAATAGTTTAATAACTCTCCCACTAAAACTATTACATTTTCACGTTAGGCTAAGAATTTCTAAATTAATATTTCCAAATAAACTATAGTAGTGCATCCAGTGTATAGTACAACATACATATTTACAGCATATATTCTGTATTATATATGCAGATATTATACCGCATATTATATGCGGTATAATACAGTATATTTAATAGTATTAACAACGATTTATAGTTGTGATGTACAACAAACCAAATAAAGATTTTTTTTAAACAACAATAAAATTTCCTACACATATGAGTTCGAAATAGTTGTGTTACCGAGATTACTCATTTTTAATTTACCCATTAATTCATTTATATTTTATTTTTAAATAAAAACATTATTATGTGGTGGTTAAATGTTTAGATGTAATGGACAATTCCATGAGAAACTGTAGCTGCAGTTTTACACTTTTTTTACTAGATTTGTGATTTCATCATTTTTATATTTTAAAAAGGGCATTTTACCGCCATCTTAATCTCGGTAACTGTAACAATACAGAAACTATTTTATATCATATAACGCTTCGACTGTGCATTGTTTATAATTATAATAATAGGAAACGAAGGCTAATAAATAATAAATAAATAATGCATGAACTATTCCCTTCTTAATGTCACATTTAAAAATATTCGATGTTCTTCCCTATTATTCATTTTTACCCAATAAATAAGTCAGTCACCATATCTCACCTTTCAATAACAAAGCATTCGAAACATTCATAGAAGTATTGATAGCATTGAGCGAAGATTCTGTAAATTTCTGGTTTTAGTACAGAATGAATATACGCCATCACCTTTTTGCTTAAAAAAAAAAAATACTGTGTCTCAGTTGCACAAAGGTTTGTTAATCTTAATCCTTAATTAATTATGTTCTCAAGAGTAATCGAAGATTAACTTCAATCCACTTTTGCGCAACTCGGCACTATGTCCAATAGTAGTTGATTTTCTCATTTGTGATTTTCTATAACTTTTTATAGTTTTATTCCATATGTATGTTGAAATTTCACTGAATGTAGGCTCTATATGTTCTAGGAATGAATTTAATACTGAATATACGAAGAAGTTCCGACCATTCTCTCAATATAATTATGTAGAAGGAAAATTCAAGCCTAAAGCAAAAGAGCCTGAGCAGTTTCTAGCTGGGCTTCAACCAGAGGACTCCTGGTATCAAGAAGTACTAGAGCTTAGGAGGAAGGCTGGTGAATACAAGGTATCTAACTAAAATAACTTTTTTTATTTTTAGGCTTGTTTTCAATATAGTTCACCTATTTCTTATTCTACACATTTTATGCTGCTCAGACAAGAAATATAACTAAAATTACATTTCTTGAATCTGCAGGCTTACTTATTAGTTATTAACAATCCAATTTGTTATTTGGCATTTCGTGATGCGCAATTAGTCTTGGCACTTGGCCTTGATATTTCTAAATACATCGGCCAGCCCATCAGCAAGACTGCAAGTCAAAACTATATGAACGCTTCCGTATTACACTTTCCTAAATTCATGTACTGTATGATAATATGTTTGTACTGTTATTCATGTTTTGTTGTTTTTATTGCAAAGAACTACATTATTTTGTTTGAATTATCAGTGATTAAAATAACTTATAGAAAAATATTATTTTTGATGTTACAGCATCGCGGGTGGGGGACCGAATTGGTGCCTCAGCATATAGCCGAGCTCTACAATAAGCAGATCACATTATGGGAACAGGTTTCCCGGCGGTCATCCCTATCTGCTCTCAGTCTAGCGTCAACAACACCCAAGTAAGGAAACTTCTTGAAATTTACGTTTTTAAACACCAATCGCAACAGATGTTACACATGCTCAACCAGTTTTATTAGATTTTTCAGAAAATTTCGAATATCCAATCTTATTGACACTTAGATCGAGGTATTCAGAATTTTATAAAAAGGTGCAGTTTTCCGCCGCCTTATGTTTCTTGAAAATAAAGCATTTTCGACCGTTTGCAGACCTATATGGGATGTTTTGCATTCTGATTCAAGCTGCCCTAGAAAGTATTGTTGAAAATCTGTAAATGCTACAACTCAATAGAAGTTATTGCAATACAAACTCTGAAACATTTCAAACAATAATACATTTCATATACATAAAATTATAATTTATTATTATCTTTTATAAGAAATAATTCTAATCAGAATATGATTATTTAATCATTATCAATCTAAGTTAAAATAGAATAGCTTATTAGTCCTCGACTAGGTGCTATAGTAACAATGAAAGAAAAAGAATATGATTACCGTGAAAACCATTATTAACTTGCGCTTTTTCACTTTATACTGTTGTGATACAAAATTGAATTTTGATTATGTCTCGAGCTCTAATTATAAATTAATATTAACTGAGCTTCAGTGATTCACATCACATATTTCACAATTCCAAATCACATTTAGAATGGCACATTTTAAATCAGAACTCACAAATAATTTAACGTGTAGCGCATTTTGATTTTGAACATGTACATTTTGTTATATATCTTTTTTTCTATAAACTTTCTCATAAAAAATTGTGTTTCTTCCATTAAGGTTGAAGAGAACGTTGCTTTGACGTGAAATTAATTGGAAAAACTTAAAAAATAAGTCAATAATCACAGTAGATATTGAACATAAAGCATTTTCAAGAATGCTACCACTTAGTTTTCAAAATTGAATATTGGTGGTTGTGAAGAATACTTCACATTTCTATTTCCTTTGAACTAAGTATAAAATATTGACTTATTCAACTGCTCAAATAAAGTTTATGTTATTCATAAATTGTAATAGATACTTCATTGCAGCATTAAATTTTTTAATAAATGTTCCATATTGTTCAACTATAATTTTGTTCTTGTTCAACTCTGCTTACAGGTTGATTAGTAAAGAAGAAAAGGATAAAGAGAATAATAAGAAGAGCTCTCCAACGAAAACAATGTCTGCGAGACATAGTCCAATAAAGCCGTTCTCCATTTATGACAAACCATCAGCTACTTATAAAAAGGTAAGTTCCTTATCCAGAAATGAAAAAATGTGGAATTAATTAGTTCTTCACTTTACACTAATAAAATCTTTTAAAATTTTACTCAAGCTTCTTATAGTTCACCCTATGTATTCAGTAACGTTGCATTTAGAAAATCATGGGCCTATTGAATTATTGGCACTACTCACACTTGGAAACTTCAAATCGCAAAGCAACTCATCGCTCGGCAACTCAGCGACGCAGCATGTGTTTTTAATTAATGACGTTCAGACTAGGCGATTCCATAATCAAAAACTCGATCGCAGCGCAACTGAGTTGCTCTGCGATCCGACAAGCTGGTTGTCGAGTGATCGATTTGCATGATTGCCAAGCAATTGTAGGTTATGTTGACAGTTTTTTTCGTATAGATAAGTGGGGTTAGGTGATATTCTAACCAAAACAAACTGGAAAAGTAGGATTATTTGCTTAAAAAAGTAGTATTTCATCGTTTTTTGGTTACTTCAACTTATAAAATATCGAAGATAAGTTATAAAACTCTCAAAATATTTACTTTTTGAGAATAATGTGATAGTAGTCGATCGGCAACTGGCAACTAGAGTCGCGGAAGTGTGAGCATGACAAGCAACTGAAGTCTCCCGGTTCCGGTCTTTCCGAAACTCGGCAACTCTGATCGTACGATTTCAGTTTCCAGGTGTGAGTAGTGCCATGCAGATGAATTTTAATTTTATATTGTTATGGATCTTGTGGGGGTGAAATTAAATTGAAATAAACTAGTTCTTCATCTGTTGTTGATTATCCATCTTTTTTCACTTGTTAATACTATTGGAATTTAGAGTAACTTTTTAAGTGAAAAAACACTCACGTTTTTTGATGAGACGACATATGTTTCGTGCTGGACTTGAAAATGTGCAACACCAGCACGAAACATATGTCGTCTCATCAAAAAACGTGAGTGTTTTTCACTTAAAAAGTTACTCTAAATTCCAATAGTTCTTCATTATAAATCACGGCAAAAGAGGACTGGATACTGGTGATTAGAAACTAAACTCCCTCGGACATTCAGTTCAATTCATTTATTGATAGACACAAATCATCATAATACTAAATACAGTATGATTTAAGAGGAAAACAACAGGCTCTGCCCAATATTGTTTATCTCCCGAATTTCGATAAATAATGTACTCGGAAGTTATGTTAATTATTATAGTAATAATTGTTTTAATTTGGCGGAAGGCGAAATTATTGTTATTCAATAAACAGCTAATGTTATGCTCAGCTGTGGCAGGATATGTTTCCAGGTTTCATGATCTATCATTATTATTTTATACTATTCCAATTGTTTGTACGTGTTTTCAGATGGAAAAGTACGATGATAACAAAAAAGACAAAAGATCTAGGAAGGAAGCAAATGCTTTGCGTCGACAAAACTTGGAACGTTCTGGTGGAGGTAAGTCTTATTTGGATTTTATTTTTCCCCAAAACAATTGAGACTCCCAATAGTTCAATATAGCTTAAACTTTTTCGTTTCAATGCAACCCTGGAGATAGTTCAATTGTAATTATTATGGAGTGGCCTGTTAGTCGAGGTGGCTCATCGCCTGTCTGATAATACAAAGTTCCCGGTTCGATTTCTGTTGATTTCAACAGATTTTGACCACACGGCCACTCCCGTCTTTCAGATGAGACGTTGAGCCGTCAGTCTCATCTGCTCAAAACGTAGTCGCCAGCTCTCATCTTCATCCTCATTACCCACGCACAAGCCAAGGGCTTATGTGGGTATCACCACACAGCAAAAAAAATTAAGTAAATCGAACAGAAAAAGCACCAAGCTCTCTAATTTACTAAATCTTTACTGTTACTGTTCATAATAATTTAAGAAAATTTTAAAACGATCGGACCCTTAAGGCTGTACTAGAGGTACAAAGGCTGTACTAGAAGCTGTACAAAACTTATTGTTATTCTCACTGATAGTGAAATTCCTTGTAAATAAGATAATTAAAATTTTACCTGCATAACGCCTTTATTTAAGTTACAAAAACATACAATGTTTGATAGTGTATCAAATTTATTTCATACATAATTAATTTAGTACTACAAAATTTATTACCACAGTCTTTTTTGCTTTGTTTTTTTTTTTTCGTTTTAAAAACTAAGCCCGTCATCGAGCATGGGCCTCCCCAGGTTGTTCCACCTCTGCCGATCTCTAGCTGCTGCCATCCAGTTCACTCCAGCTACTCTAACGATGTCGTCCTTCCACCTCGTTCTTGGCCTGCCGATCTTCTCGACGACGGCTCCAGTCGCTTTCTTCGTCCATCTTCCATCTTGTAGCTTTGAAACATGTCTTGCCCATTTCCACTTCAATCTTCTTATGATCGTAGTGACATCTTCCAACTTGACTTTATTTTTGATGGTCGTAGTATTCTTTCCTATAAGGATATGTAATAATGATAAGGTTTGAACTATTTCTGCATAAAAATTGCAAAACGGAAAAAGCATAATAACCAGTGGAATACAAAAATCAATATAGTGACAGCATAAATAATGATAGCATAATAAAATCAAGCATAATAACCAGTGGAATACAAACAATCAATATATGAACAACTCAAAATAGAACAAAAAATAATATAATCTATTAAAACAGGTGAGGTCTTCACATAATATAATACAATAAGTTAATACTGTAAGCTATTGCGAATTAGATACTATGTGTCTTCCTTTAATTTTTAACTGTCTCATAGCTGAAATTGCTGTTGGAAAAGCTATTGCGAATTAGATACTATGTGTCTTCCTTTGATTTTCAACTGTCTCATAGCTAAAATTGCTGTTGGTAAAGCTATTGCGAATTAGATAGTATGTGTCTACCTTTAATTTTCAATTATCTCATTGTGATTGCTGAAATTTATCTACTCTTTTTCAATTCGAACAAAAATATTATTAACAATATTTTGTTCTATTTCCTCAGGCCGATCCCAATCGGTAGGACCGACAGCCACTTTCACCGAAAAGAGTCTATCCACTTCACCGAAACGAACCAAAGTTCCTGCAACGAATAAATCGCAACAGAATGGTCCGGTCGTCACAGCATCAGCAGCAGCAGCCGCAGAGCGTAGACCAAGACCTAGTAAGTATAGTCCGCTCAGGTATTTATATTTCAAATACATATTTGTATGTTATACTGCAGTACAGTACACTACAGCATGCACTTGGATAGTGTTTATCTGTCAAATATCTCAAGTAATAAAAATAGAATAACGAATTTTACTGGCCAAGTTTCCCCGAAAAAGTTTTCAATATCATCTTGGTTCATCATTGTTGTCAGTGAAATCCAAATCTCAAACTGTAGGGAATGATTGAAGTTGATTCAAACTGACATGATCAAAACTAAACTAACTTGCAAACTATACTAAACCATACATAATGCTATATGATACTCCACGATGAGAAGTCATTGTTTGACATTGATGCAGGGTTTGACTTCAGCCGTAGCGTAGCTCCGGTACTTTTGGTGTACCGGAGCGGAGCGGTTTGATGTATAAAACTCAACACGGTTTATATGATTTTTATAACAAAATTAGGCCTGTTGGCCTAATGATTCATTCATACCCAGGAAAAAAATTTATAAAGGAAATCAGAATTGATAAAAATGCACGTACTGGTGGTTTCTTTCAAACACTTTCCAAGGGAGGACGACCCCCCTCCTCCCACTGGCGGTTATTCCCCGGTGTTCGGGTGTGTCAGAGCCCCGGTACTTTTTATTTCAGAAATTAACACCTGCATTAATGTAGTCATTCCATGACTTCTAATCTTTAAGTACCATATAGTGTCACACAAAAATATATCTTTATAATACAAATCTTAACTCACTTTATGATTAAAAAACCAAGGACTCATTCCATGTCAGTCTAAAGACGCCTTTTACCCAGGCCAATCGGCTCACATACTGTTAACATGAGTCTAAATTTCTATTGGAAATTTTTATTTTGGTTTTATTTGGTAGGAAAATGACGGACCTTGACCTCATAAATAGTCTCAATTCTTGAACCTGTTCTGAATCTCAGTTGAAGAATGGACGTTTCCTCTCGTTCAATACCTGAAGAGGTCCAATGTAACCTATGATCCAATGTTCAATCTGAAGCTTTCAGTGTAACACTTCAGCATTCACTTGAATTTGAGAAGTTGAAAAACTGTAAATGTCTAGAGACAAAGGCTCTAATTGATAAAAAAAATCGATTATGGCTTCAATAAAAATTTATCCTTTAAAAAAATTTCAGAGTACAAATCAGAGTTCAGAGTTCTTAACAGATGTACAAATTTCTTGAATGAATATCGATTGATGTTACTTGACGATAGTAAAAATCAATTTTTGGTTGAAACTATCCATATTAAGTAATATAATATATGTTCGTTTTCCGCTCAGTTTTAGCAAACTTCAATGTTTTAAAAGTCTTTAATGTTTGAGGTCTAAAGAGTCATGGCCCACACTCTAAATAGACCAAGATTATATTAATTTGCAATGAATTTTGTGAAGTTCTTCAAAGCTACTCCAAGCTATATCCTACTAAAGCTATATCCAAGTGCATTCCCTCTTATTAAGAATTGAATTAGATTTTTTGTACGTTTTGAAAAAAAATATAGTAATCTAGTGAATAATGTTTTGAGTAGCTTGTAGTAATGAGAAAATTTTCTTCAAGAGTCATGATAAGATTAGTTGATCATCTGACAATAAGGTAAGATTTTACTTGAGATTCACACAGACAGGTAAGACAGTAAATAGAAAGGCAAAAGCTTCAATATCGCTTTGAAAGTTGTATCAACCATTCTACATGGAAAGGACACCATAGAAAAATATCGAGCATTCAGTGTAGTTTGTGCTTATTTGTACCCAAATTAGCATGCTTGAATAGATTATTTTGAGAGCTGCGTTCTTTGAACCTTGAGCCTTGTGTAATATTGTCGCGCATGAATGCTGAATCACTCATAATTTATGTGGAAATTCATGTTACACATTCTCAACAGACTACATATTTGTGTACCCTCCTGCAACTATACTGAAAACAATCAAGGGGTGTGTTGATGTTGTATGAGGTGTATCATGGTGTAAATCATAATCCATCGCATGAATCATTGAAAAATAATGAAAAACGGGCATTAACACGGTTGAATCGATGTAGAAATTCTCTCATAATATGCTAATTCAATTCCATAAGTAGGAAGATTTCCTTCTTTTTCGATTTTGAAGAACGATGAATCGGAGCCTTTACAGTCCGAGGACATATCCTATTGTAATTAGAATCTTGTCTCATAAGGCCTCTTTTTATTTTTGAAAATAAATTTCAATTTTGAATTTGATCACTTGTTTCGGTTATTGATAAACTATGTAGAATAGTATGAAGGATCAATCAGTTATTGCTTCAACGATTCAAATTAATAAATATTTATTATTATTGAACCGTTATAAATAGAATTACACCCTTAAAAAAAATTATTCGCCAACTCGAATTTCCCAAGTATAATATTTTCCTCATTCTCAGCTAAATTGTATTGTTTAATCACACAGATGAATATTGATTAACAGATAGACGATAACATGAAACTACCACAAATTAACATAGAAAATAGGCAGGTTAAATTAAATGGGTTTGGAATTTAACAATCCTACACATGTAAATGGATAAAAATTCTGCCAAATTGAAAAATAATAAAAACAACGGGTTTGAATCGGTTTCTGTTGTTTTTGGCTCGTGATGTATATTTTTTTCTTACCCATATCTCGACAATCAATAATAAATTAGATGTTTAAGTCAATTGAAACCGTATTTCATTAAAGTTTCGTATCCAACAGACCATTCTGAAGTTAGTTTGCAATATTTAAAATTTGAATATTATTTTTCTGAAATACAACGTATTTGTTCAAAACGCACAAACGCTTTGACGAGATCATTCAATACACCGTTATATACTGTCCGAATTTGCTGTGATGTGCATGATTAAGCACCTCCATTACATTCTTTTGAAATCTCAAATTATTCACGAGATAGTTTAGGTTGATTAGTGTTGTTAGTGGAAATAGTATCATTTGCAAGAATAAATGTGAATGAAAATGTCTTGATTATAGAGAATATGATAGATTCCACTCTCAAAATTGTTATGAAATGTATTTTAAATAGTCATATAACTTTCAAATACTGTAAACTTGAGAGAAAACTTGAGAAACTATAAAACTATAGAGTTTGCAGCTCTACTTGAGCTATGCTTCTATGCTAAGTGATGAAGATTTTTATATTAACGTGATTCATTCTTTTGGTCTTTAACAGGGATTGAAATTAGCCGTGTTATTTTCGACCAATTAGCTCTAGGTAGGGATTCTTGTATAACGTTTTGTTACGGTACTTTGTGCACAGTACAATTTTCTAAACCACCTAGCTTTGGAATGAAGTTAATGATTTTATCCTTAATTCTTCTTCATAGACGACTGGATAGGGTAGGAGAAGAAAGGAATGAAGGAAAATATATAGGATTTGAAAGAACGCGGAAAGCTTATCTTCTTAAAATTGGTGGTCTCTTGATAAAACATACAATTCTTTTAACAAAATTGCTCAATTTCCACGTAACTAAGTTTTTTAACATAAGCGTACCACTAATATGGTATCAACTGCAGAATTTTCACTTTATGTTTCAATTTTCCAACAAAACTGTTCAAAAAATTGTCTGCCACAAATTGAAGAATGGTTCGCCCAAGTGACATGAATGTTCTTTGATCTAGAAATACAAAAGATATTACAGATTCACTTCAATTTAATTGTTACATCCTAGACATATGGTAGAACATCAGATAGAGAATAAATTATACAACATTATCAGTCATAGAGATTCAAACGAAATATTTCATATCATTCGATATATTTCAAATATAATACTTTCACTGTTACACAAAAAGTTGAAAAATAGGCATCAGTAGTGTTCTGATAGCATTAAAGGCATGATAGAACCCATTTTTTGTGATTTATTTCTTGATTTATGATTGTATTAATTAACAAAATATACCAATAAATTTATAATTACAATAATGAGGTTTGCCTGTAGACATGATAATATATTTATTTTATTCATGTATTCCTCATAACATTACAAATACAATAAACTACAAAAATTACATAGTGAAAATTAACAAATCACAATCATACAAAATAGAACATGAGGAACTACTTCCCCAAAAGAGCAAGCTCGTGCTTGGGGAAGGAATAAGGAATAATAAAAGCATAACCTTTTTCTCAATGAATGTGTTATTTAATTTTTAATATTAACCGTTTTGAGCGAAAGATTTATGTCCAATTACGTGATTGCAATAATTTAAAAGATTATTAAATCAATGATATTTTGTAACATAACCGAAACTAGAATCAAGAATCTGTAATAATTTAAAGGATTGAATCAATGATATTTATCAGCTTACCCGAAACTAGAATCAATAATTTTTTGTCAAAAATAGTACACTGCATAGACAAAAGTCATTTTTGATTGAAATCAATAGAAGTAATACTTCAGTTAGGTACTAGATGATATTTAGAATACTTGCAGTCCATTTCATGTCTGTTAAACAATATTTCATCATTATAGAAACATAATCGAAAATTGAAACTTGCTGTCCAATTCATAGAGCATCATGCGTAGTGAATAGGTGATATGCTGATGACCATGATGCATGTCTATATATGATGTGAACTAGGGACATTGTGGGAGAGCCAATGTTGATGATGTGTATGGAATGTGCTAGTTAGCTTTGTGTTTCTCTTCCATGTTTCTGCAGCCACCCTAACTACCACTGCTCCTTCCCGAACTAAATCTTGCTCAGGGTCAATAAAAGTGAACGACAGTAAAGTCAAGCCGCCGATTACCGTTTCACCAGCAGCTGCCTCGGGAACCGCCAAGAATAAAACTCTCGACAAAAAGAAAAGAAGTAAGTAATTATCTCCAGTCTCTTCTCTATCCTCTCTTCTATATTCTCTCTTCTTCGTCCGTTATCACCGAGATTGTCGCCTTCAAAGGTTTGTCAATTAGATTGATAATTGACTCCTTAGATAAAAACGAATTCATATTTTTCCGCTGCTAATAGCTCCTTAGATATCGTTTACCCAGGGTTTACCAGCATCATACCTGCATTTTGACAAAGTTCAGTTTGAAGCTTTAGATAATAAAAATTATGCTTTTAGTTTATTTTGCAATGCTTCTCCTTTAATTACTCCGATATTACAGTCGATTATGCATGTTGATGATGAGAAGTACCATCAGTGAGAAGTCAACCACAGTAAAGTATGGTCGTGCATCAATTTTTCATAAAAATAATAAACATTACTAGAAATAATATCAATTGAAGCATTGTGTCCCACCACAATAAACCATTCAAACTTTTAACAAAAATATTTGATTTTTTCCAACTCTTTATACTTTTAAATCATGAATGCTAGCATAGAACATTCCAATAAACACTTCCCAATACACAAATGGGATTTAGAGAAATTTTTTTAAAACATAAACATATATTGTCAAATCATGGATGGTACAATTCACCAAACGAATATGCACTTCCTAATATACAACTTGGATTAATTTTACAAAATTGGATTATAACAATGCATACATAATAAATACAGTTCATAGATGAATATCCTAGTTGATTTTGATGAGAATTTATGAACATGATGGCATTGTTAGCATATTATACTAATAATATATGCGTTAGCATTATTATTGAGCATCAAATTTTTTATTAGAAGCTTAAATTTTTTCAATGTGGCAATAAATTATATATTCTCTTGTTTTATTTTTCAAATTTGACGCAACAAATAAAAATTGATTATTCTCTGATTAATACTGCTAACAGTGGATTGAGACCTGCTTTGCCTTAATGGTGAACCGATCTAGGCCGATCCTAAAGCAGTTTAAATAAAATAGTTGATAATTTACAGATAATATAGGCATTGGTTATTATCTGAAATGGAAAAAATTCCATTGAGTGTTTTGCAGTTAAAAAAAATAACTTAATTTTTGTTCAAACTGGAGAAGTCAAGTACAGTCTAGGAAGTTTCAGCCTAGCATCCTGATTAATTAAAATCTTATACTACTGATACAGAATGAAAAAGTATGAAATTTCCGAATATTTATTTATTTAGCAATGTGTTTAAATGAATTCAACTCACTATGATTATCTTTCATTTGATGGAATTTGCAAGAATTTCATAAAACAATAAGAACTTTGTGATTAATTTCAGGTTTCCATTCATTTTGAGTTAATTTAGCTAAATTGTTCAAAAGTTTTCAAATTATTTCAGTATTTAATACTTATTGGAAATTTAAATTTTATATACTGCAATTCTCATTTTTTGATAGGATAGGCAAGATTTTTTTAAAACAATTATTTTACGTTTCATATTCCTTGATACGTTTGGTTATTAGCTGATGAAGCGAAAATGAGTAATCATGTCTACTGTACACTATTACTGATGTTTCTTCTATCAAGTTCTATTAAGAGCATTAACAAGTTCTATGAAGAGCATCAACCTTGAGACCAGGGTGCAATTTACAAATAAAATTTATTGTTCCTGTTCTGGGTCTCGAATTTCGCAATTAGGTTGTTGTTTCTTGACCTTGATGTACCATTGACTCATCAACTATTTGACTAACCACTTACTTGATTACAAGTTTCATGGGAAAGAGATTAGAAAATATTAAATATTCTCAATAAATTATTTCAATGTAAGTCTAACCAGGAACCTTTGGCTTATCAGACAGGCCCATCCTCTGTCAACTTTTTTAGATGTTTGGGATGTAGTGAAAAACAAATCAAAAACAGGCAATAAGTCATTTCGGCTACCGGTCACTCCATATTTGAATATTCAAATGAGAATACAGTATAAATTGTTATCAATCATACAGATAAATGTCATGTTAATGTTACTAATTTATTTTCAATTATGTTATTCGATATGAGTAATGTTAATAATATATTTACAGTATATCAATCTCCTTGTTTATTCTGTTGATTATTGTATTAGGCCTATTAGAAATGAATTAAGAATTTAATCTATTTCACATTAAATTTTTTTGTTAAATTTATAGCTATTTCAAGTGAAGTTTACCCGCTTGTTACATTGTAATGTTAAAGAACTCAACTAACAGCTGCTTTCAGTGGAGTTTCCTTTTTTGTTCTATTCAAATCTACAACTCAATGTATAGCTACTTGGAGTTTAGTGTTTATTTGTTTCATTTTTAAGTTTTGTCTTGTTTTTTGTTAGCTAATGATTGCTAATAATTTTTAGATAATGAGTTTAGTGTCTTATTTGTTCAATTTTAATGTCTTTTGTTAACTAATGATTGCTAATAATATTGTTAGCAAATGATTTTAGTGTCTTATTTGTTCAATTTTAATGTCTTTTGTTAACTAATGATTGCTAATAATATTGTTAGCAAATGATTTTAGTGTCTTATTTGTTCAATTTTAATGTCTTTTGTTAACTAATGATTGCTAATAATATTGTTAGCAAATGATTTTAGTGTCTTATTTGTTTCATTTTAATGTTATTATTAGCTAATGAGTTTAGTGTCTCATATGTTCATTTGAATGTTTTTGTTAGCTAATGAGTTAACAGTGTCTTATTTGTCCAATTTTAATGGTTTTTTGTTAGCTAATGAGTTTAATGTCTTATTTGTTTCTTTTTAAGGTTTTTTTGTTAGCTAATGAGCTTAGTGTCTTATTTCTTTCATTTAAATGTTACAGAAGAACAGATTGAAGAGCCGGAAAGAGAGCGAGTTGTGAAATCCCCTCCGGAACCAACCAGAGTCAAGTCCCCTGAACAGATCCTGATGAGGTCTCCTGAGCCAGTCAACTGGACTGTGCCACTGGATACTGGCAAAACGTTCACTGTCACACAGAATGTGCATGAAGGTACAGTAACATTATTTAATTGCATTTTTACCCTTCAGACTTCGTCCGATCAGTCTCTATTCAACAAATCATTTTTTTAGTAATTAATCCAAGATTTAGTTCAGAAAGTAAGGGTGGGAACATGTCGGAGCTGTGATAAGCGATAACAGCTGTGATACTAGCAACACTTTCATCGATGATCGATTGCCGAAATGTAATAAACATCGCAGCTCTGACATAAACAGGCTGATTAGAAAGCACGTCAATATTCTCTACGCGCTGCTAGTATCACAGCTGTTATCGCTTATCACAGCTCCGACATGTTCCCACCCTAACTCATTCCCTTATATTATATGAAATAAGACTCCAATTTTCAAAACTAAGATTATTATTATTATTATTATTATTATTATGCTTATGGCTTTTATTAGCGGAGAGACCCTTTCGGGTGTTCCGCTTCGCCGAATCATCCAATTTCCGTAATGGGAAATGTGGAAAAGATATAGGTTATGTAGTCCAATCTTAAACTAAGATTACTTCCATCATTTTTCAAATACAAACGTTTAATGTCTCTGTCACGGTACAATCGGCTCACACTTTTATAACTGAATTTTTATTTGAGTGCTAAAAATAAGATAGAAGTAGAATTCATCTTCAAACTTGACTGAAATAGAACTCTAATGTTGGGTTGCACAAATCAAGATCAACTTAAAACCAGGATCATTACAATTCTCATTAAATGGGATAAGCTGATACAAACTTGATCCCGGTTGGTGCAACCCAACATAACAAAAAAATTTGAATCTAAATCTCTAAAGGCCTATTGTATAGAACTGAATTTCCGTACACTACATGTTGAAACGACCAAATGATTACGGCCGCTTAACCCATTACTTCCAGGTATTCTTTAACTCCTACAATAATTTGAGATAAAATAAGTTCCGGTACCTCTCATATCATTTAAACTTGAATGATTCTTTTTAATTTAATTTATTTCATTCAACGGCTTCCATTGTGTAGAAATGCAACTGTTTCAAAATGCGTAACACTAACTCATAAGGCTGCTAAATAGGTTGATTTTGTAATGAAACGTAATGTTTAAAAAATTACTCATCTATTTTCAATGAAATTCAAAAGTTGTTTCACCGCTAGATTCTTGTGAAGCACAACCCATTACTCTCTTATCAAAATCACGTTAAACAGCATCAATTTTGAATACTAGGTTGTATAGAACTTAATTTATTAATTCAAATAGTTACCTTTCTGCACCAAACAAGAAGTATTTTATGCTGTAGGTATATTTTTCTATTACAGTATTTCCAGATGCTAATCTCAACCAAAAGTATTATTATTGGCGTTTCTTTTTATTCATTAAAATTCAACTAGTACATAAATAATAAATTCATTAAGACTACATATCATTGATTACTTAGAAAATATGTCTCAATGGACAATTTTCTTCGGAAAATGGATGTTATCTTCGGGACCAACTAAGAAGATCAATCAACAGCTAAGTGCAACAAAAATAAAAGGAATTTTCCCATGAATAGGGAGAAAATCCTCACACCTAATGCTGACCAAAAACTTGCTGTTGGCGACTACGTCCATTACCAAAAAAGAAGAACAAGCAATCCCAAAACTGTCTCTCTTTTCAATTTGTAATACTGATTCTTAATTATTTCTATCATGAGTATTTCGTAATAATTGAAGAGCCCCATAAATTCAATACTACACTCCCATTCCTACACTAATTTGGACTATTGTTGAAATTTCGTTTACTATGGAATAGTAAGAATAGTAATGGTATGGAATAGTAATAGTAAGTTTTGGAGTGGTCCGTAGCCGAGGGCGATAAGCGCCTGTCTGCTAATCCAAAGGTTCCAAGTTCGAATACAGTTGCCGGAACGGATTTTGGCAGAAACGGCCACTCCCGTCTTTCGGAGGAGACGAAAGGCTGTTGGTCCCGACTGCCTAAAAACAATCGTCATCTCTCATCATCACCCCTCTCATTACCCACGCACAAGCCTAGAGCTCATGTGGGCATCACCCTCAAAAAAAAAAAAATTGAAGAGCCCCATAAATTCAATACTACACTCTCATTCCTAAACTAATTTTGACTATTGTTGAAATTTTGTTTACTATGGAATATCTTTACCGCTTCTAAGTTTAAATTTCGGACTCACTGTCATTGCCACCCTATTTTGACTATTGTTGGAATTTTGATTATTGAGGGATATCTTTATGCCTCTTTTACTTTTTTAATTACTCTCTCCTCATTAACAAGTCCATAAATTCGCATTCGTACACTATTTTGACTATTGTTGGAATTTTGATTATTGAGGGATATCTTTATGCCTCTTTTACTTTTTCCTCATTAACAAGTCCATAAATTCGCATTCGTACACTATTTTGACTAGCGTTGAAATTGTGGTTACTAAGGCAGTGGTGTTTGTATTTGGTGTGTGACAGGAGAGTTAGTAGGACGACCTCACAGTGAAGTGAAGCCGTGGACTGCTGCTACAGTACTCCCTCCTCCTGCGCCACAATCCGCACCTCCTCAGCTTGAAGAGCATCCTTCAGGTGAGCTCCTCCTCCTGCTAGCCTCAGCCAATCACAGGCTATCATTTGCCGAGACAGCTTCGAGTCTTACAAGTGTCACCCCTTCCCTCGCTCCCACCCCTACCCCTCTCCCCGACGAAGACATCTCCCAATACATGAATTTAGATTTTGAAGACATGGAAAGACTGGCACTTGAGTCCTGTCTTGAGGAAAGCTCGGAAAAATCTCCAGGAGAAACATCCTCTCACCTCAAGGAAATCTTCAAACCACTCCCACTCACCTCTCTTAGACGTTCATCTATGCCCTCAATACAAGAACACGATAACGAGTTGAAAACCCTCCAGCCGTCCAAATCCCGATCGTTCTCTTCAAATCTTCAAATCCCTCTAGAATACTCCACTATGTTAGTCTGTACCCCTGGTATGTCAGCCCTATCAGATGCCGTTCCTTTCACTCAAATGACAGAGTCTGTTATCGACCAAAATCAAACTGTGAGCTGAGTTGGGTTTCTGCATGTATTTAAAGCTTCAGTACAATCTTGAATACCTAAGTTCAAGTTTCAGTTGCACAAATGTCTGTGAAGCTTAATCTCCAGTTAACAATGTTAAATCTCATGACTAATAGAAGATTAACTCTAATCCACTTTTGTGCAACCGCAAATAGTTTATTTTCTTTGCCAGACTCTTCTGCATGCACTTATTGAACATAATCAATTATTATCGAAATAAGAAAATTATAGATTACTAATAGAAAGCATAAATGAAAAATGTAGACAATCTAATTAAAAATTAGAGACAAGTCTCCATAATATTGAAATGAAATATGAAATATTATACTCCTTATAATCTTTTCTTAGTGGTTTTAAATCCTTTCTCAGAATCGTCCCTTAGGGATTTTAAAAAGTTCTCTCATAATCTTCCCTTAAGGATTTTAAAATATTATCTAAGAATCAATATTAGTTCAGCTCTAAAACTATCCTATCAGTGTTAAATAGTGTTATAATACTTTCCAAATTCAATTTGAATTTCTTGATGCGAAAGTCATTATTGTCTTTTGCCTGTCATTGAATCGTGTTTTGAAATAAGTGTTCTAACTCTTAATCTGCATTAACTGATACTTTTGCCTGTCAATCTATGACTTGAATAGTATATGCATGCCTTAGTCAGCACAGCTTACAAAATAATGTGATTTTGGAAAATAAGTTGAAAATGTTTTTTAACGCTGGAAAAATGCGGGAAAGAAAGGCTCTACCGCAATAGGTGAGCTCATGAAATGATATCACTTCTTTCTATTAAATTCCTTGGCACTTCCTCTTTCCTTTGTCAAACTATTCTATCACTGATTTTATGTTCTTATACATATATTTATAGTATTTATAACTATTTTTTTAAGATTTTGTCTTGAAGTCTCCAGACGAGGAGTATGAGACAATTAGTGAAACTTGCTGATGTAGTGAGCGTAGTCACTAGATAAGTGAATGAATATTAGTATTGATGATCTACTTCAAAATAATGAACTACTAATAAGCACATTGAAATTTGAATGCCTACTCTGCATTGTGCAACAACAATATTATGCATTTTCTGAACCAATTTTAAATATTTAAAACGTCTCACTCACTCTTGGTAGTAATTTAGAAATTTTTAGCTTGCTAATGCTTATGCACAACTGGTGAAAGGTTTTTGTCTTGTTCACTGTCTATAGGATGGAAGTCGCCAGACTCAGATTGCAAAGGTAGCTTGTCCAAGCCAGAAACCGCAAAGAGCCCGGAAACAAGTTTAAAATGTATGGACGACCCTTCGTTCGCCTTTGACACTGGAAAAGAGAGCTCACTTACGGCCAAGGAACCAGACAGTCATGATCCTGCGTTGTCTCCGTCAGTACCTCAAAAGTCGCTAGCTACAGATGTTTTTGAAAAAGCCCGAAATAGATTCGACAATTTCTGGGGCAAAGGCAAAGAAGAATCATGTGAAAAGGAAGGTCAAGTCTAAAATAATAAAATAACGATGAAACCTTCCAGGCATATTTTACCGATCCTCTATTACTGTTATTATTAATATTATGTTAGTCTCGTAAAACGCCAGTGATGATAAATTTAATAAAGTGAAGAATTCCTTAAGACACCTGTAAGCTTAAAATGGGTCCGTACGTATTTTGTTCTCTAGAATTTTTTTATAATTTTTAGGAAAAAGTCAAGCTTCTAGAAGTAAAGAACTGTTGACACCATCCATTGTATGAAAAGTAGCTACTAGTGAAATATTTTTGAATGATTACTGACTATAATAAAATAATATCTACATCGAAGACGGATGTTCTCCATTGTAAGATCTATGACTGATGATACATGTGTGACTCATCAAAGGACTACTCATTATTAATTCACTATTGTATTTTATTTGTTCGGTAATAAATGTATTGTCTGTTGTAGTATTCCAACCGCTGTTCCTAAATTTGATATGCTGTATGTGCTAGTAATAATTATTATTATATCATATCGGAAGTAAGAATAAAACTTTAAATATCCTCAGTCATCAGCTAACTTCCACTACTGTACTGTTTTTGATGAATAATAGCTAAATTGAATCGGTTCAGTAAAGTTCTTTGTATGAAGTCGTCAATAATAATTATATCTAGTAACTGTTTCAGTTATCTGGTAGCTGTTGAAACTAGACATGGTTTGCAGAAAATATATTCCTAATGTCATACACTAAACGGAGAGGTCCGTTTATTGAATGGATTCAAAACGCATTGTTTAGAACCAGAACAAGTAACAACTTAAATACAGCTAACAGTTGTTACTTCCAGTTCGGCAAGATAATAATTTAACTAATGTTATCTGGTTTTAGAATGATTAATGGATTGTTATTCCATGTTGAATTTAATATGAATTCTATTTGAGATTAGGGTTGGATGGAGTTTTGTATTTGCTTATGGAATTTGTATACTGTTTTATGAAACTTCTGGAGTGAATAATAATGGGATAGTTTTAAGTAAGCTGACAGAATTGATAATTATAAATAATGCTTTTCAATTCACGCTAAATCTCCTATGTTTCCCAAAATTATCCTACGCACAAATTCTGGCTTTTTGTGACATATCCACACTAAAATTGAGTATAATGTTATTTCAGAAACTCTCTTTTCAATAATTAGTGGCGTGGACAGTAAAGATTTCATATTTAATTTGTATTCATTGCTTTATGAAATGAAATTTATGTATTTCTTACATGATTGAGCAATAATAATCATTTTTCTATCCGTTAATAAACCTTGTTTCCCATAACAATGCCTATTTTTTAGCTGGATGAAAAGTAAGTAGAATTGAGCTAATTTTATAATTTTGTATTTTTCAATCAGGTCACATTTACTGATATTTTTCGATCATATTTTGAAAATAATAATTTCCTATCTGGTTAAAGATTCTCCATAGAAAGTATTTCGTCAGTGGATTGAGATCTTGAATTGCAATGGAATGAATGATTGCAAAGTAACTTATCAATAATTTGTCACTTTTCAACTGTGGATTTAATTTTCATTATTCAGTAATAAAATACAACTTCAACTTATCACAATTCTGTTTATCCGATCTAAATTTCTAAATCTGTTTTTCGGTAATAAAGTGTGCCAGAAGTTGTAATATTTTGAGTGGATTCAAGCCATAGAGTGGTTTTATGACAATGAGATAATATTACATTAATAGGAGAGAACTGATTTTATCTTAGATTTTTATAGCAATGTTATTGAGAAGACTGAAATTAACTTGAAGTATTTCAGGGCGCTCGGGTTATTGGGCACTATTGCTCTCTGAGATGATATCTAATGACAATTTGAATTGAAACAGTAGTGGTTGTAATAGATTTAGATTTATAATAAGTTGTAGAGGCCTACACCGACAAACTTTCATAATATGCTACCTGCTTCAATTACTCTATAATTTGTTTGTTTTCTCCTTATTATTAATAAATGTAATAAACATTTGGTATTTAATTTCTAGTGAGCTAAAGAAGCATAAGTTCGAAAATCAAGGGAGTTATGCCTTTTGGAAATAATCTGAGTGTGAAAATTTTTCTCGATATAAATGTTCAATTCAATTTAACCTATGAATACTAATAATTTTTCTAATAAGCATTTTGGCTATCTTTTCCATTTGAAGTTTTTCAGAATCTTGATCTCAAAGTTTTACTGTAGTGAGCTTCATACACTTATTTCAGATCATCTATGAATTTGTTGGCTAAATATAAATAATACCGAAGATTGGTTTTAAAATATTTGTCTGGAAGTTCTTTTGTTTTTAAATTACAGCAATTCCAAATCATCATCTGAAAAAATAATGGCTGGTTAGAAAGAAATGTGTTTGTGTTATGATTCCAAAGATTAGTTGAGTTAAGAATAATAATAATAATGTTTGGGAGTGAGCTTCTGTCTTTGGATTTAGTGCTCATTGTTTTATACATCATCTCAATCATCACATTTATTTATAGTGCTTTATTTTTCAATTGATTCCTAAATTTCATGTTGATTGATTATCTGTTTAGTGTTTTTATATGATCCATTATAGTACTCCCTTGATCTAATTTGACTGTGATGAATGTGGAGAAATTGAATGGTACAGAGAAAGAAGAGATGTTTTTATCTATGAAAAGCTGTGATTCAAGCTATTTATTTTTCTTATAATGGAATTTATATCTATAAATTGTTTATATCAGACGTGTTGAAATATAATGAAAGGCATGTTTGTGAAGATGTTCTCATATGTATTTATTATTATCATATGTTATTATTATTGTGCTTTATCTGATGAAATGTTTATGTTTCTACATTGTAAATAAAATTGATTAACTGAATGAGATAGTCTATCAGATTCCAAAAAATAATCTGCGTCTGATGATACAGTTGTCATGTTATGGCATTTTGATATGGATTTGAATAAGGAGCTTAGTAGAATTAAGTAAAATCGGATATAATACACACCATGTTGTGAATCTTTCACATAATTCTTGATGTTACCCTACATCGTAATATTTATAGATGGTACAAGGAATTTCAACAGAAATCTTAGCTGCCTTCCTCTCCGGTAGAACAAATTGTATTAAGAATATTTCAACAAAATAATATGATCAGCAATACTTGCCATGTATTTTGTCGGCAGTTTCCGATAAAAAAATCACGTGTTTCAAAGCATACCGCTATTCAGTTGCTTTTATCATAATTTTCAGCTTTCAATTTATATTGTGGTCTTTAATTTAAAATAATTAGCTTTACGTGTTTAGTGTTCTACATTTTACGCACACTCACATCCTCTGTTAAAAATCATTCTCATTGTGAATCAATTTCCTTTAGGATGCTTGTGCTGTTTGTAATAATTAATTATTGTAATTATAAAAATATAAATTAAATTATTAGAATAACCGCTTGTTGAAAAATATTTTAGATTATATGTGTGTCTAATACATATGATTGTTATAACTATAACCAAGATAGGAAAAACTAATTTATTTTCAATTCTATGTAATTATTATCTATAGGCCTTTATTTTTCTCTAATTCTATTAAATTTGTTGATTAATTTTTAAGTTTACATAGTAAAATGTTATCAGTTTAAAATGGTATTGCTTTTTTATACTACTGTAATAAAAGTTTGTAATTCAAAGTGATTAAATCAATTATTGCGATTTGGAGAATTTGAAAAAATGGGACACAAGAATGTAATGTATGAACATTGCCTTTATCCCATTACATATATGACTGGATCAATAAAAATATTTGGACATCCATAAAATTGCTTTAATGGCACTTTTCCCAGTATTTTGTAATTGGATGATGGAATTGTTTCACTGTAATGGTGTTAGGTTGATTCATCAATAATTATTATTAATAAGCTCCTGATCTAAATTATGAACTTCAGAACACCTCGATCAAACTATTCAATTGAGACAACTTTTAAAAATGGTTTATATAATATATATTGAATATATTCATTAAGCTGTTTATTTATTTTTAAATATCACCTCACTTGAGATTCGATACAAAGAGTTTCAAGACACTGAGGTTCATTGTCAGGTTCAATTGCACTGTGCTTTTATTTTTGTGTGAACCTACTATTGAACAACTGGCAATCTCGTGTAACTAATAATATTCTATAAGATACCTAATTTTTCAAATGTGTAATAATTTGAACAAGAACGAACTCTGTCATGTTATGGCAATAATTAATTTAATATTAATTTTTCCTATTTGATATGCCTTAGTAAAAACAGCTCAATATTCTTATTAATGCTTCCACGAATTGCCAGTTCTATTGGAAGCTGAAGATAATTCCTTTTCTTGTTCCTCTTGATTTTATAACATACCGAAAGTTATACTTAATTGTGCATTCACTACTGAGAGGCTTAAAACTAAATTTAGTCAAGGAAGTGGAGAGAAAAAATAATTTCTTGTAAAGAGAATTGTTGAAAAGACATCCGAATGTTATAATCTTCACTTCGTTCCAGTCCTTAAGTAATGCTTTGTGTCTAAGGAGAATAATAATTTATTATATGACGTAATAAATTTGTGATTGAATTCATTCCAATAGAATACAAAGTAAATATGTCCAAATTAGAGGATAATATTGAATATTTTTCTATACCTAACTTTTGAACCTGGTTTGAATTTGTTATTAAAGTTCCATTGTTTAATCGCATAATGAGCTTACTGCTCATATTATTATAAATATTAAGGATTTTTATCTGTTGGATAACGTAAGATCTCAGTATGGCTTTGCTGGACATGGTTAAAACAGAAATTTTGATACAATCACAAACGTAGAATGATTAATATTTTATTCCAAGCGACATAACGTTGATTTTATTTCTCCCAATATTATGAAATTCATCACACAGTGTAATTCTGCAAATGTTTCTTGGATTTCAAAATGTAAAAGTTTTGTATAATTAAAAATAATCATGACATTGAATGGTTTTTTCTGTCTTCACCTTTATAACTAAGTTTATAGATTTACATCTTCAACTATCAAACTAATACTTGCTTCTAGATTATTCAACATTGAAAGACAGGCGAGTTCTGGAAACTGTTCCAATATTTAAATAATTGAACTCGCTGATTATGAATATCGGTCGGTTTCATAAAAATTTAGGAGTCCTGTAGTACAGGAAAAGACAGACTCACTAGACTATAAATTTATTACAGAGTACTTCCTGCTATATATGTGTAGTTTCTCTGCTTTTTTCCTGTTGTACAGGACTTCTGTTATAAAATAATTATTCCTAAATTTCTATGAAACTGGCCCATAATAGTTTTAACCTGGGATATGTTGCTCAAACATAAAATTGAAACTGCTTAATATTTTTTGTAAAATGTTATAATTTCCATGCCGATCAATGCAATTCCGAAGAGATACTCTCCTCGCGAACAAATTTGTTTCAAAAATGAGCTTCATATCAGCAATTTAAGGGTTCCAATGACATAATAATATTAGGTCTATTATTTAAATAGACACGGTCTTTTATATGTATAGGTCAATCAAAGATAGAACTATATCATGAATTTGAAAAATAAATCAAAGAAAAAATATTTTTTTCTATACAATATTTAATCTTATAAGATCTCATGGTTTCAAGCTCACTATGAAATAATAAATTTATTATATCTTTCATCCTGCTCATATCACACCCATGCTCCTCTCAAAAATATTGAAGAAATTAAAAAATTTACAGGAAGGATTCTACAGGACTGGTATTCTGAATGTAGACGATAATGAATTGTAATAAACTTCAAAGAAAGCTAATAAAGTTGTAAGCCAGCATTACGAGTTTTGTAAATAAACCAAAGAAAACTTTATGAGATCTCTACAATTACGTAAGATTTCGAATGACTTGTTTTTACAGTCGTTTGACTAAATAGGTGCCTTTGAGAGTACTTTTCTAGTTTAGCAAGGCCATTCCACTAGACAAGCCTATCGCATACCTGACTCGGTATGCCTAGATAACGCGCGATTACGTGAAAGCCTCAATGTTGGCTGTATAAAACTTTGATCAGATAGAACTATTTTTCAGGAAAATTAATTCAACAGGCCAGGTGAATCAGAGATGACAGATGAATCTTTCGCTTTGAGTGTTAAAAGCATTATTGAAGTACCTACATTTCAAAATCGAATTCACATAATTACACTCAAGTATTCGCGGCCTTGAAGAATTCAACACACATTCCATTCCCATTGAATAGTTTCGTAGGTAGAAGTGTTGTAGTGGTAGACCTGAGTGCGCAGGCGCAGTATACTGTGAACCTGGCAATCTTTCTCTCTCAAACCAACTATCACGTCAGGTAAGCTATCCTTACTGAAGCTCAAACTTTCTCCTCCACTCCCTCTTTTTCTTTGATAGAGTTGAAAGTGCTTACAATTATTGCTACGTATCGTGAAGGCAAGTGTGTCAAATGTATCACCTGTTGAACCAAAAAACAGCCAGTAAGTTATTGATAAGTAAAATCGACGATATTTCGAGAATCTTCATTAGTTGAAATGTGAATTTGGACATTCAGAACTTTACCTGTGTGCTTTTAGTGAATAGAAGAATCGTGGTACTTGAGTAGCTTACAAGAAGCTAGAACATTCTGTGCTATCAACCTGTGTCAATCGTGAATTGTTAGACACCTTCGTTAATTATTAATCAAAATGTAAGTATAATTTCATACATTATCATTACTATTATCATAGTCTGTTGAATGTCTGCTATAAGGACTTGTTGAATCAGTTCACGTCTGCCACTACCTAGGAAGTTTCTCCAACTATTCAAATTTTGTTTCATTCAAACTTGTCAACTATGACGTGACAATTAAATTTTGAAAATCACTCCTTCAAAACATCTTATTTATCATAAATATGCTTACTCTGAATTACCGGTAATTACAAAGTACCTTTTCTATACATGATATGTTCAAAGTCTATGCTGGGTGCGGTGTAGAGACATCCCATATTGGGCCCACATTCCTTAGCGTATGAGTAGGCCTGTATTCGTAATGTACAACTTTTGAATTATAATGATCTGTTGTTTCACAGTCACTTGCTGGTTTGATATCCTGCCACAGGTGAGATAGCTAGGCGAATAATAGCTTGTCATTAGTTTAGAATTAACTGAGCTTACGGTTCTTATATTGCAGCCTTGTATGGTTGTAAATATTCTGAATAAACAGTTATCAATCCATTATCAATTTGTATTTAGCAAAGTATCAATACGTTTTCGTACTGTCAACGAAGATTTGATTCAAATCTTACATCGAACAGGTTAGTTGAGAACTGTCTTTTCATAACCTATAATTATGTGAAAACATCCAGCAAGTCAATGCTGTCTTTGATATAGATTTATTCAATTAATCTACATCCAAACATAATAGAGCTCATATTCATAATTATTCATTCATTGTTTAAAACTCTCACCTCCAGTCTCCAGACTTGAGTGTATCCATCTACATTCTTATTGAAACAGTGTAGGTGCTACCTGTTGAACACCATTAACAATTTTCAATTATGGTTGTACCAAACCTAATCGTGTCTGACATTGTAGTTGGTGCATGTGAGTAACATTCTCATTCATATTTATTTGAATATAGGATAAATATATTTACTAGCTCTGTTCATTATTTGAAGTACTTCAGTGTGAAATCGGCGTCACCCGCCAGAAACTACTATAAGGCTCTACTCACACTTGGAAACTCAAATCGCGGAGACTTAGCGATTCGGATATGAAACATGTACTTTCAAATGATGGCGTTCAGACAGTACGGTTACAGGATCGTCTGAGCGTCATCATTTGAAAGCACATGTTTCTTATCCGAGCCGCTGAGTTTCCGCGATTTGAGTTTCCAAGTGTGAGTAAAGCCCAACACTCCCCTCTAATTTCTAGCGTTGCACCTAAAACATTCTGTCTTGTACAGCAGGATCCAATTAACTTGACAGAAGTCAGCTGTTCCAGTAATAATTATTGAAAGTCAAGACCTTTAAACCTTTCAAAGAATAACTTTTAAAAGACGTGATCATGACAAGTTGAATGGATCCTGCTATATAGAACTTCTCTAGTAGTAATAATAATATTAGTCCTACACCCGTGCAATCTTGAGTTGAAAATCACAATGATTCCCAAGTTTTGACAATTGGCCACATAATTGATGTTTAGTTTTGAATAATTGACTATATATTTCACATAATGTTTATTTAGGCCTACTTATCAAACAAAAACTTAATTTTTGGTTCCATATCTACATAATTAATTTGCTGTGTTGAAGTGTAGGGAATTATGCCAAGAGTTATTGGAAATTAATTTGTCAAAGCAAACTGAAATGACCCAACTGTCTTGCACAGTGTGCACACTCTCATGAGTTTGCACTCCTCAGAATTGTGCCAATAAATTGCAATAATTATCTACAGCAGGTTTCATCGACCTGCATCTACATCTTCACCTACACCTCTTTTGATATAAGTGTACCCTAAGTGAGTCCGTTTCACAAAAACCAACTCTTCTAATAGGTAATTGGGATAGGAATCAAATTTCTATACATTTTTTTCCACATGTTACCTTTGAAGTATAATCTTTTTCTAATTCATTTTTTTTTGCTTGAAAGCTCACTGACTTGAAACTTATTGATCTTGTTTTTTTATTGAAACTGTGGTTTTGAAATATATTTCTGGTTTTAGGAAATTGGTGATTTGTGTGAAACGAAATGCCTGCACGTGTTAATGAGCGGTCCTCGTCAAAATTGTCTGATAGGTGAGTAAATTCTTTCAATAAATTGATTTTCAATCTCTCCTATAATTGAACTGCACTTGAAAATTAATTGTAAGTGTACTTGATCTAATCAAGCACTAATCATCAACTGCCAATCATAGGAATCTTCCATATAAATAAAATACTGTCGAGCTGTTTGAATATTATGAATTATGTTAAGAGGATGGCTTCTAGCTCTATTTAAAATAATTGCAGTATTTACTTTGGAAATACCCCTTGTTAAGTCAGAACAAATCATTATCAATAAATCAATTAATCAACTATTCAATGAATTAAATCATTATCATAGGTGTATGTTTCATAGAGGTTATAGAGGTTTCATAGCCTTTCTAGTCTAGCATTCTAGGAAAAATTGTTATTCATTAACATCATTTGTCTGAACTAGATTTTTTCAAATAATTTGACTCCTCATAGCCTAATACTTATCATGTATGATGCAGAATATTAATGTTCTACTCTATTTTACAGTATTAGTACCAATCCAATTTGAAAAATCGTTCAATGAAAAGTGAAAACTAAGCTACTATTATAGTTCTCTCGGAATGCGCACTTCTCTTTAAATGCTTAAATTTTGTAATAATATGTTGAATAATAATCATGTAAAATTTTAGCCAGTTTCAATTACTATACAGTAATTATAAATAATTCCTATTAATTAATAATAATATGTAGCCTATTTCTAACGTTATTTTCAAAACATATAATTCTCACTAAAATCGTTAATGACTTGAACGGGTTCTCGAAGTACTCTTCAGTTCATTCTTCATTGTAATAATTATTCCATTCTTAGGTTGTAGCTTATGGTGGCAAATAATAGTAACACCTTCATTCATGAATAACGAAACGATCTCTCAGATACTCATTCACTCATTGAAGAACCAGCTTTCAGCCAAATCAAACACGGTCTAAAAATGCAAATGACCTTCTCAGCCCACAGAAGTCTTTTTAGCCCACTGCATCATGTCTGTTGCATCCTTTTTCTATTTCACAATTTATTATTACAAAATATCGCGTAAACTTGGCCATCTCTAATCTTTTCTTATAAATATTCAATCAGCTGGTAATAAATTCCAAATTACAATGGTATCGATAGAGATCGAGGAAGCATTAATATAAATTTCGGCTTTTGTACTGCCCACTTATTCCATTCCATACTTGTGGAGGTTGAATAAAATAATTTATTCCTTCGTATTGTTTGAGAACATGTGTGCTTACGTGTTCTGATTTTTACTTCATATTTTGAATGAAAACTTAAGTGTTTCTTTTTTCAGTGTTTATCTTCATTCAGACGTGATGCCATATCACAGCATGCATTCAAACGGGTATTCAACAGGTAAGTTGTTTTGCGCTTTCATCAATAAAATTTTAAACTAATTAATTGGTTACTATAATGAATTTCTAGGACTATAATAATTACTTTAGTTTCTTACAAATTCAATTTTTTCTTTTGCATTTTACAGGCCTAGTCTATTTTTACTAGTAACCATTCCTCCCCTGAATAATATTTTCAATCTTACAACTCTATCATTTTCTTGAAGCGATTTATCTTTGCTATTAACCTCAAAATAGGAATATTTGGGCTTATATCATGTTGTTGTGCAGAATTTCCTTGATGGGAAGAGTACGATATGGAGCTCTCAATTTCCAATACCATTGACGTTATAACAAGTTTAGATAGAACTAAGTTTACATTATTAACCAAAATGTTTCTTTTTCCATATAAATATGCTACTTGAGGGAGTGATTCCTACATATCACCTTATACTAACAAGTTTTCCTTAGATGAATTATGAATTGATCTACTATTGATTGTATCACAATGTATAGTAGACTTCTTTTACGGGTAATGTTACGTTAAGCTCTGTTCTAAGATAACATCACATAGTACTTCATATCTTAACATAGCGTCCTCCGGAGAATAGCTTCACTCGTTAACATGGAAACGTCAAATAATAGTCATTCGCCATCCGCCAAATTGAAAAAATTCTACTATGATGAAGATAGGAATTCGAATGAACACATATTTTCCATTCAAACAATGATTGAGAAAATGAAAAAATATCGCTTGGATTTAGTACCTTAAAACTGTATTATTACACTACAGTATTAGAACACTTCAATTTTTTCGAAATTTTAATCTATCAAATAAAATTGATTACTGTTATGCCGCGTCCACACCATCGCCGAACTAGGCGAACGCGAGTCTAGCCCGAGAGTTTTTCCCATGTAAAAGTGTAGGGGAACTACGCGAGTGACCCCATCTACACGCTCGCGTTCGCCTAGTTCGGCGATGGTGTAGACGCGGCATCATATCAGTCGATTTCATTTGCTACTGTTCTGTTACCTTATGAGATCAGTGCGATGATTCATCTTTGAATCGGTTTTCCCTAAAACCTAGTAAGTAGCGGTTCCCTCATTTTCCCCAGATTTATAGTTCAACAATTTCGCAGTCAAGAGTGTAATAAATCATGCTATAACTTGATGATTACTTCATGATTAATCAATCACCAAATGCAACCAGTCAATACTTCTGTATTTTCCAATACGTTGAAATGAAATGAGATCATAGCTTTTGTGATTAACCCATCTACCCGCATTATGCTGGAGGAAACGGTCTTGAAATAGGCTTCCTCGCCTCATTTCCATATTTATCTTGCGAAGAATGATGTAATTAATAATCATAAATCATTGTGTTTGTCCTAGTCAAGTGTTGTTGATTCAATTTTGTCTCGGTTCATATCACAAAAATGTTCCACATATCTTGAGGAAATTAATTCAATTAATAATAATTATTGATTACTTTTGTCCTAGATGAAAAAACAAACAAATTATTGTCAAATATCACGATTTTTTGTGATATTTGACAATAATTTGTTTGTTTTTTCATTATGAGTAAGTATCACTACATCTCACCAGACACTGTGTCAGAAGTTAAATTTGTCCTAAATATTGATCAAATTTCTAGGACATTCAAATAAATTAGAGTTTCACAGTACTGTAACATCATATGACTTCCATGATGAATTCTAATCTCATTCTTACACTACAGTATTAGAAATATTCATTTTTATTGATTATTGATTTAGACGTGTATTTTAAACGTGTAGTTTTAAAGAAGTGAGTGAATAATTTATTATATTTAGAGACCCCGAACACGCGTCGTTTTTTATTAGGAAATATTAGATTTTTGGTCTTGAGTGTCAACTATCACTTATCGTTTTATGTAATTGAGTTAATTTTTTTCATCGTATGGCTTTTTATTGGTGGGGAGACCCTTAACCGACCCTGTGTAGGTTCCACCTCGCCTCATTGCACAATTTTTTTTGTGTAGGTCACCCATCCGAGAGCGGTCTTGAATGTTTGTTACTTAACTTAGCAACCGCTCCCACCAAGTGACCACTGATATTACTTTTGAAATTATTAAACAGCATTTTCAATATTGGTAGTGTCTGCATCGCAGCATTTCTAAACTACGGTATATATTATCAATCTACTGTCTTACGTATTCGAATACAGTCTGCAATTATGTCAAGTGGTGTTTACTGTTTTCACGAGTCTCTCCATTATTTATCTTATCTGTGTTTCAAAATTTGTCATTATTTAAAAATATATTCTAAAATCTGTTGTTCCTACTCCGGTTATTAGTTGTTTGCTCTATTCCATCACAGAGTAAAATGTCTATGTCTAGTACACTGTGCTGGGAATAGCGATTATTGCATTGAAAATTTGTTTATTGTTAGATAAGAATAAGGAAAGAAATTAAATCATTTATAATACTTCATGTAGTTAGTTATACTTCTACTTCGAAACTTTCTGGGAATCGTCAAGTTTTTTAAATACAACGAACGACATGCAGAACATATTTTTTGGGCTTGAAATTTGAAAATGAAAAGGAAGTTTATTCTGCCTTTACAATTACAAAAAAAAAAACAATATACAATTAATCTTTAATTCAGAATTATACTAGTAGCAATTTTCTCCAGGTGCTATATAAAATATTCATTAAACGACTGTAGTAGCAGTTTTCGAATTGATAGAATTCATTTTCACCTGTCAAGTTTTTACACATTTTCCCCTGGGTCGGCACTAAAGGAATCATAAGGGAATTTCAAAGAAACAGTCCAGTTTCTTGTCTTATTCAAGATTTTTGGAGTCAAGTTTTCATGGGTTATTTATGTCAATATTCAGGAATGTCACTCCAGTTTCATGAATGGGTCAATTATCAATCTCAATGAAAAATGCTCAATCAAAAGTTTCATTACTGGCCCTCGATCTGTTATGATTCAACTTTTTCAATTACATTCTAATCGAGAAATGGGTGGGTTCGAATTGTGAAGGAAAACCCAAGATTCAGATATTGCTAAATATGCTTTGCTTGAAAGAGATAAGGAAGATAAAACTGAATTATCACACTAGGTTGGCCTACAACCAGATAAGAAGAGGGAGAAGGTTCTGTAAAGAGACTTGTTTCACTTCAGAAACAAAGGTTTTGCAAAAGTGCACGTTATAGATGCTGACGTTTTTTTTAAATCGTGTACGCTAAACTTTACTTATACCGTGTATCAAATAAATCTTTAAATAATTATCCAACTGAACTATTCTGAAATAACCGGTGAATGGATTCACAAATAGGTGTGTTATTTCAGTTTCACTGTGTAAGTTGATTATTTCCAATAGAAATCATTTTAAATTCAATTCATTGCATGATATTTCACTTATCCTTGCATGTATTTAGAATTTTGTGATATTTTTTTGTAGGTTTCCAATGGTAACGATTCATTAAGAATTATTATTACTCCTCTGATTTCTTATGTTTATCAAATAAGTTACTTACTCATGTTTAAAAAACTAATATCACTAGATACTCAATCAAAGCATAGATATTGCATCATCATGTTGAAACTGGAATGTTTTCCATATTGGATGGAATTTTCCACATTGTTTTTCATGCATTGAAACATCTAATTGTTATAATTTGTGATGAAATAGTTTTGTTCTTGAGCATACAAACCAAATAAATTGTTGAGAAACAAATACTTAGCATTTACAGTTGACTCCTATTTGAAAATTATTGACTCGTACCGTCTACACACCATATCATATTGAATACTCTAATTCCAAACTTAATTATCTCAAATAATTAGAAGTTTATAACAATTTCTATTCAGTTTCTTTAATCTCTTCTCATCTGATGAAGGCTTGTCTTACCAAGAAAAGTTTGTAGCCTTGTTTTGTAACCCAGGTAGGTTTGTAGTCTACTAGTTTGTAGCCTATAGCACTTACTCAAATTATTGTGATTTTCTTTTGGGTTTTCACCAATTTCTCCTTATAACTATTAGTCTTGTCTTTACAGAAGAATTGATTATTCTTTCCTTCAAGTATTTAGTGAAGGTCAGTTTAGTTATTAAAATTTTATTTCTATTTTTTCACTCATGTACATTTTTTTGTATTTGTAAGCTGTCTATTAAGATTCGACAATTTGATTGTCCAATTAAGTTGTATTAGTTCAGATTAGTATGCTGTTGTATTTTTCATTTCCTGTGATAGTTTTCATTTTCTGACAACCTCGTATTTCTTTCCACGTTTTATTTATATTTTCTACTGAAGTAGTGCATTTTGTTTGGATTCGTAAAAAGCCTATTAGAATTCGATTATCTAATTGTTTACTCAAGTATTTTTGTTGGGAGCTGTGTAATTTTGCTTTTGTTGTAAATGTTTTCTAGTTCTGTTAATTAATACCTGCCAAGGTGTTCATATTAGGTGTATTTACTCATCAAATTAAATTGAAGCCATAATATTTTGGGAAAACTCATCAATTATATATTTAAATTCATCTCTCTACCTCTGGTTCCACCACTTTTAATTTTATTCTTGCTGTCCTGAAAAATTTACTAAAGTGGATTTTGCAGCTTTTGCTTTTAGCCCCCACATAGTAAGCTGTAGCCTTTTTGCTATTCCTGTAATAATTTTTTTATTTTTGTTAATGTCGAATTGTTTTTTATTTCGAAATGTTTCAGATGGCCAAATGAGCCCTAGTGCAGAGGAGAGTCCGACCTTTGTCATGGAGCATTTGGCCACGTTTACAGTGTCCAAAGAGACCGGAATTGTGTATCCGGCGGACGGAATGCGTCGACTTTTGCAACTTGAAAAATCAAACGGTATCTGGTCACAGAAGATGCAGCTTCGTCTGGATAGGTCTTGGGTGCTCATCATGGACTATGAAACGGGGGTAAGTATAGCACGATCCATGTAACTTGTCAGAAATCAGCTGTTTTGGTAATAATCAAACAGTGACTTTGACACAATAATCAAAAGGATTAAAAGTCTTGAAGACCTTTAAAGTCTTTGAAAGACCTGTTTAAAGAAGACCTTTCAAAGAATAACTTTTTAAAATACCTTTTCAATAATCTGCGAGATTCAGCATTTGTAGGTTAAGTATTGTGATCATATGCTCGTCGATCATATGTTTTCTGACAAGTTAAACGGATCCTGCTGTAGCAATTGATCGGTTTTCAATTTGATTTGTATTGGTTGCCTTATTTACTTCATCTGCTTGAGTTGAAATATTGGAAACAAAAAGTTTGATGCCCGATTTCTCAGTCGTTAATCAACTTGATTAACAACTCACGCTCGGTTGCTCAGACGCAGTTTGAACCTAATTCAAAATTGAACTAGTTCAAATATTGAACTTAAGTTCCAAAATTGAACCGAGTACAGAATCAGCTGTTTTCGAAGAAAAGGGTTATGTTGATAGGTTATTATGATTACGCAATCAATGATATGAAGTTAAATATTTTATTATTTTGATTTGTTATTAATCAACTAAAAAATATTATATAACATTTTAAAAATAATTTATGATATGCCAATATACATTTTTCTTTTCTTCATATTGATGAATGTTTGTTCTCTGTTGAAATGTTGCTACGAATGAATGATGTAGATGGCATTGTAGATTTTAGCCCAGATATTTCGAACAGCTCACATTACAAAGCCTTCATTTTTGCGTTTCTGTTTGCTTTCTGTAAAGATGTGATAAAAATGAATCATCTTGAACATTTACATCAAATTTTATTCATTCTGAATATTTTATTCTGCTGCTAAGAGATACGACTGTGTGATGAATCATACGTATTACAAATGTATATCAATTTGTTCCTTACTTATAGAACTTATTCTATAAAATTTATAAATTTCATTTTTTATGATTTCAGGCAGTAATGGAGAGGTTTCCGGCTACCCTCATTCATGAACCAACTGCCTTCACCAGTCACGACCCTATGGAAATCTACAATAATATTCTAGTGTTCATTGTCGGCGATGAACGTCAAATGGGCTCAAGATCAGAAATGCATATCTTCCAGGTATTTACTTCAGTTTCTTATCAACTGTACAATTATTTTGAATTATTTATTTGACAAGCATTTGAAGAAGAAGAATATCATAGATTAATAATCAATAGAAATAAAATACATGTATTGAATGATCTATTTTTAAATCATTATAGAAAAATACCACATCATTTTCAAAACAAAAAACTCCCATAATCGATGTATACATTCTATTACTATTGAAGCGTTTGTAAATGTTTCTTGGCTGAGTAATATAGTTTCAGTAATAATTGTCATTAAAGCCTTTTAAAATTGTTTTTAGCTAAGTTATATTAATATAGTTACAGTAATTGTAATTTTTATCATTATTAGACGATGATTGTATTAATTGTCCACAGTGCCAGAGTATCTCAGCACAGGAGCTGGTAGAAGACTTGAAGCTTCTCAGGATGGGGAAATCCCCCAGGGGGGGAAGGGCAAGAAGGCACATACCTCCCCCTCCCCCCACTCCACCACCAGATCCGCCACTAATCAATGGAGTCAATGTCAGAGAGCAGGTCTCTGTTTTCAATGCAGTTGCGCACCGTAAGTGTTGCTGTTAGATTATTAGATTTATTTCTAAAACGTTTCTGCTGAGGATGATGCCCTCATGATTCCTAGACTTGTGTAAAGGGATGATGATTAGATTATTAATTTTATTACAAAAGAGTTAGATAGTTAGATTACAAAGTACTTTTTCTGAAGGGTGATGCCTACATGAGCTCTAGGCTTGTGCCATAGACAATAGAAGAATAGTAGAAGACAATAGAAGAATAAAAGATATAACTAGTCTATGCTTGTGCATAGGTAATGGGAGCGGTGATAATAAGAGATGACGACTACCTATTTTTAGGCAGTTGAGACCAACGGCTTAACGTTTCCTCCTAAGAGCGGAAACGTTTTTAATTTTGTCTCTTTATCAGATTTATTTCTAGAGCTTTTTCTGTTGGGGATGTTGTCCTTATGATTCTTAGACTTGTGCAGAGGGGTGATAATTAGATTAGATACATTACATTATTCACTTTATTCATGTATATCACAAAATGTATCGGATTGAATTGGAGATTAAGGTATTCGAAAATATAATGTACGTACTCATTAGAGAAGAAAGCATATTAGAGCATTAGAGAACAAAGCATACTAATTGTATACCAACTGTAGAAACAAACTGTATACAAATTGTAGAACAAAGCGACATTGTATACTAATATACTGAACAGAGCATAAATTGAATACCTAATTCAGCGATATGGAGGCAAGGTTCAATATGATAACGATCATGTGATTGCTATGTATCTCCATGAAACGACGGAGTTTGCCCACATGAATGTCCATTCTTGGATATAATTCAAGGATATCCTTCTCATCAACAACACTCAACCTTGAAATGATAGAGGTATAAGAGCCTACAGATCGAGGGTGCACTATTTTGAAGTTGGATAGAAGTTTTTGTTTACTGTAATTTAAGTTTGTTGATGCAGTGCATTTCAATATGTATTTATTTTGAAAGGTAAATTCATTTCGATAGTAAAGGTGATCGTCTAATAAATTTGAACCAAAATATTGTCTTATAGTTGTAGTTCATGTTGGAACTCGGATCAAATCAATCAATATTTTGAGCATATTAAGAGTAGAAAACATCGGACTTAATGCAAGATTTGTACTTGTAATTACAATAAATTATTGTCAATCAGTTGAACTGAAATAAAGATTGTGTCTATGAAATTTTCAAGAGTTACAGGATTATAAATGTTTACTTTAGAATTTAATTATTCTGGAATTAAATAAATACTTTTATAAATTATACTAAATAAATATTCACACAAATATTTCTGGATTCCATCAATTGTGCGCATATCTCCACCTACTTTTGGAAGCGATCACATAGGCTCACACTACTTGTAAGAAAGATTTCACACAATTTGGCACACAATTCTGTAAATACCGTTGGAATTTGAATAAATGAATATTCTGTGCATATTAAGTGTACTGTAGCCTAATTGAAAAACTTCGAACTTAATCCAAAATTTGTACTTGTAATCACAATAAATTATTGTTAATTTGTTGAAATGAATAATAGAATTGAATAAATTAACTGTGTTCTTGAATTTGTTTTTAGAACCTGATGTTCGAGGTGGAAGTGAACTAGGAGTGGCTCCAGCTCATCACAGAGATGACGAGACTAGTTCAACGTCCAGTGAGAAATACGAACGAGACGTTACTATTTTGAATCACTGCTTTGACGACATTGAAAAGTTTATTGCTCGGCTCCAGCACGCGGCTGCAGCTTCCAAGGAACTGGAAAGAAGGCGGAGGTAATTTCATTCATTTAATTTCTATTTTACCATGAATAGAGATCGCAGAATAATTGAATAATTGTTCTAGTACTTGATATCTGATCTACACTATACACTTAATATCTGATTTACTTAATGCTTGTTTCAGGAACAGAAAATCAAAAAAGAAGGATATGGGAGATGGTATGCTAACCATGAGAGCGAAACCACCTCCAGAATCCGAATTCATTGATATTTTCCAAAAGTTCAAGCTATCGCTGATTTTATTGGTATGTTTGTATTTTATTTCTTTTTCTATACCCTGTACCTCTTTCATAACATAAGTTCTTAGTTATTGAAGATAGCAAATAACTCATCATCATTTATAGCGCGATCCAATTAACTTGTCATAAATCAGCTGATTTGGTAATAATTAAACAGTGACTTCGACACAATAATCAAAAGACTTGAAAGTCTTAGAGACATTCAAAGTCTTTAAAAGACCTTTTTAAAGAAGACCTTTCAAAGAATAACTTTTAAAAGACCTTTTCAATAATCTGCGAGATTCAGCATTTGTAGGTTAAGTATTGTGATCATATGCTCGTCGATCATATGTTTTATGACAAGTTAAACGGATCGCGCTATACGTCATTTGAGTAGTAGTGTAGGCTATTTGAGTTGGCAGCAATAATGTATTCTTAACTAACATAATGTTGTGCGCTTGAATATATACAGCACTAGGATAAAATTAATCAGTCTATTTATTATTATTATTATTATTATTATTATTATTATTATTATTATTATTATTATTATTATTATTATTATTATTATTATTATTATTATTAGCCGTCAAGCTCCCAGATGGAAGACGCTGAGCAAAATTTGGTTCATTTTTTGTTTTTCTTGTTCTTTTTTTATCAGTCTATTATTATTCATAAAAATTGTAAAAAAGCTATCACAAAATTTCATTAATTTTTTTTTATTTTCAGGCCAAATTGAAGCATCACATCCATGATCCAAATGCCCCCGAATTAGTCCATTTCCTGTTCACGCCTCTGGCCCTTATTGTCGACGCTTCGCATGATACCCACTACCTGCCTCCCAATCTACCCTCAAAGGTTGTCTGCCCGCTATTGACTCAAGAAGCAATCAACCTGCTCATCAATTGTGTCACAAGCAAAGAAACTGAGTTATGGCATTCACTGGGAGACGCTTGGCTAATACCGAGGTGAGTTGAATTGATACTTTTTCAATCCATCATTATCTATTTTTTTTCAAACTTGACGAGTCTTATGTAGAAGAACCCCACATTTTTCTGAATAAAATAATTTTTTCTTATCCTGATTACAGGTGTAATCTTTTTTAATAGGTACTTAACAGCTGTTATTACATTTCCAGTAAGATACAGTCTTTTGAAATCAATTCTAGTTATGAAGTAAGATTTTTTCAATTCATTATCTATTTTTCAAAACTCGATGACTCTTTTGTAGAAGAACCCCACATTTTTCTTAATAAAATAGTTTTTGCTCATCCAGATTACAAGTTAGTGCTGTCTATTTAAAAACCATAACATCTGTCATTACAGTTCATTTCTACTATAGTTCGATAGCCTTTGAAATCGGTTCTAGTCATGTAGTAAGAATTTGTTAATTAAAAATTGTTCGTAGAAGAATCCCACATTTGTTTGTTTGAATAAAATAGTTTTTGCTTATCCAGATTACAAGTACAGTTCATTTCAAAAACATAGTTGATATTACAGTGTACATCTAGTAAGATATAGTCTTGAGTTTTTGAAATAGAATGTAGTTATATAATATGGGGTTCTTCTGTAGAAGCCCTTACTCGACTGTAGTTGGAATAATTACAGAATTGTTTCAAATTATTTATCAATTTTTATACAAATCATTAATATTTATACATTTTTCATCTTATCATTCAAATCTAATTCATATTCACTTGATACCTGTTCACCTTGTCAAATAATGTATTTTTGTTATAATCTTTTTTAAAAAGTCTTTTTCGCACAATCTCGATTCACAATTGATTATGAGTAATGACCCTTCATCCTATTCTTTTTCAGTCTCTCAGTTATTTTTAATGTAATATAAGCCTATTCAACTTTACAAGTAATGCACTCTTGATTCTTGAAATCTTTTATCTTTATCTTTATTGGACCAATCAAGCAAATACAAATAGGAAAGAGAACCAGTCACTCGCCTAATATTATTCTTCAACACTTGAATTCAGTTCATAAATAGTAATAGTCACTTGTCTCTTGTCGAATAGGTCACTTTTCAACGGGATTTGTCACTTGTTGGCCATCACCTTCAACCTTCAGTTGTGTTCTTTCAAAATCACTTTCCAATCAATTTATTGAAAAACAATAGTACTTAATGAGTATTGATGATCAGCATTTTAGAAATAGAAAGAGAAATGTATTTGTATTTATTTCCTAAATACCTTGTTATTTTTTTCTAGAGAGCAATGGAAGGGATACGTTGCACCATACCATCCCGTTTTCATGGATGGCTGGTCTCCAGACTACCCTATATCAGAGGACAGGGATGTCCTAGTTCCAGCTGAAGGAAAGAGAACCAGGGAAGATACTAGACCGTTGCAACATGAAGTAAGTATCGACTTTCTTCTCATTTTTGTCTCTATTTTTTAAATAATGAATCAAGTCATTGTAACAGATGGTTACTTGCACGAAAGCCAATTAATTTAACCGCCGTAAATTGACTTCATTGATGGACCAATGTGTAGCAGGATGCATTTAATTTGACGCTTGGCGATCAGTAAACAGCTGATCTTACACAGCTTTGACACAATAAAATGTGGGTTAAGTGGAAGAGGGGGCTTGTATGCCTCAACTTCGCCCACAGCACTTTTGTAATGTGAAAGTGAAAAATAAAGTCATTTATCTATCTATCTATCTATCTATCTATCTATCTATCTATCTATCTATCTATCTATCTATCTATCTATCTATCTATCTATCTATCTAATCTTTTCAAAGACTTTACAATAATCTGCGAGATTCAGAATTATATAGGCTAATCCAAAGGCTTTTCAAAGACTTTACAATAATCTGCAAGATTCAGAATTATATAATCCAAAGGCTTTTCAAAGACTTTACAATAATCTGCGAGATTCAGCATTTGTAGGTCAAGTATTGTGTCAAAGCTGCGCAACATCAGCTGTTTACTGATCGGCAAGCGTCAAATTAAATCCGTCCTGCTATAATAAACTCCCTATGGAAATACGTAGGTTCGAAAATGCAGATTTATAAAGTAAGGAACCATTCCCGTCTTTCAGAAGAAACATTGAGCCGTCGGTTCCGACTGCCTAGAAAGTAGTCGATATCTTTCATGATTACCTCTTTCATTACCCAAGCACAAGCCTGGAGCTCATGTGGGCATCACCCTCAGCGAAAAAAAACTTACCCATTGTTTTCCCGGTTGTTTGCAGAGTGAACACTACCATCGCGGAGGCGGCGGTGGAGGTGGGGGCGGTGAAAGAGAGCACGAGGATTACAGCAGCGACTACTGGGATCCGCCCCCGGGCGAGTACGACCGCCAAGAGTCGTCGCCGGCTGATCCGAGGGCACTCATGGTCGACAGGCGCAACTTTGTCGACATGGAACACCGTTTTGGCGGCAGAGCTGAAAGGTACTACTCATCAAATTAACTTATTACTGATTTATTAAGTGATGAGTTGATACTACTCAAGTTGTTACTGCTAAAATATTGTTTACCTTTGTTAGGGCTTATCTGATATGATGATTTTTGGTAAAATGATGTGAAGTAATGTTTTACTGATGTGAACAATAAAATTCTATTTGATTTGATTATGATTCTTATGATTCTATTAAGCTGAAAATCAAGTTTTTTTGTAAATTGGATTTGAAGTGTGGAAACAATAAACTTATGCCTGTCACCATAGTTAAACCTTTTTCAACATAAAATTGGTGGATTAACATACTTTTTGTCACATGGAATCGATTTATGCAATAATAAGAAATAAATTATTTCTTTCTTAGAATTTCATTTACAATATTACAATAATAGCCTATAAACACTACAAATTTTAAACTTGCAGATTATTGAAATATTTTTAAATCAGGTATTCTTTGAAAGGTCTTCTTTAAAATGGTCTTTTAAAGACTTTAAAGGATTTTAATACTTTTAAGCCTTTCGATTATTGTGTCGAAATCACTGTTTAATTATTACCAAAACAGCTGATTTCTGACAAGTCAAATGGATCCTGCTATAAGTGCTTTTCTGATCTGATGATTTTTGGTAAAATGATGTGAATTAATTGGATTCCTTGACCAAGAAAACATAGTATTTAATATCTACCTCAAAATGTGGAAATTTGCAGATACTGCCATTTAGCTTAGCATAGCAGCATTGTACAGAGCATTCATACTGAAAGAGGCCCCTAGGACATCGAATTGATTGTATGAATGTGAATAGTGTAAAAGTAATAACTGAAAAGGTCTTAGTACTATTGTAAAATCAATAAATTTTGTACAACTGGTAGGGTACAAGATGATTAGAAACTAACTCGCCGGCCAGCAAAGTTAACCGTGGAAGTTATCAAAGATCTGAACAATTGTTTGTTGCAGTCACCTAAAAAGTTGCTGAGAAGGTTATCTTCACAAGCTGGGGTGTCATTAACTACAGCAAAAATTCATGTATCTATATTTAGTGCAATAAATTTTGTCATTCAACTTTGATTTGCGTTCTTAATGAAACACCCGTTAAATAAAGGTAACTTACACAATTTATTAATCTTCGTTTAATGAATTAACTATATTTAATTAATCGTCGTTTCTATTCGAATTGCAGGGAGCATTCTCAGAGTCCCGGAGGATCAGAACCAGAGTTTGCAGGGGCTTCGCCCTCGCACATGGGTCCCCCTATCCCAAGCGCCCGCAGCGACATATCAGCTGATTCGATCGAACGCAACAGCGGTGCTAACAGCGAACGGTTCGAGCGTTCACAAGCGTTGTGGCTGGAAGAGCTGCGCTCAAATGGTGCCAAAGTTGTACAGGTCACTTATCCGCGAACCGCCAACAATGATAAGGAGCTCACCGTTATCAGGGGAGAGTTTCTCGAGGTGAATAATTATATCATTTTTTCTTTCTTTTTTAATTTCTTGATTCTTCATTTTCGCTTCTCGTATCATCTTCTTTAACTTCTCCACCTTCCTCTACTCTTCCTTCTTTCTTGAGGTAAATCTCTTTATTTTCACTTCTCCTACCATCTTCTTCAAAGCCTGGTTTTCATTAGTAGAGTTAGTGGTCGAGTAACTAACATACTAACTCTACCGTACTAACTCTACTCTACTTACTTGGTCGAGTAGCTGTTTTCACTACAATTGAGAATAGTAGGTAAAGTGTGTTGTCTAGTGAACAGATCTAACCTTGAAATGACTCTACTAGCTCGTGACTGTTTTCATTAGAATAGTGGTGGTAGAGTAGAGTGAGAAGCGGTGGTGGGAGAAGGCAAGTGGTAGAGTACTATCCCACGGTGCTATCCCACTCTACTCTACCATAACTCTACTCTACTATGAACGTTTACATTGGGAGAGTTCAAAAGATAGTTAGTACTCGCCCAGGGAATTCTACCACTAACTCTACTAATGAAAACCAGGCTTAACTTCTCCTTCTCCTTCCTCTACTGTCTTCTTCTCATATAAAGGTTTCTCAAGATCTGGCAGAGGAGATTAACAAATCTGCTTTTGTTTTCTTCTTCATTCATTTGTCGTCTTCTTAGCATTTATTCTACATTGTTTAATCTATCATGTGTTCTAAGATGGCAATTATGCCCTTGTTCACTTGTGTTTATCCCTGTGCTCTTATAATATGTAGTGATATTCATATAGTTGGCGGATGGCAATCAGTAAACAGCTGATGTTTCGCAGCTTTTACACAATTCTCGACCTAAAAATGCTGAACACGCAAATTATTGCAAATACTTTTAAAATGTCTTCTTTGAAAGGTCTTCGTTGAGAATGTCTTTTAAAGACTAGAAAGGTCTTTAAGACTTTAATAAGTCTTTGGATTATTGTGTCAAATCTGCGTAACATCAGCTGTTTACTGATCGCCATCCGCCAACTTGAATGAATGCTACTGTTATATAATTTGAATAAATCAATTAATCATCAACGCTTTTATACTGTAGTAGAATTTTTTAGTTTGGCGGATGGCGAAATATTGTTATTCAATAAACAGCTGATGTTATGCTCAGCTCTGTCAGGATAGTCTGTGAGTTGATAAGTGCATTCTATTTGAAAAACATAACAGCTTACATTGCAGTATATTTCTAGTTAGATAAAGTCTAGTTTTTGAAATCGATGGAGACAGGCAAGTCTTTAGGTGTGGATGTGCACACACCACTATAAGGCTCTTCATGGAGTTTTCTGTGAGCTTTTGTATGTGAATAAATGAATAAATAAATAAATACCCAACGAACATAGGTCTGTTTCACCATTTGTAAATAGCTAATCCATCCGCCAAATTAAAAAACTACTATTTGCAGGTTTAATCCTGCATATAGCAGAATTTTTAAAGATTAGTCTTTGTCCTTTTCCTCTTCCTTCTTCTCCTCTTCCTCCTCAGAAGTTTCCATAGAGACAGAAAACCTTTTCCTTTTTCCTTTAGAAAACCGTTTCATTTTGAAAACCTTTTCCTTTTTCCTTCAGAAAACCTTTTCCTTTTCCTTTAGAAAACCTTTTCCTTTTTCCTTTAGAAAACCGTTTCATTTTGAAAACCTTTTCCTTTTTCCTTCAGAAAACCTTTTCCTTTTTCCTTTAGAAAACCTTTTCCTTTTTCCTTTAGAAAACCTTTTAAAACCCCGACCTTTTTGGAACTGGGATATAGACCCAGTTATTTATTCACAATCCAACAGTACACACAATTTTACAGAAAAGAAAAAATAGAAAACGTCTTCTGTGGGTATGTTGACTTGGAAAGCTCCAAATACTTTTTGGCATAGGCCTACTCTAATAGCGATGTTGTTTGTTGCAGGTTCTGGATGATAGTAGAAAATGGTGGAAGGCACGTAACAGTAGAGGCCAAGTTGCTCATGTACCGCACACGATTGTGACATCATTGCAACAAGGCGAGGTAGGAGAAGTCTTCAGTAATCCACTCTATGCTCCTCATGGCTATGAGAGTCAGGCTCAGGTGCGTGGCTCATACAGGCATGCTCGACTGCTGGCTTCTTACTAAAAGAAAACAACCAAGTCCAATTCAAAAGAAACTATAGTTTATACTACAGAGATTGTTTATAGTGTGGTTGTTGATGTGAAGAGGTACATAAGAGTGTGTTGAAACATTTCCCCCGCCGCCGACATACTTTTGCGAAATTTCTGAATTTTGTTACGGGATTACAGACGATCATGAACCCATTTGTTATGATTTAGGTTTAATGATGAACAACACTAAGTAAATTCATATTAAACTATATTTCCAAGCACCAAGCACATACTGTAAAGCCTGGTTTTCATTAGTAGAGTTAGTGGTAGAGTTCCCTGGGCGAGTAGTAACTCTCCCAATGAAAACATTCATAGTAGAGTAGAGTGATGGTAGAGTACTTGTTTTTAAGTACCAATTAAGTAGAGTAGAGTTAGTATGCTAGTTACTCTACCACTAACTCTACTAATGAAAACCAGGCATAAGAGATTGAAGAGAAGTAGAAGCAGTGATACATCGATTACCTTATCGACCAAGGTGACAGTATCGATTCCTAAACAAAGTATATTATCAAGTATCGATAATGTTCGATATATTACACTCATTTGTCAAAGAGAAAACATAAAAATAACTTCATCAAGAGAAACAACCTAAAAATAACTTTTCTAACATTAAAATACTCTTGGTATTGCTTTAAAATCTCAAAATTATGAAAACTATCACTGGCAAAGGCGAATTGTAGGTAAGAAGCGAATCAGTTCACATATTATTTGCGTTACCTTACGGGAATTAACAAAGGTATGGTGGATTTGCCCGAGCTAACCTATCAAAAGTTCAATGTCCATACAAAAATAGTCTCTCTACTCTTGGTATTGCTTTAAAATCTCAAAATTATGAAACTATCACTGGAAAAGGCGAATTGTAGGTAAGAAGTGAATCAGTTCACATGTTATTTGCGTATCATTTTAATACAAACCTTATGGAAATTGACAAAAGTATGGTGGATTTACCCGAACCAATCGAAAGTTTAACATTCAATGTCCACACTGCGATTATACTGTCTCTGTAGTGTATACCAGTCAGGTTGACGATGCATGACATTTATCTTGTACTTAGCAACCTGAGTTCGAATACTTTTTTAGATCCAATTCACACCAGATGAAACGAAACAAAAAACGTTTGCTTCAAACCAGTGGGACAGGTTTAGCATTGAAGTAGGTGAGACCAATGCATAAGACAAAACGTTTTGTTTGTCTCGGTCGGTTTGGAATACGTTCTATGTTTGAGTCGAAACAAAGCGGTTCATTTGGTGTGCATTGGATTTGAAGGAAATCAAAAACGAAATTCCGGAATCCATTACAAAAAACAAAGATAGTTCACCAGGTTGACGATGCATTACATTACAGTAGTTTTGAACTTTCCCGTTTGAATACTTTCTATGAAAAGTACTTTTACTATGAAAGTAAAAATACTTTTAATAAAAAGAGAAATTTTGAAATACATAGCAAGGACGAATTTTTTCCTAGTCATGTTGACATTGCATGTGTCTTATTCTGGTTTCTATATGCTTCATTTATCAAGTATAATTTGGCTGTATTATTGATGGTTCTATATTTTTCCTTTGTTCCGTGTTGCTATTCAATAATAGTTAGTGTTCTCGATGAAATAACTGATCTTCCATGATAATGATTCTATTGTTATACAGCTTTATTGATCTGGTTGGTAAGAAAATTGTTTAACGGTACCTCCTCGTATCATTCAAAAAGCATTAAGCAAGTAGATATTTCATGCCCATGTTGAATGCCGGTTTTTGAACGATAGATGGTGGCGACATCTCTGAGGACTCTATAGTACTTCGTGAGCGTGTGTGTTTAAATGGCTTGACCACTAGCGCCCCTAGCTTGACCGTACAGAACTACGAGTCTTGACCATACAGTGAAAATCGTCACAGCGTTCCCTAAGGGTACACTTATGTCAAAAGAGGTATAGGTAGAGGTGTGTATCGTATAACTACCTCGCTCCTTTTCACACAGCTTTGTAGAAGTCAGTGTGAGTGTAGAGTGTATATGGAGGGAATTCGTGGCATTGAACGAACCAACCAAGGAGAAATAGCGAGCAAGGTAGTGGTGTAAAATCAAACACGTTTGTTTTTCAAAAGCAGCGACCTGTAGCTGCACCTACATCTTCACTTACACCTCTTTTGACATAAATGTACCCTTATCCATGAGATATCTACTTGCATAATGCTTTCTCTGTGCTTATTTTTATGTAATTAATGTTGTGAAATGTTGTAAGAAATGTAAATAATGATTATTTATTTTTTTGTTGTAGGATCCGATTCGAGGCGATTCGGGACTACCAACTGGAGTGCCCATGCCCCCTCCCGGTGCTAATATACATTTGACGCCGACCCCCTCCCCCGCCCCAGCTGACTGGGTACGCAAAGAGCGTCAGGGCAAGAAAGGTGAATTTCGATATTTTTAGCTCGAGACTCGTTCTTCGCTATGTCCGTCCGCCTTAACAGTATTGGTGCAGCCTACTAATTCATCATAGAAAACTATTCAGTTTTTGAAATATTTTTGTAGAAATTATAGTCATGTCTTACATCTGTTATAATTTCCTTCACATTGTGTACTTTACTTGGAGAAAGTAAAGCTCAGAGTTCTTGAATTTATTGAAATTTTCTTCACAATCCTATTGTGTGCTGTACTGAGAGATAAGTAAAGCATAGATGTCTTACTTCCATTTTTATTTTTTTCACAATCATACCTATGGTGTGCTTTACTTAGTGATAAGTAAAGCTCAGGTGTCTCACATTTATCTTAATATTCTCTTCACATTCCTATTGTGTGCTTTACTTGGAGATACGTCGATCATTTGTCATTATTATTGTAAAAAATGTCACAATCAGCTCCAAAACCTTGTGTTTCCAAACAAATTTGATTAATCTTGTTATACATCTTTGAAGTTGATCATAAATACTGTAGTTTGATTCTGGTTTTATAATCTTCGTAAATCGTAGGAAGCCAGCTGTATGTTATATCCTACAGGAAGTTTCTTGCTCCCAACTTTCGAGTTATGCTGAGCACATAGTTGTTTTTTCACGTATGAAATATTCAGATCTTTTCTGATTCAATTAAAATTTAGTTAACTTCGAGTAAGTTTAACTCATATTTGTAATCACGGGCTTTTGAAATGATGCGCCACAGTCCTATATGTATAGAAACTTCTTTTACGAAATAAACCCATAGACAAAAATATATAGATACAATATTAACAATACTAGTAAGAAACGTTTCGAAATCATTTATATGTATAACTTGATATAATAATTATGAAGTAGTATGCATGTAGTAAACAACATAATATTATTACCAACAGACTCTCGAAATTATACTTTTAGCAGTCGTTCTGTATATTTTTATAGTTATTTACGATCTAAACCTGAACATTTATACCCTTACAACTGAATAAACCAATATTTTATCAATTAAATTCTTGCTTGAACTGTTTAAACATTACTTTTTAACCAGTAGCAATACGATGCACTTCAGAATAACTAAAAATAAAAATAAAAAACTGATTATTATTATAATAAAGTTATTCAATCCACTCTGATCCAAATAGAATTCATTTGATTGTGATTAAAACAATTTAATTATCTTGAATCCAAAGTTAGCTCGATTTAAATGTATATGTGACAGCAGTCTCAATAATACTAGTTACCTTTCAGTTATGCTTGAGTAGCTCTGTGTTAGGCAATATATTCTACTCGCAAAATCTCATTGTTTGTTGTCCTTTCAATCAAAAACTGGATACTTTTTCTTTCATAGAATTAATTTGTGTTTTTGTGAAGGCATTTATTAAGAGTTTAAGGCGGTTCTCGCTTTTGTATTTGCTATTTTGTTATGTCATATTTTGTTCTTGTATACTCGTCCAGTATTGTATTTTTATTGTACCTTTTTGTTGGTTTGTATTCTGAATTTAATACTTGATTAGTTCTTTTGAGATCTTATGACTATATATTGTAATCTAGTTCATGAAGAAATACGGAGTGGGTATGAATAATAGAGTGCATTTTGTAGTGGAATTGAAATATTTTGAAAATATATAATATAGTAATAATTACAGTAAGTAGAAATACCTTACCTGTTCTGTAAGTAGATAATTACAAATAGTTTTTTCAACTCGATAACAACTTGAAACTTGATAAACTTTTTTGCTGTGATGCTCACAGCATGCTCTAAGCTCGTGCGTGGGTAATAGGAAGGATTATGATGAGAAGTGAGTGGACCTACAGCTTAAGGTGGGTTCCAAACAATCGGGAAAGCGATTTTAATTCTCATGAATGGATGAAATTCAACGGAAAAAGGCATTTTATTATTACTGTGAATGTCTGAATGATGAGTACTACTTATGGAATGGAATATTATGATGTAATCTTTTATTAAAAATATTCCAAGTCAAATCCATTAACATTTTAATAATACTATTATTTTCCCCATGTGCTCTATGATTCACACTCACTCTATTTTATTGATACGGCACCTATGTATATTATTTTTGGCTTGAACTTGTATGACTGCAGGCTTCCTGAACCTATAGTTTTCAGAATATTAAGTGCTTCGTTAGATATTCTTATCTAACGATATAATTATCTTTTAAATGGTGGATACCATGAAGAATAAATAGTGAAAATGGATACAAATAGAAGAATAAATAGAGTAAATGGAAGAATATAGAGGTATTAGAGGATGAGACGTACAGTGCTATTCATTTAATTTGACACTTGGAATTAGATAGATAGATAGACAGAGAGAGATTATTCCTTTGCCGTCGTACTCTACGGTCATCAGCAACGTTGAGAAATGATACCTCTCTATCTATCTATCTAATGCAAAGCGTCAAATTAAATGAATGTCACTGTACTGCTTCCCTGTTCAAAATGCGTCACCCCGGTTCAAAAATTCAGTTCCAAAAAGCATACCGACTGTCAGTAAGGTCAATAATAGGCTAGTAAACAAACAGTAATACATTAAACTCCCGGTTATCCGAGTCCCGATTAACCGAGCCTGTAATTCAAAAATAACTCATAAATAAAGGTCTTGATAGCGAGGGAAGAGGTTATCTTAGTAGACGATCAAATACTTTTTTAAGAAATAATCCATGTTTCAACTTGCTTACAGGTCAGTTTTGTAACCTTTCTCGGGGTTTTACGTTTTTTTTACTATAACTGAACTTAACCTTCGTATTATCCGAGGTCGTCCCTGTCCCAATTACCTCGGTTAATCGGGAGATTCCTGTAATGAAATCTAAATTATCTTTATTTGTTGGCTTGAATGTAGTCAAGATTCTTAGAATATCTTAATGTTTTTTGAAAATCTATATAGGTTTCCATAATATCTGGCTGATTGAAATGATACTGCCAGAATTACATATTTTTATCTTGAATTTTCTCAAATAACGCATACACATGATTATGAATTCATATTTAGACTAATTCTGAACATGTTAATATTTTCGTTTTGCAAAGGATTCATCTACAAACACATGAAACTTGTGTACAGTTTTTGTACACAACAATTGCCTTGGGTGACATGAATCGCATTACTCTAAAAACTTCTCAGTCAACAGGTTATGTTATAGCTATTGAAACTGAGAAATGTGGAATTCAATTAATCAAAGTGTTGATACTAAGACATATTATATCTTTCATGATTTAAAAAATCCCATTTTTTTCCAATTCTACTTAGTCTGTACTATTTGGTGACTGGAGATTTTCACAATAATGTACATTTGCATTATCATCAATATATAACCTGTTGATATTTCTCAAATGTACTCACCTCATTTTAGCTCGTCCATATCAAATATTATTATTAAGTTTTATAGTTGTTAATAAGTTGAAAATATATAGTTGTCCCTTTGCCAGGAATGAACCTGAAGAGAAAGCTATGGTGCAGGTTGCAGGAGAGTTGACATCTGATAATACATATTTGTGTAGAATATTATCTTATTAATATCTGTTTACTGTCTAATCCTATATGTATGTAAATATTTTTATTATTATTTCTACTGAACTGGCCTGAAAAAAAGCATAAGCATATATATAGTTGAAAATATAATTAATTAATTATCTTGGTTACGACTTATAAAATATTTTCATTCTAAGAAATAGTAACTAATATATTTGATGTATGTTATATATGATGGGAGCCTGATAATACTTTAATCAGTGTATTTTGATGTAAGCAACAAAGAGTATTGTTTTGTATCCGTCCATATTAAACAAACAGTATTGTTTTTGTCAGATAAATATATTTATATTAAAAAATGTCTTGTGAGTGCTTTATACCTTGTATACCAAATTATTCTCGATGTCCGTCCACATCAATACCCCAATTTGTATGTTATAAAACTTTGCTTCTTGTTCGGGTTTTTGTGATGCTTCCTGCTTCCATGCGAATTTAAGAAATAAACTGAAAGTGCAGTTGGATTAATATAACGTACTTACAAATTCTTGTTAAATTCAAATTTGTACTTGTACATTGTACTTGTACTTGAAGAAAAAGCAGCAGCTCTTGAAAAGGAAAATAACAGAAATAAAAAAACCTTGAGGATTAAAGAAAAAAGGTTAGGCTCACCTCTTAAATCGAGGATGAAAAGCTCGTCAGTAAAATTAATACTTTGGAAAGGCATAGCAACCATGTCGTCAATAAAAATCTATTAACTGACTATTTTATAAACTACTTAAAATTTAAATTAATTGAAAATTAATAATAATTCAGTTAATGTATGTTCCTTGTTTTTCATTGTTATCTATAATGTCAGTTATTTTTCATCGTTATTATTTTGTTACATTTTTTCAAAAAAGGTGAGCAATGGGCAACTATTGGGATGGAGGAGGTTGTATAAAATAAACAACATAAAATGTGTCTTAATTTGTGAAATCCCACAAATACAAAAGCCTGGAAAAAGTCAGGAATAGTCAGGAAAAATAGCCTCAAAAATTCTGTGGCAACCCTGTATTAATATTGTTGCTTTTATTATTGCAGTATATTTAATTATTAAAGCTTGAGGATGTATATCTCAACTTTCTGAATATGAATTTGAAACCTGGGATATGTTTGATAAAATCAAGAAACCCTTTAATCAGGTAGAAGCTGACTATAAGAGGTGCCTAAACACTAGAACAGACATGCACTACTTCTTACACAGCACGAGAAGTACGGTAGTAAAGAAGCAGTCATTCTATAATGACTAAATAAAATTCGTTGCTTGCCTATGTGTATGGGTCAGTTGCTACAGCGCTTACAATTTTCTGTCAAACAAACTTCAATAATGTTTTACGTTATCATGATTTTTATCTCATATTTTGCTAAATTTCTATATCCAATATATTTTTTGATCTGTGACGTAAGGGTCGTTGTAGCGCCACCTTCTGTCTTCAGAATGGATAGTAAATATTATTTTCAAATATGAATTGTTGATTCTAATTGGAAATAATACTCACGATACTGTCTCACAGTTGATTCATTCAAAATTGGACAACATGGGTTACAGTGAGCTGAGAAGAATTATTAAGCAGGTACCGGTAGGCCCTACTATATGGTTTGCGGATAAGCATCATTTGTAATATATGTCTTGGGCAGATTTTCAAAACTTCAGAGTATAATTTATTGATAGAAGTTAATTCTTTCTTCCCGAGTAAAGTGTATTCGGTTTTTGATACTATAAATTCATATCAAGTAGAGTCACGATGTAAAAAAGTCAGATCCGGTCGAGTATATTATAAGTATAAAGCATGGATATTACCATAGCCTCCTCTAATACAGTATTAGAGGAGGCTATGATATTACTCACACCCATCAACTTTCCACTTTTTCAGCAGACCCCAGTTTTATTGAAGAATACGAGCCTCCAGAGCCAACAGCTGTTGATCTTCTGAACTCCGAATTGAAAAGTGTTCTTGGAATAGCGAGAGAAAGTAGTAGAAGAAAAATTGAACTCATTAACACACCTTCTGTTTACATAAATCAAACTGCTTCACCCGCTGAAGTAACAAAATGGCTAGAACAAAAAAGATTCTCTCAAAGGTGAGGTTAATTTATTATAAAGTATCTACTAAAGTGTAATTTTTCTCAAAAACAAAATTGTGATTGTTGCTTGTCACTTGTATGGATGCGGTCTTGGATACCAATTAATTTGTATTGCTTGTATTAACTTGGTCAGTCTATAATTAAATTAATCTGTATTCAATTTACTGATAAGAAATTTATTTAATGATTATCAATTCTGATCGTGACAATTTCGTATGTGAGGACACCAGGGAGACCTCATTAACACAGAAGAATAATTAAATTAAGTTTAAATTGGAAAAATAAAACTGATTCGTAATAGATGGATCGTTTAGATGGATAAATTGTTGAAGGATTAGATAATAATTAGCCTATCATTATTAGCCCTCATAAAAGGAGAATCATACATTTGAAAATAAATTGCTGACTTTGAATATAAAATTGAGTCGTGAAAGATAACTAGATAGGAAAATTGTAAAATGATTAGATAATTAGTTTAGATTAGAATAGATAAAAAAAATGAAATGGGAAAACTCACAGACACATAAAGTCCATTACTCATTACAACAAGCCTTATCGATATCAATTATTATTAAAGCAATAATATTGATAGTTTCTAAAGAAAAACTGAATCTAAATACAAATGCAACAGAGAAGATGATACCAAAACTATAATTGATTCTTTTATTTTACAACAAGAAACAGCATAATACTCTACAATTTGACTGATTCTTATCTTATTAGCTATAACTTTCAACCACGCTTGGTCCAGGTCCAAGAGAATGCAGGATGTTCAGAAAGAAGACTAATATTGATACAACAGAGGACGTTCATGTTTTTACTGTATCAATACTTGTTTTCCTCATAATAATATGAAAAGCATTCAATTTCATATCCACTAAATTAGAAATTATCATTCCAATCGACTTCCGTGGTTAAGAGCTAGAGTGGACATCATTGTCCAAACTTCGCCATGTCAGTAAAATAAAGAAGTCAATCTATTTTATTCTATACTTCCGAAATACAATAATTAACGATTAGTCAAAGACATCAAAGATGTAGAATGATTAAAGAAATTAATGAATGGGTTGCTCCAATGCAGCAACATTAAATAATTGTATTCTAGAACGGCTGTATAGCAGCCAATGCGATATTTAATCTTCTACCTTCTAGATATACATTGTAATAGCCTATTATGTCATTATTGTACTCATACTGTAGTTTCCGAATTCATAGGCTTTCTTAACATCCCAGGTCCCTTCATTAATATAGAAAGTGCCCATCCGTCATAATTGCCATGTACTTCGGATACATACGGTAATTATAATTTTCCTACAATTCCCTCAGTGTTCGATGGTTAAATATGACTGGAAATCATAAGGAACCATCAGATAAATCTAATGAAACATGCTGCAATCATGTAGCTACCGTAGTTTCTGAATTGCAGCCTTTTAAACTAAAAAAAAATATGTAGTTTCAGGTTTTTTGGAGATTACTCGCGGAATTTTCTAGTTACGAGCTTGAAACAAAATTTAAATTATTCTTTGGATAAATTCGCATCGTATGAGTTGTTTCCTATTTCTTAACTAGATAATAATTAATTTTCTCATCTTTGGCGGCGTGTAACTCAGTAACGAAGGGTTTTCGGGTATGGGTTTATCAGATGTCCTATCCTAGAATTCAATGAATATTTTCCCCCAAGGATATCACGATTTATGGAAGTTGAAAAAATTATTATTTATATTTTTCATTTCAATGACCTTGATAGATGAAACCTCGAAACTAGCCTCGCTTAATTTCTTGACCTATTTTACATGTGATTGATATTCTTTGGAACCTCTTCTACACCTGCAATTATAAATATGGTAACGTCAAATTAGGTGAGTAGGTAGGCTTGCATCTGTGGAATGAAATAACTCATTGCACCTAAAATTCATCAGTCAGAACCGATACATTGCCATATCATCCTATCTTATCCGGGCCCGGAAGTCTTTTTTATTATTAAAAATCACATAAAATCGCATTTTGGTGGTTGGTAAACTATTTAGAGCTAGGTAGGTCCTTTCATCATCATTACTCTTCTCATTATTCATGCACAAGCCAAGGGCTTACCTTGGCATCAGCACCTCAACAAAATCCTGAAATACTATATCATCCTGTTCCCAAATTATTACTGAAATTATATAAACGTTCTTTGTTTTTACACAGCACGAGCGCCCACTTGCAAGGCATGAATGCAAAAGAATTATTCAATCTTTCTAAAAGTCAACTACAACAGATGTGTGGACTAGAGGAAGGGAAGCGTCTATATCATCTGCTCATTCTACAGAAGAATATGTCTGGGGTGAATATTATTACATAATCTATTGTTAATTTTATGTAGATGATGTTCCCTTTGAAATTTGAAGAATCATTTACGGGTCTCATATTTTGCATCCAGCAACTGTTAAAGTATCGCACTATTAAACTGTTTACAGAATTTTCAACTGCAACTGTTAAAGTATCACACTATTAAATTCGAAGGCTAAAACTAATGTTAAGTGAGTTGACTCTGTAGTAGAAACATGTACTAGGCTTTTATAACAAAATTCAACATCCACATAGGTTGTAATTATCTTTCTTTCACTAATTATTTATGAATAATGGTAGTAGGAAATTATCAAGATAATTAACTACTAACTACTAACTTCCATTCTCCCTACCATTATGAGCCGTTTATTCACAGGTACTAGATACCTGTGAATAAGTGAATACCAGGTACCAGGCACCACTCATGCCATGTAATTTGACTAATACTTCTTGCATTATTCTCTATTTTATTGTGTTAAGCATAAGTAACACCTTATATTATTTCGTATGATAAATATCAGACACTGTTCTTATAATTATTATAAAGAAGTATATTAGCAGCAGAAAAATGTGTTCAAGAGGTTTTAACAGCAGGCCACGAGATCGAAGTTTAATCCTCACCGTGTAACAGAAATGTATGGACCAAATACGGTGAAAATTTACACATTGGAAATCAATAGAGAACTAAAGCTAGGTTACAAAATATTCAGACTTTGTGATAAAAGCTATTCCTTTTTACAGCTGTTTCTTCCTATTTTCAGATACAACTTACAGTTTTTAGCTATTCTGATGTTGCAATATTACAGTTTTTCACGGCTGAGACCAATAATATTTAAATAGTGATTGAATTAATCTTGAAGATTTATTAATTTTTCTTATGCAAACTTATCAATGGCTATTATATGACTTATAGTAATATTAATTTAATTTGGCGGATGGCGAATAACTCATTTAATATTTCTATGGTAACGGGTGATATTCTGTTGCTTGATTTATTTTTAAATTTGAAATTATTTACCTATATCAATCTTAATACCTGTATTTTATAGTTAGTGGGCCATTTTGTTTTAAAATTGAAAGAAAATTTGTTCAAGAACGATTTTTTTTTCTTTTCACTATGATTTTCATTTATGTCATTTCTCTTGTTTTGCTGTATTTCAGTACCAGACCACGAGAACGTTGGAGCTGTGCGAGAAACTAGCTAGAGCCCGCTTGAAAGCTGAACAATCCGACGAAACAGAAAGCATAAGAACGCAGTCGGATACTTAGCATATTTAGCTAATTGTAAACTTGAGAAATAAGATTTTTACAAGGCACGAATCAATCAATATCAATCAAATCAGACTACAATGAAGAATTATTAAGTTGTAAACTATACAATATACAAGATTTAACTTACGGTATAGACAGATTGTGGTTACCTAAATAGCTTTGAAAAAAACATTAAATTCAATCTTTGAAAAGCTAGTTTTTGATTCAACAAAAATATAAAAATACATTATTATCTATAATGGCCTTCTGCTTTGTTATTTAGTTATCCAAATAGACCTTTTTTGTGAAAAATCAAAAAAATATTTATTCATTTGAAAAGAGTTCTATACAAAAGAGGATTAATTTTGAAGCCTCGGGCGTGAATTAACTGTTGATAAAGAACAAGCATAGAGGAAGCTTACGCCAAGTAATCAGATAGGAATGGCTGTTTACATTAAATTTTACAAAATTTACAAAAAAAAATTTACTGTGCGGCGAAAATAGTTACTTTTAGGCGAGTTCAGAGGTCACCGATCGCACACTTGACCAACACAGCAAGTTCTTCTTCTTGAAGTACCCAGAGATATCGCCACCATCACGTCGTTTTTCTGTCGTCACCGTTTAACATGTAGACAAAAATCATCTAGTTGGCGTATGCTTTCTCTATGGAACAAGTAAGTCAAGAGCTGTTACCAGCTGGAAAACAATCGTTACTTATCAGTCAGTCAGCGCTTGAAACTCTATGAACTCGCACACTTGACACAGTGCAAGCTAGGGCTATTATTGCTAGCAGGCGTTTATAGGTATCTCTTTTTTCTCACTACATCCCAAACATCCACAAAAGTAGACAGAGGATGGGTTAGTTCTCTATAGGATAGGGTCATAGCTCTATTCTTTATGTGTGCGCCCTGAGGCCGCGATTACATTGGATGCGATACGAGCTTTGAGCGAAATACGGTATCTTCACACATGCACTGTTGAAATGCTGCAATCCTATCCTATCCATAGGCACCTTTCATTTTCAACTCGTGTCCCATGTAACCGCGACCTTTAAGACTCGTCTACTCACACTAGGATAAATGATCTGTATTATGAAAATGTATTCATCCTCACAAACCTCAATGTTATTGTGCTAATTTGGTATTTGTATATTATTCATAATCATTCCATTTTCAGCTTTCATGTAATTGGAAATAATATTTTATCCATCTTTAGGCTAATACACAACTGATAAGACATCGAGTCTAAGCAATGCCGCAGACTCGCAAAGTCCTTATAGTTGTGTACTAAAGAACTAATAGTCTCTTTATACACGGTTATATTGTTAGATAAAAGCTATGAAACCCAGTCTCAGTACTCTAGAAACACGTTTGAAAGCTGAATACGAAATATTTGTGAGCAACAGGCAGCTTCCACTATTGCACAGTAAGATAGAGTGCGGTAGGCCCAATATTCATCAAGATAGATTGAATTGTCTAATTTTGTTGAAATTCTAATGATTTTCCATCATTCCAAACCCCAAATAGGCGAGATTTGGGCTGAGAATGTATTATTTGACAGAATCACAGAAAACAACAAAATTAGACGAATAAAATCTTCATCAGAATTTTAAAATGCCTTACGAAAGGTAATTTCAAATGCCTGTACGAAATTAAGCTGATAAAACAAGAATTCGATTGAGAAAAATACTGCTATAATGAAAAATGCTATCTCAGACGATGGTAAGTACTAGGAAATTCAAGTATAGAAGATAATAATTCTTAAAGAATTAATAAATAGTTTCAGTAATCCAAACAACCCGCCAAATAACAGCTTATTCAATTTTGTGAATAAATTGGTGAGCGCCTTCATTAACTCCTGTATAGGCAACCAACAATACACGTTTGGATAAAATTTTTCGATTATCGACTTTGACTTCGATTTTTAATCCTTGGTCTCGAGCAAATCGGTCTAAAAAATAAAAGCTGTGTCCCGGGCTAATAGTTCTGTACACGAAAATTCTACCAGGCAACCAGGAGCGTCGAAGAGATACAAAGCCTCACCAATTCACCGACAAAACCATTTGACAGAAAACAGTTTCCTGTTTCGCGGTTTGCCCAACAGTTGACTAGTTTCCAGCTGATGCCGGTTGCCGCCAAAAATTCAAATGTTCGCGTATGAACAGATGTTTCAGCGATTACGGTTCCAAGTATTTTTCTGTTCCAGATTTTTATTTCTTTCCGTTTGGCGGCTATTTGAATTTTCGCCAATTCTTTCTTGTTTATCTCAACAAAATCTCATCTCCTAATGCAATAATATCAATTTAACAACTTACCAGTTGCGTTTGTCTACAACCAAAAACAGAGACCAATATTTTGGCTGGGGTTTTTTATTTTTTATAGCAGGATACATTTAATTTGGCGGATGGCGATCAGTAAACAGCTGATGTTACGCAGCTTTGACACTATAATCAAAAGTCTTAAAGACCTTTCAGATTCAGAGAATACTTTTTTTAAGTCTTTGCAATAATCTGCGAGATTCAGTATTTGTAGGTCAAGTATTGTGTCAAAGCTGCGTAACATCAGCTGTTTACTGATCGCCAACGCGTTATCAGATTTTTCAGCGAGCGTCATTCTCGATCAGTTGACTACTGTTTTGTTGCCGCGAAAAATTCAAATGTACCAGTGTCAATTATTTCAGCAATCGCCATTTCCAATTAGCTGACATTATTTTCCTCTATTCTGAAGGCGAAATTTTATTCTAAATTAATTTTTACCAATTCTCCAAACTCCAAATATTCTCCTTCGAAAAGCTTCTGGGTTGTGAACTTGGGAATTTTAAACTTTCCCAACATTTAATTCATTGAAACAGATTCTATCAGACTAACTGTTGATGAGCTCAAAATTTCTATCCCACACCAAGCATTTTATTCTTTCAATCATTAATTCTTTTAACTTTTACACCTTACCTGGGGTTCAAACATGAGATGAAGACAAAGAATAGCACTTCTCTCACATTTTTGCATTAAAAGCCTGCAAATTTCAAGTGACTGGAGGATTAATGTTCAATTAGTGATCAAATCAGCCTATTTATTTGTGAACAGGAATTTAATATTTCTTTTCTTCAGTGATATTGAAGTTTTGTTGTAAGATCATTTCTTAACTCATTCTCTTGTTATCTGCAAATTCATTCATTCCCAAACCAATATCACAATTTTGGGGTCTGGAATGATTGAAATGAAAATAATTCGTGAGTTCAACAAAATTGGTCATGGCAATAAATAATAAACAATAGTATCGTACAACATTATCTTTTTTTTTTAATTGGGTTGGGCTTTATGTCGTTCAGACAATACGGTTGCAGGATCGTCTGAACGTCATCATTTAAAAACACATGTTTGATATTCGAGTCACGGAGTATTTGAGTAACCTAGTGTGAGTAGAGCCATAATCGATTAATATTGAGTTTTCACTCTATTTTTGGCCGTGAAATTGGAACTTCAGGATTAAATGTTTGGTTACATCAAAATATTTGGTTATAGAACTATTATTTTAATTTGGCGGATGACTTTCATTTAACGTTTCTATGGTAACGGAACGGGTGATGTTATGTGGAACTATTTTCACAACATTAATACTGTATTGTGTACAAACGGAAAAAGATGCATAAAGCTTTAAAATTGTTTTAGTTAAATATTAGTACTCAATCAGCGAGGATATATCACCTCAACCAACCTCAATTTTTGAGTCATAAACAAAACATGCTCTGGCATAGAATAGTTTTAGCTGCATTTTATAGATATGAGACCTATGAAGTTCCGGCATAAAAAATGAACTTATGAATTCAAAGGAAAATTGTACTAGGAAGGCAACCATTAGGTTATTCAAATTACTGGAATATATTAATTGAATTCAAACCTAAGACGGGATAACTCTCAACAGAAAAGATGAAATAATTAATCTTTACCAAGGAACAGCAGCTATACATTACCGAGCATTCTATATAAAAGAACTTTATTATAGCACAGTCACAAAGCATTATAGCTTCAAAAGTCAGTGTACACACACAAATAAATACATACTATAGACATATTCACAATAATTAATCACCCAGAAAGCTTATAAATTCCGTATTAGAATAGTTATCAAGTCTGATAGAAAATTGATCAAACCTTTCACAAAGAACAGATACATAACTATACCATTTTGTTACAGCTGCCTAAGAATGAGGGACACAATACAACAAAATTAGTTTCAAGTTTGTCCAATAGTTTTGATTGTTTTATTTAATAAAAGTATAACTATTAAGAAATATAATATTACTAACCTAGACCAAACATACAGAAACATTTTACAGTAACAAGCTGAAAAGATGCCAAATGGAATAACGAATGAAGTACGGTACTTTTCATTATATTAGATATTACAAAATACATTAAATATAGAAGGGGATACTTTTTCAAATTACAAAGAATAATACTGTTATTATAATAAAAGTGATGCTGAAATAGATTTGTTAATTTATGTTAAAGAGTCAATTGCACGAGTATAAAATTGATGATAAAAGGTCAGAGCATCAAAAGGCAGGACCAAATTGTTGAAAATGAACAATATAAAATTTTCCTCACTGCATATATAGTTACAACACACACAACTATAACATGTGTACCTCTATATATTATGTACATTTCTTTGTAGTAAAAAGACAATACAGAGCTTGTTAACAATTAAAGATATACAATAATCAAGAGAGAACACAATTCTATATTCTATATTCACCAGTTACTATAAAATTTGGCATCATACTGTTCATGAAGACATCTTTAATAATACCAGTGAGACGTACTGAAAATGCTAAAGATAGATTCAAAATTTCTCACTGTTAGCAATGATTACAATATTATGCAGATTTCGCACCTTATATTAGGGATTAAAGAGACTAACACTAATTTCCTCAGGACACAAAGGTACGACATACAAACCAACCAAGGGATAAATCATAATATTTTATTAATAATATGTTTAAGTTTGTCAACATTTTATAAATGTTCTTATAAGCTACTTTATTAACATGTACCTTCCAGCTTAAAATTGTGCCTATTTTGCAATTACGAGTCAAGGATGGCCTTGCTAGCCGCATAATCCATCTCTCGACAACATCCACTCGAGAAGCGAGTTAGTATGAGCAACTAGCTCATAACAACTGCCCGTTCAATTATTCAGTTACATTAATCATTAATAGGTAATTGATACCATCTCCACAGATAAACAACTAGTGAAACGACGACACATCTATTTTCTTTTCTTTATTGTCTGTAGGTTTTATCATCATCATCATCAATCATCATCATCATATTCATCATCATTCAGTAAATAGAAAACTAGAACTGTCAAATTTCATTAACAAGTGATCTTTGGCTGTAAAATTGATCATTTCTTGACATCAAGTGTACCCGTTTTTTTCGAAAACTGAAAGGCTAATTAATATTCAAAATATAAATTTTTGGAAGTGAACATTGAGGCAATATTATATGATTTTGTTCAATACTAATAGTTCCTAATTGATATTATAATATACCTATTTTTCATTTGTGTCAAAAACATCAAGTTCAAATACCGAAAACAAGATTTTAGAAAATTAATCACATTTTGATAGTAAAGAAGCATAAAATACAAGCTGTATAGATAGCTATTTGTTACGAAAGCACAAGTCGAATCATTGCTTTTAACTCGCAATGGTCTACAAATAGCATTATAACAAGGTTTTACAGTCTACAATATTAATATGCAATTGAAAATAGTGACCAGAAAGAATATTAAATTTTATTTTTGGTGACGAATAAGTAAATTACAATGCACACAATTAGTACATGGCAGGTATAATTTTGAGTAATTAATTTTATTTTGTACATTTCACATATATTTGTACGAGTTCTGTCCCATCTGAACAGGTAACATTCGAGAATTGCTTATTTCACGTTCAATAGTAAACTAGATTAAGAAAACACCGATAACTTGCCATGTGCTAACTTTGTGAACAGAATATTATATAATATATACTATAATATATTTCGAAAATATGAAGCCGATTGGCTTTGTTGCTGACAATTTCAATTTAAAAAATTCAATCGCATAATGAGCGCATATATAGATGATTTCAAGTGAACTAGACGGTATACTTCGCTTACTGAGAATAGAAGGCAGTGATTCCATTGGTTTGAAATACACTTTGAAAAAGAAAACAATTCCATGCCCAGCAGAAAGAAAATTATTTCAATTTGTAGCCAGTGCCAAATGCCATCGTCTTAAAGAAGCCTACACCTTCCCTTCTTCTTTTTCTTCACCTGCAGGGAAACAAAAAATTCAGCATGAGAAATGATTGAGTCAGGTTTGCAAGCGATAAACAGCACAGTTGATAAGTCAAACACAACAAAATTACATAAAAATATTCAACTGCTGTTTCATAAAGTAAAGCAGTGTTTTATGAACAAAAGCACCAGTTCAATTCCGAAGCAATTGCAAAAATTGGAATTATTACCAAGAACTTTATAGTAATATACTACATACAGAACTACATTAAACATAATATATAGGAAAAAATGTATAATACAGCACAACTCTACAAAATCTATGAATTAAATTGAATTGAAGTCTGAAATTTGTTTCATACAGCTTGTAATGAGAGAAAGAGACTTGCATAATGTGAAAAATATATTTAAAAAATATTTATGGTGCTGTTCCAATTTAATTGAGTTTCTGAATCGATCGTATTTATTTATTTAAAGGTATTATGATGATGATCATCTGCACCTATCATCCAATAATTTTTCAACTTATATGCAAAGATTGCCAAATCATACAGATACACTACATTGATATTTAATAGTCCAGAATTGAATACGATATAATGCGATCCATTTAATTTGACGCTCAACGATCAGTAAACAGCTGATGTTATGCAGCTTTGACACAATACTTGACCTACAAATGCTGAATCTCGGTGATTATTGCAAAGACTTTAAAAATGTCTTTTAAAGACTTAAAGGTCTTCAAGACTTTAAAAAGTCTTTGGATTATTGTATGAAAGCTGCGTAACATCAGCTGTTTACTGATCGCCAAGCGTCAAATTAAATGGATCGCAGTATACAATATTAATAGACGAATGAAAGGTGTATCTAATAAAAAGCGGATCAACAAAAAAGCTGGGATATTGTCTCACGGTCCCACAGAATTGAAATTTATTGCCAAAGTGAATTATTCACAAACAGTGCTAAGTGAATCACAAAAACAGTATAAACAAGACATGGATATTAAGGAAATAATTCTGACGCATTGTGTGACAAGTTTAACCCATTCGCGTACTTTGACGCTGGACTCGCTTTGTTTTTCTTGGGCTGGGGATGCGATGACGAGCGCAGCTCGTCATGCTACTGTCATCTGTTTACATTGACGTCCCACACTCGCTATGCTTTTTAGATTGGATTTTATTAGTGTTAGTACTTCACAGAAGATAGCAGCACATACTTGGGTTGCATAGAACCCCTCTATATGTGCCTTTATCTAGTGATTTCAAGCCTTCCTGTGCCCACTACTCTAAGATCATTCTGTCTGGGTGTTTCGTGTTTGTTGATATGCTTTGGTTATGTAGGATTTTGCTTTTAGATACTTTGAAATGGCTTTATCGATAGATGAAATACATAGATTTCTGTTGGATAGTGATAATGAAGACGATGATATTATTGGAAGTGATAGTGAGTCGTCTGTTGTGCAGGAGAGTGAAAGTGAAAACTCAGATGAGGAGACAGAAAATATTCCAGCTAACAGTGAATGGAACTGGCTTGAAGGTAACAATAAAGTGAGAAATGTTCCTTTTACCGGTGAACCTGGAGTAAATCCCGAAATTCTTCAGAAAATCCAGGAAGGTAAGATACCTACTGAACTGTTTTGTTTCTACGAAATTTTGGGGGATGATTTTTATGAGATGATAAAAACTGACTCTAATCGATACGCTCGCAGTGCTCTTAGGAATAGGCCCAACACAGAACGGGACAGTAAGTGGGAACCGTTGACTATTGATGAACTAAAAGCATATTTTTCATTAGTAGTTTTGATGTCACAGTGTCCGAAAAATAAGGTTCAAAAGTACTGGACTAAACGAAAATTGACTGCAACACCTTTTTTTCCACTGTCATGAGTTATAGACGATTCTCTTTGATATCAAAATTTTTACATTTTCGTTTGAAAAAAACTCCGGCCGATAATTGAGTATCTGAACATAAAATTTCAATTGGATTTCACCCCATACAAAGACATTAGTGTTGATGAGAGTCTCATGAAATGCCGTGGCAGGTTATCCTATATTCAATTCAATCCATCGAAACGATCGCGATTTGGAGTGAAATTCTACAAACTGTGTGATTCAGCAACCGGTTATTGTTGGAAGTTTTCAATCTATTGTGGGCAAGAGGAAGCAAGTAATATGCTTGCTAGTGAAGCTATTGTATTGAAATTAGCAAATGATCTACTGCACCAAGGGTACCAAATTTTTCTCGACAATTGGTACAGTTCACCAAACCTTTTCAAACAGCTTCTTGACAAAGACACTAAGTTTGAATTCATGGAAGACTAATCAAAGGCATAAATATTTTGAATCAAGGCTTGTTGCACAATGCGTCCATAAATTATAAAATGATTAGTAATTTGACACAATTTTTAGAACAAGCAACAACAGCCCCTAAAGAATATACTAGTTCAAATAAGCTTCATGACTTTAAACACACAAAAGAACATGAGAAATGAAATTGAACGAGATGTTTGAGATGTATGAAAGTGGTAAAAGCTGACAGCTAATGATTTCATAGCATGTCCCTTGTTCAAGCCGGTGAAAACGATTTCGCTCATGTATGACAAGAAACTTTAAACAATTGTTAGAAACATTGAAAAATAATTTGGAAGCAGTTTAAAAGATTTCGAGCGGAAAAAAGAGCGAAACGATTTTATTAAAAGAAAAGAAGAGATACAGGTATATAAAAAAAAAGATGAAAAATAATAATGTAGGTATATTAGAAAAATAATGAATTACCTGAAGAGCGGCTCTTGTAGCGGTTTCAAATACTTCACGGACCCCTTCCTTGCTTTTGGCAGAGCATTCCAAATAAGCAAAGGCATTGATTTTCTCAGCCATGGCTCTACCTTCCTCAGGCTTAACTGGCTCTTGCTTCATTTTACCTAATTCTTTGATAGTGTTGGGATCGTTTCGCAAATCCTGTGAAACAAAATTGTATCAAGTTATATTAATTTGGTCGTTATAAATGTAGAAGATATAAATTGAAATTTCAGAATTCAAAATTGATAATTCACTTGTGTATTATCTATTGGATTGTGTAAATCTTTGATGGTAACAGTAACTTGGACATAACCTCAACATTTGTGATAAATTGAGGAAGATTTGCGCGATTGTCTGTTTCTCAATCCTATTTGTATTTGTTTAATTCATCCAATAAAGATGTTAAGATATAAATATGTAGAATATATGTGAAAGTAAATTCATCAAGTTAATTAACAACAGAGATAGAATCAGTAAGATAAGTGTAGTTGAGAGGGCAAATAAAACAACAGATTACAAGAACGAGGCACAATTAAAATAAGCATTTAAATTAAATAATAAATGATAAATTAAGAAATAATTAAAATAATTATATCAATGAGTGCGTTCATATAGCTGGTTTCCATAGGTTGTTTGCGAGTCAGCTGCTAATTTGTTAAAAAACAAGTATAAATCATTCTTGCTTGTCAGCAAACGCTTGCATCAGGCGCCTGTATATCGAAACTGGCTCTGAATGTAAAAACGCATAAAAAATATATTCTAGTCCTTTTACTTCAGTGGGAGCTCTTTGTACATTATTACATTAGCATTTATTACCAGGGATAAAAGCGCCCGCAAACTGACATTTTAGCATGCTCGTCACACTCTAGCATTTCTCTGATCTAGAGATAATTATGTTGTACCCAACTGTTATTGTATTACTTATACCTGTATTACTTAAACACAAGGTGGAACTACACAAGATAATAGATAGAATGTTGAATGCTTGCCAATGCTATTTGCATAAACAAGCTGTTAAGGAACTGCTCCATCTGACGTCATTTTGATAATTTATTTTGATAATATCAGGTGTTGATAATTAGCCGAACGTTGAATTAATCAAGAATCAGACTTCCACCTCCACTTTGCGCCTTACACCAGCCACCTTCTATCTAACCCTGTAACCCTCAATCTATCTTCTTCTGACCTTGGGAACTACATACCTTTTTATTGCCAACCAATATTATGGGCACATTTGGGCAAAAATGTTTGACTTCTGGAGTCCACTTCTCTGGTATATTTTCCAGAGAATCTGGAGAGTCAATAGAGAAGCACATGAGTATAACATCTGTGTCAGGATATGACAGTGGACGGAGTCTGTCATAATCTTCCTGCCCTGCAGTATCCCACAAGGCCAGTTCCACCTGAAAAACAATTGCGATCGAATAAATTGATTGTGAATGATTGAGTTCAACTAGCGAAAAGAACAATTCATGAGCATACAGTTGAGAGACAAAAATAATAAGGAAATCATACATTTTAGGAGAAAACAATTGCCATGAGGTAGTAAAAATTAGTTTAATATGTTGAGTTATATGTAACCTACAAAGTCAAGAGAATCTGATTGGACCTTCTAGTTGCGATTTGAATGTTATTACATTTTTTAACTGTTATACCTGTATATAACTATTTGCATATTCTAATTTGAATACTGGATGAAATATACGTACAGATCCTTTATAACAAAATGAGAAGGACATTCAGGTTAGGTTAAAAATTTAAGAAGCGTTTTAAATTTAATTGATTAACGCCTCTGATTCTACCTACAAAGAGTGTGATAGTGAGATGAAAAATAGAACAATTGTTTCATTCAAGTACGCCATGTGTTCATTGTTATCGCTCATAAGCAATGTTAATTTACACAGAACATACTGGATGAAACATACAGGTACATCCCACATCTCACCTTTATAATACAATAATTGATTTTTACTGAAATGGGTGGAAAATTGAAATGTAATTCTTCAAATAATTTCGATAACTTGAAGAAGGTTATATTTCAAATCACTTTAATATAATTAAGCAAATTTTTTGAATTATTTCTATAACTTGAACGAGGATTTTAAAAATTACTTTAAAAACGTTGAAGGATTTTTGACATCATTTAAATAACTTGAAGGAGGTTTTTCAAATCATTTCAATAAATTTTAGAAAGTAATTCTTCCAATCATTTGAAGGAAGTAATATTCTTCAAATAATAAATTGGGGCAATAGCCGGTATTAATTCGCGAAAATGGTTTAATTAAAGTTCACTTTACCTGTTTCCCATCGACTTCAATATCAGCAACATAATTTTCAAAAACTGTAGGCACATAAACTTCAGGAAACTGATCTTTGCTAAACACGATCAGAAGACATGTTTTACCGCAGGCACCATCTCCAACTATGACCAGCTTTTTTCTAATAGCAGCCATTTACCCTGAAAAAATACAAGAAACAACAAATGAATTAGCTCGTTGAATTATGATCATCATTCAGTTACAATAATTCTAGCAGCATATTATGCTAGAATGACTCAAGTCATATAAACTACTTTTTGAGGAGAATGAAGACAACCTATTCCTAGGTGACTAGTAGGCCTATGATAATTTAATTATAAAAACAATCTTCTATTCAAGAATAAAAATTTAGAGTAACGTAACGTAGATATCTTAAAAAGTTGATGTGACTAAGGGCCTGGCCACATACGTGTGGGGTTTGATTTACTAAACTATATCTATATACCATACGATATAGATATACTTTTGCAAGTAAGTGAAGTGAAGTAAGCAAACCCCACACGTATGTGGCCAGGACCTAAGGGCGGGTTCATGTCGGAGCTGTGATAAGCTATCCCAGCTGTGATACTAGCAAAGCTTTCATCGATGGTCGATTGCCCAAATGTAACAAACATCGCAGCTCCGACATAAACAGGCTGATTAGAAAGCACGTCAATATTCTCTACGCGCTGCTAGTATCGCTTATCACAGCTCCGATATGAACGAACCTTAGACCCTTCTAGCATGTGCTAATTATTGATATAATATTCCAATTAACAATCTTCTATTCAATAATAAAAATTGAGAGTAACGTAGATATTTAGAAAAGCAATAATTTCTTTATCTACAAAAAAAAGGATGAGGTAAGTAAACATTGAACGCTAGGAAACAAGAATTTTGGAGCACATATTCTTGAGAAAATATTGAAGATTGAGCCTAGAATATTTGTTAGTTCGAATTATTAGGTCATATAACGTGTAGGCCTATAGAAAAAGCTTATTAATAAAACCTAAACATCATCAGTATACTATATTAGAATAATTATTAAATTATTATTTGTTTTATTACATTACAACCAACTTGTTATTGAATTTATCTGATAACCAAATGGATTACTCAAATGAAATTAGAATGGTTACTTGCTGCTTGCAGTATTGATGAATGTTGAGTATCACATAAGTTCAATACCAGTCTGTACTGGAATAAAGTTCAGTAATTAAGTTCCATAAAAATGTAGCATAAATGTTTTACCAAGCAGATTGATTATCTTGAATTGTCAAAATATTTCATTACTATCACAGAAATTTACAGAGAAATGTTATTTTATGTTATACCTCTTTAATTTTATACCTAATACAAGAAAAGTAGGAAAGAGAATAATAATCATGGTAAAATAATCATTAATCATAATCATGGAAGAGTAATATTTTAATTTTCTAATAAATACATGAAATACATTTATTTTATCAACAATTATGAAAGCATTCCATGCATGCTAATTCATAGACACGCCTGTTGAGATGAAAGGAAGCCTGAGTATAAAATATATAATTTGTTTCATTCGAAATAGGTTGTTGGCTAGTAGAGAATAAGACACAAAATGGGAATAATCAATTATATGAGCTGATTTGAAATGAAAAACTTGAGAGATAATCAAGACCTTACCATCACTAATACTGGACAAACCAAAAACTTGCATCTTATCATTCACAAAACAAATTTAATAATTTAGATAGGAACGTGAATTTTGAGTGAAATCAATTTGTATAGATTCCTTAGGGGACTATCAAAGCATGACCTACTATGCACAATGAGTATATTTAAAATGAAGATTATCATTATTTTAGGTTAAGTTGAAAAATTTGATGAATTACAGATTACAGTACTATTATATACTTGAAAAAAATGTGATGAGTAATAACGAAGAAATTCGTAAGATAAGTTAGTTGAATACTTCTTGCCGTTGTAACTGGGAGTGAAAACTCGAAAATACCGTATCAGCCAAGTTGAAAGGTTCATATAAAGTAACAGCCACAGATCATTGACGTACAGCAGATATTTAAGATAGCGAAAAGTTCTTTCTTCTTTCTCACATAAACACACACACACACACACCCATTTCAAACCCAGGCTGTAGTGGAATTTGGAAAGAAAACTAAGAGCGCAAAGTTTTCCGTTTCACTTGAACAATTCTCGCTTCTGCAAGTTATTGTACAAAAATACTGTCGGCACCGTTTCTAGAAATTACTCAATTGTTTTCGATACTGGACTGGAAGGTAAACTATACAGTTTCTATTTTTGTGAGAGTACACGTGTGAAAATTAATTATGATGTATTACCTAATACTCGGGTGCCGATAGAGTGGGCTGGAAAAACATCAAACACACTTTGATGTTTCTAGTAATGATTCAATTTTGAAAATGATGCAAGCACTTGAACCAAGAGTATTGAGGAAAGCATTACTCTAACCTCTTGCTTCACCCACCGTATGATGAATCACAATCGGACGGAAATGATTCATAGAATAACTGTTAATACAGACTATAGAAATAGAAGTCAGAAAAAGAAAACACTGATTGGCCCATTACTCAACATATATCCAACCAGTGTCAAATTAATAAGAACTAGTTTGATGCCTCATTAAGAAACCAATATAGAGTAGACAGTTATTAATAACATATGTAAATAGTATTTGTAACTACATTCACGAATTGAAAATGTTCAAGGCAATTGTCTGTTTCTCTAAACCTAATTGATTTGTTAAACTTATGTAAGTTGATTAAGATAAATTGCCAGTTGAATAAGATACTTATTCCTGGTTATGTTAAGATTATTTCTCATATAATACTAAAAAATCTCAATTTTATACTTCAATTCATAGACTTTCCAATCGTCACCAACGTTAATACAGTATTACAATATCATATAATATTAATTTTATATTAATATTAAATTTCTAATCAATCAATACCATTTGATTGTCAATGCTCCAAGCCAGTTAACCAGCATCAATATTTATCCCCTAAACAGATTTTCCCATAAACAATACAAAAAACTCATTACAGTTTATTCTGAGTGTGGTGACCACATTACTCTTGGACTTGTGCATGGGTGATGGAAAGGATACGTATGAGAGGTGAATGGACTCAAGTTACAATTCAAGGCGGGTTCCAAACTACCATTTTGCAAGCTTATCACACATACTTAGCGGAGCTAGCCTTAAGCGATCACCCGTCCAACGGAATCATTGAGCGTACGTCACTTATCTAATCTGAGAGGTAGGGGAGGCATCAAAGGATAGATGATTAGAATTGAAAAAAAATTATACTTGATTTCTCAGCCAGCCATAACAGAGGAATTTCCCTTGGAAAGTTTATAAATTTCCCAGTTGTTTATTGTGTCAAGTCCGTCACTTTTACAATAAATCACTGAAAATACTATTTTCACAAGTGAAACTAGTTCACGTCTGAACTATTTTCAGTGATTTATTGTAAAAGAGACGAACTTGACACACTAAACAACTGGGAAATTGATGAACTTTCTAAGGAAAATTTTTTTGTTATGGCTGGCTGAGAATTCAAGTAGCCTTATCATTTTTCTAGGGACGAGTTGAGCTTTCTCAAATGAACTTTTTGAATTTCATTGGTTTTCATTATAACAGAATTATTCAAGTTGAGCCTTAAAAACATTATATAGTTATATTATATATAGTATATAATACTATATAATTATATTATAGTTAGTATTTGTATCGACCATTCCATGGTTAGTAATTTCTATAGTTCCATACTATATTTAATATCCATTATATAGTATCTGTATCGACCCAAAACTTATAGTTGTTAGATCCTTTAGTTGGAGAGCAGAAATCTTTTTCAACGAGACAGGAAAACGTTTATAAACCACGTGATGGGACAGTCGAATTTTTCAAGTTTGTATAAATTTTATTAAGGTAGAAATAATGTTGGATTGCACCAACCGGTATCAACTACTTTGATACCATTTTATCAGCATTGTACGGAATCTGGATCAAAAATGACCTTGCTTGGTGCAACCCAACTTTAGAAACCTATTTTTGAAGTCGAAAACGGTTGGTCAGACCTTTCTGTTTTATGGGAACACTCCCACAAGTATTTTCACATTGCCGTTGGAACCATGATATGCAAGGTGAACTTGAGTTTTTAACATACAGAAAAATATTGAGAAACCAGATAAAATTAAAATTACCCATATAAGTCTATTAGCACTCCAGACTAGAAACACTCATACCATGAATTTTCAATAGTTTTAGTAGTCATAATGTTTCAGTTTATTAATAGTGTGTTTAATAGTGGACTTCAACAATATCCATTCTCAAGTCGTTTAAGGATCCAAAGATGAAAATGTGAAATCCTATTGTTGCAATGTATTACATATGAATTCATACCTTGACATTAATTTTGGATTTGATCGAGGCAAAATGAACTCTTGAAGTAATTTTTCGATTCAAATTTACCATCAAATGTAACAAACTGCTTCTGAAGAAAAATGCAATGCACCATGACAAAGAATATTAAAAAAAATTTCTTATGGGTCCATCTTTATTAAAGTTATACCTTGGAGAGTTTTCTATGTTGATAAAATTTGATTTATTATAAGAAAGATCATTCAATTTTATACTGATTCTATCAGTTTTAAAGTTGTGAAATTGCTATTTGTAAGTTTTTTTCATTTGTGATGACTGTTTTTAGGCAGTCGAGACCAACGGATTTTCGTCTCCTCCTAAAGACGGGAGTGGCCGTTTTTATTGTCAAAATTCGTTCCGTCAACTGTATTCGATCCAGGAACCTTTGGATTATCACTACCGTCCCGTACCGGCGCTTATCGCCCGGTAAGTATCGGCTACGGACAACTCCAAATTAATTAAGTTATTAATTGCAAATTAAAAACAATAACATAAACAAATACACTCTAATAATACAGTAATAATGATAATAATGAAATTTGATTTTCTGTATTATTTTAAGTTTGTATCAATAAAAGCAATTCTATTCTAAAAAAAATTCTTCTATTCTATAATAATGAAATAACTATTGCACAATAGGAATAACTGAACATTTGATCTTTCTCCTACCAAATTGAGAATAAATTTGGTAAAATATTCACTGAAATTCCTATAAAGAGAATCTTATTCTCCAAATATGAAATTTAACTATATATATTTAACTGTATGAATGTGATGTCAAATATGATTATGTCAAAGCTCATCAATGAACTTTAGCTTAGATGGGGTCAGTTTTAGCCTTTCAAAGTTTATTATTGTAGCAAATCATTTTTTGTTTCACAAGTAAATGGACATAAAAACTTCAACTGTGAACAATTGCATCATGACTCATGAGACAAATCAATATAAAATGGTAATGAGCAGAATAGATAAATAGGCAGAATGGTTGAATGCTAATCCATCACCAACTTCTAACGTATATCCCATAAATCCCATTTCTTTACAATTATTCATCTCGAATTCTACACAAACCATTAATTACTGTGGAAAAATTAAGAATCTTTTGGAAATATTAATAATGGGCCGAATTTATTGCTAAACTATACTTTTAACTGGTCTATTTGACTTAATCCATAGCTATAATGACGAAGCACAACCTAACCTTACTTATCATATCACAATATCAAAATGAGTTTTTTAAATGGATACGACATTTTCTAAAAGAACATTTCAGCAGTCAGAACAATTATTCAATTGCTAGAGATTCATACTTGGTTAGTAAATTTAGGTTAACTTACAAATCTTTTGTTCGATAAATATTAACTCAGAAGTCAGTAAGCAAATATAAGATCAGGATCAGGGTGGCTTAACCTCTACAGGTAAATCAAAGTGATTGGGTGGGTTAATGAAATTATTCCATGCAACCCACACATCATCCACTTGTCTATTGATCGATTGATGCATTTTATTGGAAATGGCAAATGGGGTGGTCCATTTTCAAATGCCCAGGTTTCCTTGAGCAGAACACCACCACCCTTTCTATTTTTAATCTCGAATATTGCAGTATCTATCGGCAAACCAGGCAATTATGATTCTTGGACAACAGACGTATCACATCAAAAATCAATAACCTATAACCCCAAATAATAAATCACATAATACCAATTTATTCAGTGATGGTTGTCAACATTTGATTACGCCATCAGCATTAAAATTTCGAGCAGGTAACTACAAAACTTGATTAATTGATGTTGTTTAAAAGGATTTTACAGTACAAGATATTGGAATTTGACTAATTTTAAGTCAATAATCACTGAAATTGCTTTCGTTAGAATCTGATCCTCCTACCTAATAAGAACATCAACAATGCCCAACTCATGCCAAAAGCAGAAAAGATGAAACACAGAGAAAAGTTTTATCAAAATATGCACATTGAAAAGCACTATTTAGATATTTGAAATACATCCAGATTATTTCAAAGAAAATATAACTAACCGGAAGAAAATTCAGGTAGCCGTAATGAGTACAGACTAGGGTCGATAATCTCTAGGTGCCGTTTACTAACTATAAGAGACAATAAAACATTATTTAACACACTCACACTGGTTTTCTTAGTTAAATATTTATGGAATAAGAGATATATCATTTACCTCGATTATTCTAAAGCACAATGATTGTGAAAAAGCAAAATGGCTACTTCAATATTGGAAATTGGAAGCCAATGGGCCAGGTTTACTTACAGGTTTAACAATACGCAAACATTATTTAGATGTAGTTTTAAAGCTAAAGTAAAATTTGTTACTCGAGAAAATGAACAAAAAATGTTACCTTGTGTCAGAAATGCAGGTTTTATGAGAGTTCAATCTCCTGGAAGTTAATTTACGAGATTGGTACTGTCTACAGTGACGTTAATAAGTCAATAGTGTTAACAACACTACTGTGAGGCTGTAAGCTCTGTTAACACTAATGTAGTCTATAATGTAAATAGTTTGAACTTTGAAGTTGAAGATTTGATCGAAATTTCATGGAAGTAAGGTACTTCAATAACTACAAGAATATAACTGAAGAGCACAAGACTTATCAGTTGAAGTTTCTTCACTCAATCAATGAAAAATAGTTCGTTGTAGTACGGTACACCACCAAAGTTAAGACTGAACTAGAACTACACTAGACTAGGCCTACGTAAAAAGCCCAATTACGACAGACCTAGCCTAGCGCCGCCTAGCTGAATCTGAGTCTCCGAAATTTACGATTATGAATCATGATTTTATTAACTACTGAAGACGAAGAGAAGACAGTTGTTCAGGCTAATAAGCAATACAGTAGTTCTAACATAAATTTTGTCAATGAGCGTTTGTCTCCACTGTCCACTACGGCGAAAACAATAGCCAACAAAATACAAATTAAAATTTCAGTTCAAATGAGCTCATCAGATGGATGTGACATCATGTTTTTGTGATTTCCAATGGGACAAGTCTTTTCCGATTTCAAGAGAAGCAATCAAATATAGCAGGATCCAATTAACTTGTCAGAAGTCAGCTGTTCAAGTAATAATTAAACAGTGATTTCGACACAATAATCAAAAGGCTTGAAAGTCTTAAGGACCTTTAAAGTCTTTAAAAGACCTTTTTAAAGAAGACCTTTCAAAGTATAACTTTTTAAAAGACCTTTTCAATAATCTGCGAGATTTAGCATTTGTAGGTTAAGTATTGTGATCATATGCTCGTCGATCATATGTTTTATGACAAGTTAAATGGATCCTGCTATAGCTTCCTTATCACCCGGACCTAGTTCCTAGAATCTTATTCAAAAGATAGTTGGGTGTTTCGATTAGTTGGATGAGGAGGAAAACTTTACAATTGAATGTAAGGAATACCGTATCATTACAATTATTAATGAAATTTTCAAACATAATTAATGATTCCTAACAACACATTGGTTTCAGATTGTTAACAATCTTACCAGCTCATCAAAGAGACCCAGACAAGAAGAGACAATAGTTTTGAGGTACTCTATAGAACTACTCCTCATAGGCCTACTGTAGTTTGAAGTTTACATTTTGCAAGATTTGACGATTAGAACAAGAGCTGCATAAAAATGGCTGCTGAGGGTGATGAACTCATTTCGGACCAGGAGAAGGTAATAATGTCAATTAAATTCATTGTATTAGTCTAGTTTCTTTTGATTCTCTGCGTTATTCAAATGGAGTAACTTATAGATCAATATTGCTTGGAACTTGATGGCCCGTTTTGTTGTTACTCTTATGAGAACCAAAACTTTCGTTGGGTTTATTCCATGTCGGTTTGGTGAATTTGCTCATAAATATTTCTTTACAGATTTAAATTAAGATATAAAATGAATAATATTCCAATCATACCACTGAAGATCTTGTTAGAATCTCGTGTCAATAAAGCAAAAGATCACTGAAACTAAGATTATAACCTGTACTTCCTGATGATATGTCATCATCATTGGCTATAATGTTTGTATTGCTTTCATCAAAATACATGTAAAATAATTAAACATTTTCTATCGCAATCTTGAAAGAAAACCACAATTCTCTAATTTTTGTTTTATTTATTGAACGATTTTGAGTGGATGGCGAGATACTTGAACAAGAGTCCGTTGTCTTACATTTTTAGTAAGTTACGTCTAGCCTAGTATTAATTTTTCCCGAGGATGACGCCCACATGAGAGAGTCCCAAGGTGTGATTGTTAGATGGTTAGACCTTCATTTGATGGAGTATGTATAAATATGAAGGGGATAATGATTATGGTTTATGAATGGACCTACATTTTAGGTGGGTGCTGTACTATTACTAAGGAATTGAGAATGTACTGAACTGAGAGTTATAGGTGCTGGCAATCCATCCAACAAGAGTAGAGCCAGTGTGTTATAACTTTGTCCTTTATATCTTATCTCCTTTGTACACACTTTGTCGATTTTGTGTGCTTCTCAGCTTTGATACTTGTGCTTAATGACACTCTGTCACTATTTTTTATGCTTAAACATATGCAGCATGCTCGGGTCTCACACAAAATCGATCAAGTGTGGACATAGGGACTCCATGTAACTGAGTTAGGCAACATGTGTTACACAGTGCAGCGCACGACACATATTATCTGAGTGTTTAAAAACAACATTTACCACTGAGCCAACCGTTTCATCAAGATTAATGTAAATTAGTCTTAGTAGTACAAGGTCTAGTACGTCTTGAGTCTCTGCTATTTCTTGACAGTATTCGTTTTTAAATCTATCTTCTATTTCTAGGCTATTTTTCTTCAGCAAACTTTTAATTATATGGGGTAGAAAGTTGAATCAAACTTTCCTTCAGTAGAAAATTATTTCAAATTATTGCATAATTACAATGGAGACGCTACCTAAAAAACAAGGGCGGATGTGTCAGAAGAAAGTAGCAGTTTTAAAGATAATCTCCTAATCAATCTTGCAATAGTTGATATCAGACTCAAGAAGAATTTATTATTATTCGTTAGTTGATGACTATACTATCTTGAAAGGTTCATTAGCCAATCTTTTCAATTGAAAGTAGACATTTAATTCAAATGACTATCATACACTGACATACGGTACTTTGTATTGCTTACTGTGAATTATTTTTCCAGGTCCGTATTGTGTCGGATTTTATCCTCCATTCACCACCTGGCGAATTCAACGAAGTTTTTAATGGTAACTATGATTATGCTTTCAATTGATAGTGATAGTTTTACATAAATGTACATAGGCATGGTATGAGTTTATAATGTAAAATGAAACTTAAATAACAAGTAAGTTTGTTTCATATCTAAAAAATATTCACAATATAAGTTTCAAACTATGTTCTCCACCTTAAAAGACAAGTTTTCTAACTTACTTGCAATCCTTGAACACTTTCCAGAATAAAATAATAACATAGAATAGAAAGACTTGTTCACATTTCCGACGTGGCACTTTTTGGACAGTAACAACCACTTCTTCAACTTAATCTACAAAGAGATTTGAGGATGAGCTCATACAGAGATTTTCAAGCTCACTTAGCCACTCTATATTTGAGGGTTTCGTCGGTATCTCCGACTTACAACCCAAACTTGTTTCTGAAACCGTACAGCACACTATGGAAGCATAAATATTCAAATGTTATTCTGGTATAATTTTCAATACATCCGACTTGATTATTCTCACACTAATCAAGAAACTTAATTATGCGTTTGTAATGGAGTGCGGTATGATGTAGGTGGAATAAGAATAGAACGCATGACAAAACAGTAGCAGCTTGACAACGTTACATGTTGCAAGCATCAATCAACTACAACATTACAGCTTCCCCTCTATAGTGGTCTCTCGAATCTTAAAACTGGTATTTGTATCTCGAATTTTAATTAAAATAATATCACCTAAAACTTCAAGTTGTTATAAAAAGGATCAGTTTTCATTAAATTTTCAGTGTAAATGATCACTTTTCAAAACATATGATGTGACGACTTTTTTTAAACGTTTTATTCTTACTTTCATCACTTATAATTTGGAATCATATCCAACACATTGATCAACCAGAACAACGAATACCTGATCGGAAATATTCTTTTTAATTTCAGATGTGCGAACGCTTCTGAATAACGATGTTCTCCTTAAAGAAGGTGCATCGGGGTGAGTTACAATAAATTTTTATTCTTTTCTAATAGCGTTAGCTCGAATCAGAAACTGTTATTTTTCTATATCTTATTTAAATTAAAACACAATCAGAAATCCTAAAAAATCATTTTTAGAACTCTGAAAATATCCACAAAGCATACTGTGAAATACTTTACTATGCTTCCATGTTTCAAATCTTGTATTATTATAAAAATTCCGTTTTACATTTTAAATAATATTGTTTCAACACTTTATCATTTTCTCTTCTAGGGCATTTGCGCAGCACAATAAGGATCAACTAACACCTGTAAAAATAGAAAATAGTGAGCATGCTGTGTTGATTACAGAGCACAATGATATTGGTGATTCCAAATTTTTTGATCCGAGATCAAAACAAGTATTTAGATATGATCATCTCAGGAAAGAAGCAAGTGATGTTGAGGTAAGTAATCAATATTTTCTTACTTATGTATTAGGAATGATAAAGAATCAATTGAACATTTTCTATGCGATGTGAGAGTATGAGTGTATTTTGTATGCGTAGACTATCTTCTGTGGTCAAATTTAATTACTGCATCTTATTGTTATTTTCATTTTCTGATGAATTTTATTTTCACTTGTTTATTAGTTATTGTTTCATTTTCAAGAGAATTGTTTCCCAATACTGTATTGAGAAGTTTTTGATGATTTGTGATGAAGCGCTAGACCTCTGTTCAGGCTATTTTAGAATTAATATTTTCGAATTCATTGTTTGGACTATCTATTGATTGTTTAATGAACGCAGTGTTTTAAGTGGGTGATTGTCATTTATATCTCATTGTACGGTCAAAACACTAATTGGAATCTACTAACTTCCTTTCAAGAATATTATATTATTCACTGTATTAAGTTAAAGAAGAAATGATACATTCAACAATAATTATTTAGAATAGGATTGATACAACTGTAGGCCTACTACAAAGAATATCATCATATTATTCACTGTATTAGAGAAGAAATAATACATTCGACAATAATAATTATTGTTTGGAATTGGATTGATACAACAGCTCCACAAAATTGTCTAGCAAATTATTGGAGTCTTTGACACTACCTAATTCATTGCTAACTCTTATAGTTTAGAAAATAAGGTGGAACAAAATCAATGCCAATTCATGAAAATCTTTTTTCACATATTCATGTGAATTAGGAGTATCTTGTGTAATGAGATTAGCAACTCATTTAAGTTTTCAAATAAGATTTTATAAAAACAAATTTATTTGTGATTCAAAAAATGGTATGACCTTTAATAGTTTTCCAGCTGTAATTTCGAGTTTTTGGAAGAACATTAACAAGTTTGATTTCTTACAGGCCTGGGAGCATGATCAATCTCTAGAGCCCTGGAGATCGGCTCTGGAAGCTGAGGTCGATGCCTACAATTTGAGGCACTACAAGAACGGCACATGTAGTGTCTTTGCCAAAAGACAAAATGGCGGAATAGTTCTTACTGCATGTATAGAAGACCACCAGTTCGAACCTAAAAACTTCTGGTAAGCACTGCATTTGATCTAGATTTTGTAGTGACATTGTGGAATCTGAAGATTTTATTTATTTTGTTAGAAACAGTAACAGGGTTTTCATTATTGTCTCTTGAGAAAGAGACAATAATTTGGTATGAAAATTGAATATTTTATTGTAGGCTACTGAAAAAATGTTTGTGATTCGAGTCTTAACAAATCCTTGACTTATTTAGTACAACATTTGTAAAGTTCAAAAAGATTTTGGCAATAATACATAGCTAAGTGAACAAGTGGTTTCAAATTTTAAATTGAATTTTGAACTAACACATGCTTCATGATTGATTCTTCATAAATTTTGAACCAACATATTTTTTGGATACTTCACGGCATTGGAAAAATCATAGGAGGATCATAATTATCAAGCTAGATGTTTTATCGTAAAAGTGTTAATAGTTCTTTGCAAGGAGTGATTGTTTCTTGAGCAGTTATATTTTCTCTTCATCATGATTAGTTTCCTTTTATTGGTTGAGTTTGATATTGCAAGTGATCTGAGAATCATGTAAAACTTCAATTAACTCTCGAATCGTATTCCTCAAGCTCCAGGTTTTTCAACTCGTATAAATTTTGAGTAACATTTATCCATTTGTTTTTGGATTTATATTCGTGTTGGCTAATAATATCCAGTGATGCCATATATTGTACAATTTTGTTATCTTGAGAATTGTGAATATACTATAAGTAAGTCACTCTATTCAAGGATTTACAAGAATCAATTTATTGTATTGGAATTTCTACTAGAATAAAGCTATTCTTATGCTTTTACAATTTTTCATTTTCATTTTTTTTGATTGACTGTATTACAATTAATAATGACATTAGTTCTTGATTAGATAAATTTATGCTGTTTTACTGTAACATGCTAAATTTTAAGGACAAAATCCATTGTTTGGAAAAATGTAAACGAAGAAGACTCTCACTAAGAATAAGACTATACTTGAAGAAAATATCAAATGTCATTCAAAGGTTAGGTGGACTAGTCAAATTATGTTTACTGATTAATTCTAATTTTGACAGGAACGGACGCTGGAGAGCTCAGTGGTCAATTACAATAGCATCTGGCTCGTCAGCTGAGGTTAGAGGAATTGTAAAAGCTCAAGTTCATTACTACGAAGATGGAAATGTGCAACTTGTCAGCTCAAAAGAAATAAAAGACAGTGTTGTTCTATCTGTAAGTATTAATCTCATCTTCACCTCAAGTTATTATATTCCTCGATTTCAATATAAGCTAATACTGTATTTTTATTCATTGAAATATCATACATAAATATTTATCTACGACTATGTTATAATGTAAATATTACATTTTCACAATTGGTGCCAAACCAGCTGCCTTTTCAAACTTGTTTCGTAATGAAGACTTTTCGATACACTTACTACATTATTCTAGTTTCTAGTTCAATCAGATTCAGCATCCAGTTTTGAGAAACTGGAATAGAACTAATTGAAGTCGCAGCTGATTTGAGTTAACCGCTGTAGTCGCTAATGCTGTCCTAACCCTAACCTATACGGTCAACATTGAGATAAAACATAGTCGTTTGAATTAGCAAATTTAGTTTAGGTTGATATTATTGTTTTTTGTTGGTCGTAGATAAAATGGTTTATGCAATGGTTGTATTTGGCCTTCAAACTGCTTGTGAGATACTTAAAATACGAGCGTAACCTCATATGTCACTCGTGGTTTAAAGGCTTTCATAATACAACCATTGCATAAACTACTATTATAGTATAGTTTATTGTCATCTCAATACATATTGTCATCCCAGGCAAACATTATCTTCCAAATAGATTTCACAATTGACTCAGAAGTATAACTGATGTAAAAGAATTGATATGCTAAAACTTATCAAATCACGTTGATAATAGGGCCTTACAAAAACTACATGCTTTGCTTGAGGAGGAAGTTTAGGTGCCAAAAGTGCATTTCATACTTTTTTAGTGAAAAAGATTCATCATAAATTTCCAAATCGTGCTTACAAATACTTAGATCATTCATGTTGAATCGAGAATTTCTATTCACTTCATTCTAAACTGCGAAGCGATGGAATGAAATTTGTAAAGGTAGATTAGCAGGTGATGGTAGCGAAGATAAGATACAAGTTTGAGGTTGTATTTAAAAAAAATACAAACGAGGATTGTTATTGTAATAATTTGTTAGTTTTAAGAGTATAGTTTATAGATAGATAAATGATTTTTTCACTTTGTACATTACAAAAGTTTTGTGAGCGAAGTTGTGGCATAAAAACCACACGTTATTAAAAAATTACAGTAATAATTTACGATATAATGACTACACCATCCACTAACAGGTGTATTCATTTAATTTGACGCTTGGAATTAGATAGATAGAGAAGTATTATTTGCCACCGTACTCTACGGTCATCAGCAACGTTAAGAAATAATATCTCTCTATCTAATGCCAAGCGTCAAATTAAATTAATCTGATTATACAATAGTTTTATTCAATTTTTCAACTATTTTATACGATAATGTACTTGATTCTAAGCGTGTTCTGAATTTTTTGTAGAGTGAAGAACAAACTGCAAAAGAGTTTATGAAGATAGTAGAGGAATCGGAAAACGAATATCAGCGGGCTATCACCAATAACTATCAAACAATGTCTGACACTATTTTCAAAGCCCTTCGTCGCCAGCTGCCCGTCACTCGTACGAAAATCGATTGGACCAAAATGGTATCCTATAGTATCGGTAAAGAGCTGAAAAATCAGTGACAAGCTGCACAAACTATGTTCGAAGTTTTTTCATTACTCTTATAAGTTTGATACATTTCATTATTATTCAAACGTTGAATTTTCGAATGCCTGCTTTGATCAGATGTCTAAGCTAGCTGCTTTATTTTGTTAAAGTTTTCATGTTTTCCAATTGTTCATCTTTTCTAAATATTTAGAAAGCTCCTTATTGTTACAGTTACATGTTATATTGTAAAACTTTGTTTATTTCACATTGTTATAGCTTCTTGATGAATGCTAGGGCAACTACAATGTCACCCCGATGGTGTTGTCGAATGATTTGTACAGAAATTATTTTCCAGTCACTCGGAAATGTTGCACTGTACAATAATGTATGGTATAGTTTAATGTTACACTAGGGTACATAGGAAACAATTCTTGAAATGACCCTGCGATGTATATAGAAATGATGTAGGATTAACATTCTTCAGTCTGACGGTCGGTCTAAACTGTAACTTGTCTCTCCATAGAGATCATGCTTAAAATAGATTATTTATTAATTTTTTCAACGTTTACAAACTAATAATTTTTCGTACATTCAATACAAGAATAAATATAAATCAACTCATAGGATGGAAACACAAAAACAAAGTCCAAAACATCTTCTCTTCCTAATTTTAATTTTATTTCAATAAATGTTATGTTCATATTTACTATCAACCACGAATTTCCACTCCAAATATAAGGAAAGAGCGGCAAGCACTAGAGTTTTCTCTAGCAGTTTGTCTAGATCTTTGAATCCATGGGGATAAGTGTTTCAGTTTCTACCGACCTGGATGATTCAGTGTCTATTCTACTGCTGCTTCAGCCATCAAATGGTATCTGTAACTATGAAACAGTATAATATTATTTACTAGACAGTAATATTTTTATATATTGGGGTTTATTTACGATTTGAATGCGATGGAGGCAAAAGAAAGGACATAATGGCGGGCTTAGTTTAACACGATTGGAATGTCAGTTTATAGAAAAATCTTGTATCATTGTAATCTTATGTTTCGAATACAAAGCATTCTATTATTTGTAGTTATTGCTATTCAATATCTCACCTAATCATATTACTGTAAAAATGATTTATTTATATAGAAGCTTTAATCAATGATATTTTCTTAACAATCTATATGTGAATTTCTGTAAAAAATCTTTAAAACAAAAACAGCTTATATGTTCCAGATTGATATCATTGTTAATAGAGAAGTAAATTTCGTCAAAATTTCACAGATCCTCAATATTGCGACAACATTATTGGAATCTTGAACATTCCAAGGCAGGGTTGATAATGTTCTGATACTTGATAATTGAATTAGTCCAGGATAGTTTTGTTTTATGGTACATAGTTCCTGAAAAGGTTTAATCAATTGAGCAATTTTCTTTGAGCCGGATGATTTTCAAGTAATGACAAACACGTTATGCGTGCGCTAAATAACTTATAAACCCCTTCTTGAACATTCTTGAAAGATATCACCCTAATTTAAAAATACTTAGATATTCTCAAAATTCTATCACATTAATGAAAATCTATTCATCAATTAGACTTGAAAACGGGCTATCTAGTCCATTCTCGAAAAATAAATATTTGCGTGGCTTTTATTGGCGTGTTAGATTCCTATGGGTAGTCCCATCTCGCTTTTCAAATCTTGACGTGGTGGACTTTATATTCTAAGGGGATCACAGTACCTAGTAATTTATAATAAAGCAGATAGAAGAAAAAAATTACAGTACTGGATATTACACAATATTGAACGCTATGAATAGTATTTGAGTGAAACATTAGGAACAGTGTCATTGCTTAACGTTCAGTATCACACAATAACATTTCTAGTCTGTCAGAGAATTGAATGAGAAGAAATATTACTAAATAGATTTTAGTAGATGTTGTATACGTCATGTAGGAGATGTTAATGTGATGTTCAATAGATTAAATTGTTTAATGAAATCAAGGTCCATTTTGAATGTTGTGTTAATAAACGTTATGCCATTTTGTGGAGTACATATTGTGATAGTCATCTTCAAGAACGCTTGTTCTGGATCAACTCTATTCTAAATCAATGTAAGTTCATTACAATCAATCATGTGTTGTGAAAGAACTTGTATATGTACTTTCTAAAAAAAATTAACACTGCTCAACAGTTAAAAATCGTGTATAGAAATATTACATTTTTTCTAGTACGGTAAGGTGCTATCTCCGCCTGAGACATTTGAAGCATGTGTTTTTGAGGTTAATTCTAATCCTATAGTGACGTATGTGATTACATATAACTTGTTTATCTTATTGTATGATATGAAATGTGTATTCTGCTGAAAAGTCTGATTAATTTTTCTGTAATATGCGATCCATGAATGTATAAACATATATTTATACCGTCACGATATGGTATTGATGTTTGCGATCTAAGGCATATTCAGCCACTTCGTATTAGTTTTTTTGTTCAAATCAAATTCTAGTTCATTCACATATGTTTTCATCAACCGTTAATTCTATTTTATTTGTTGATAAATCAGTAGTTTTGATGTTTTAGACTTCAACTGTTTTAGAATTTTCAACTTCTTTATGGTCCCTCTATAAGCTTTGAAATTTTTTACAATTATTTTGCTAGTGATTAATAATACATAATATATATTTTTTAGATTTTGACGACAAAATATTGTTCAAGTGATAGAAGAAAGTGAAAACACTCAACATTCAATTTTTTTGATGATCATCTATAGAAAAGCAGCAATACTCAACAAACAATAGATTTCTGTAAGCTAGGATACATAGGAAACCATCAGAATATGATGTGAAAATTAATGAGGATTTCTTTGGATTCGTTCTAAGAATAAATTGAAAAGAAGCCTGTTTTTCTCGTAATAGTGAGGATTCTCTTCTAGACTGAGATCTGGGGTGTAGTGCATCTGTTCTTGAATTGGGTTAGAGATAGGGTTAGGCACCTGGCTGGTTTACATTTGTTCGGAAATATTTTCAAACATTTACGCCATTGTTGAATTCTTTTCCTAGTGAGTCGGATAATTTTCATATCCAAGTGATGAAGATCGAAGCAGTGGAAGTGTGGATGAACTATTAATGGATTACAGATATTTTACTTCCCTTTGTGAATCATGCAGTCGTTACTTTCATGCAGGAAAAGAAGCAGAAGTTGTGAAGAAGAGAGCAGCGAATTCGCTCCGCTGTCAAAACGGATAAACAATCTACACATTAACAATCCATTCTTCTCACTTCAAAAGCCAATCGAACTGTCCCAGCAGGAGAGTATTTCGGCAGGCATGAGCTCAGAAGCTGCTTTGTGGTCTGAACGACAGAGGATTCAAAACTCAATGATGAACCCAGTCAGTATTCAAGAACAGATGCACTACACCCCAGATCTCAGTCTAGAAGAAAATCCTCACTATTACGAGAAAAACAGGCTTCTTTTCAATTTATTCTTAGAACGAATCCAAAGAAATCCTCATTAATTTTCACATCATATTCTGATGGTTTCCTATGTATCCTAGCTTACAGAAATCTATTGTTTGTTGAGTATTGCTGCTTTTCTATAGATGATCATCAAAAAAATTGAATGTTGAGTGTTTTCACTTTCTTCTATCACTTGAACAATATTTTGTCGTCAAAATCTAAAAAATTATTTTGCTATTTCAAATTCAAATCCATTCTATTCAAGTTCTTTCATTGATCTATGAAGTTTTCTTATGAATTATAATCTTTGATATTGTAAACCTGAAATGATAATTTCCTTTCTGAATCTTTACAATCTTTGTGAATTAATTTCATACAGGGTGATTCCAAAGCACACGGTAAAACGTAAATAGGAAAGATTATCATAATATGTAGAGAAAGCTTGTCTAATACGAGTATTATGATGAGAAATATTGACTCTCATGATGAAATAGACTGGAATTTCCTATGTCATATTTGTTCTGGCAGTCTGTGTCGAAAATTCATAACATAACTTTCAATTATTACTGTATGTGCTTTTTTGGCTTTCAAAATCATTTCCTGGTGGCTCGGAACTCTCCTAAACTATAAATCCGTTCATCTCATCATCCTTCCCATTTCTCATGCACAAGTCTTGGACTCTTGTGAGAATCACCCTCAACAAAAACATAAAAGTGTATTCTATCAATAATGTTGGACAAAATCCACATCTTTTTAAAGGTAGCAATTGCCGAGTGGGTTAATTCCCGTCTGCCTAAACAACAATCATTAATTTTATATCTCATCATCACCCTTTTCATTCACCAAAGGCTCATTATTTTGGGCATCGTACTCTGAAAAATAGCTAAGACTCACCTCAAGATATTCCCGTTGTATTGAAATCATCCTGCAATAGGTTTGAATTGTACAACATGCATTTTTATGTAATTTATTTTCTCAAGCAAATTTTATTATAGTACACTAACAATATTGTATAGAATTTATTATTGTTCTACTGACTTTCTATGTTTATTATTTTCTAATTTACGTTATGATACCTTGACTTTCGAGCATAATGTTTGTGCTGATGTGTCAAGAGTGAATGAAGGCATAAAAATGTCTACAATTACAATGTGCAATTTTAATAAAAACTATTTCTCCATTTATGAGTGGTTTTTATTCATCCAATAACAGCTGGTACCTACTAAGTAAACTACCTACACTACTAAGTACAGTACCTACTGGTACACTAAATACCTAAGCCGTGGAGTCCGAGCTGCGTAAAAAATTCAGTTCATGCAGGGAGATATAATCAGATTTATTTAATTTGACGCTTGGCATTAGTAGATAGATATAGAGGTATTATTTCTTTGCCATCATACTCTACGGTCATCAGCAACGTTAAGAAATAATATCTCTATCTAAAGCCAAGCGTCAAATTAAATGAATCTGATTATTTGTCACTGGTCTAGTCAGCTGATTCAAGACTCCGCTTAGAAATCTTTTTTTCAAATTCAATTCATTCAAAGTCGAAAATAATTATACACTTGTTAAGGACCCGATAGGGCCTTAATGTGATCGTACTCGTGTATCTGTACGCATGATATGTGTACGATGAGTCTTTACGCATGAGTACAAGGTGTCTGTACGGTACGCATGATATCAAACGACCGAAGATCGTACTTTTGAAATTTGGAATATAATATCTTCATATCTCATAGATGAAGTAAGAAGCCTATTGATTTTAAACATTGGGGGTTTAATTCAAGAAGAGTTACAAGCAATAAAATAGGTGCTGTAATTTCAAATACAGTCATGTCAACACATTGAAGTAACTTATATGACGTGAGCTGGTTTCCACCAAGGCTGCGACAGTGGTTTATCACACACGTGTCCCCGGTTCAAGAACGGTCGAATTTTTGCCAAACAAATTACAAGTTTTAATCAATTATCCAAGAATTGGTCTGAATTTTTAACACGGCGTGTGTCCTTCTTATAGGGAATATATTCAATGCTCTCACTGAGCCCTATAATTTTATTGATTTAATCAATTTATAATTAAATTGATTCGTTAATTGTAGTTGACCATACGACTAACTATGAAAAATACTTGCTTCCTTCATTACAACGTTACAGAAACCTGAATCAATTCATGAAATTTTCCTTTCCAAAATGATTATTGAATAATTTTGCAAGCAGTACTTGTTCATCAATGTATTTTTGAAATCACTTAATTTTTGTAGTATTACTGGTATTGTAATTATGATTTCACTCGCTGATGTCACCTCTTTTTAGTGTGAAATGTATTACTGTACTACACACAGCTACTGTATACAGTAGCTGTGCAAAAAGTAAATGATTTTTATAAATTTTAGTGAATTACATGTTCTTGATAAAACAAAAGCATTATCTCATAAATCATTCATCAGATCTGATGAGAACCACTGAGAAGGTTTTGTGATGCTAGTAATAGCACTAATCCGATAATGCCGTTTATTAGGAATTCATTGAACCAAACATTCACAAAAAAGGGTTGAGACATGAAAATCTTCAAATGAGAAATACTCATCACAATTTATTATTGAACTTCTGATACAACATACAACATTATATTATCACAATCTCTGGATACAAACTATAAAAAAACATCAGTGATGAGTTCGTGGAATATTCATGTTGATTTAACATTGAAAGCTTATAGAAAAATAAAACAGAAAGAACATATTATATTATTTGAACAGAAACACTTATTATTTAACCTTCGGTTTCAAAATAGTCTTTCGCTCCTTTAGGATCGGGTTTCATGGTCTTTTTTCCTGGTTTCCAATTGGCCGGGCATACTGTAAAACACAAAAACATAGTAATTAATAAAGTGTGTGCTCAAGTCTACTACATTTCAACTAATTTTCAAGAAATCCTGTTGCTACGTGACTGGGCTGATAAATTAATCCTTATTCAAATACCAAATCATTGAGATCATATTTTGATGTACCGGTATACAATGTGGTAATTTTTCAGAAATAAATTATCAGCCCGGTTACCTAGCAACGGTATCTCCTCATTAATCTCAGAAAGTAGTTAATTATACTTCTAGAATAATTATACTGATTGAATCATCAATAGTGATAATTGTGCTAAAATAAAAATGTTAGTGGAAAATACAACTAGTATTTTTTACTAATACAAAAGGATTAGACACTGTTACACACAGAATTATCAATACAGTGGAACCCCGATTTAATGAATACCCCGACATTAGGTATACATTTCATAAAACGCTAAGATATCATTGCTTTGTTAAAAATATAAGAAAGAAAATAATTTCAATTCAATATTAATAATTTGTGAGGCAACACGTGATAGACTAAAAAAAACATCCTGAAAAAAAGAAATGTTGGTTTTTATAAGAATTCAAATAAAATTCAAATACCCTAAAAAGTAATTAAAATCAAGTTTATTAACAAATCAACTACTATTTTTATTTATCCTGGAAATTGAGTTCTTATTTTGCACTATTTGATGTAAATTTTAACAATTTGTAATTTATTTATTTTTTTTCTGAGGATGATGCCCACATGAGCTCTAGGCTTGTGCGTGGGTAATGAGTGGGGTGATGATGAGATATGACGACTACTATATTTCAATAGTTTCAATTCATTTTTAATATGCCATTGTGGATCATTAAAATCTACGATCCTATTGAAAATGTTCTACATCCATCTCAAATCGATTATATTTTGCTGTTCAATTAATAATCATAATTATGCCAGTTTATTATGACAATTTACTGCTTCGGACGCTATTTTTGCAACCGATCATTTAAATTTTCAATAGTTTGGCTATTTTCGGTTCGAAACATTCATAATATATTATCATCTTCTGCAAAATTCAAAATTTTCCAAGTATTTCGGTTTTGGAGTAAAAAATTCTGACTTTGAAAGATATGGAACATAACCTAGATTTTGGACTATTTTCTAAATTTGAAGAGGGACAGTTTTGGGCTTAAGCCTGATGAACCTTTCATTTAGTATTACGTATATAAATAAATAAACTTTGAAATAAATAAATATTCAAGACTTCCAAAATTTCTAGCTTTAATAGCGACCGAAGGAGTAAACTGCAAATCATAATCACTGCTATCTTCAATAGTTTAGTTTTCAAGGTTGTCAGTGTTGTCACCGTTGTAAAATCTACTCACTTTTACTCAAAAAATGTTAACTTGATCCTTCTTTTGATGATTACCTATACATGTACTTTGAAATAAAACCCCGAAACCCAAAAAACCGATGAAATAAAATCTAACCCAAACGATAAAATCAGCAACCGAAAAAAATAACTAGAAAAAAATAGAATAAAAATTTCATTCGTACCCTCGCCATGTTCATCAGTGAACTGGAATGCTTGTACCACTCGCAGGGCCTCGTCCACAGAGCGGCCGACGGGCAAATCATTGATGGTAATGTGGCGTACGATCTGTTTGCCATCAATGATGAACAAGCCTCTGAACGGAATTCCGGTCTTCTCGTCGTAGACGCCGTAATCCTTGGCAATGGCTCCACTCTTGTCAGCCAACAGTGGAATGTTCATTTCACCAAGACCACCGTTCTTGCGTGCAGTGTTGACCCAGGCCAAATGTGTGAAGTGACTGTCACAGGAAGCAGCAATCACCTGACAGTTGATCTTCTCGAAGTCGTGCGCGCGTTCGGAAAATGCAATTATCTCAGTCGGACACACGAATGTGCTGTAATAGAAGATTTATCAATCACCACACAAGAATTAAAACCAAAATAATATAAACAAGAAGAAAGTGATATCATATATAACATCATGACATCTTTAATTTCAAGAAGAGTTAAACTAAAATATCAAAAACAATATAAATCAAACCAGAATATAATAAAAACAAACTTTATATCATAGTGTAGAACAAATTTCCTAGAGAACATGAGATAAAATTAGAACATGGAAAACACAGGCTATTACACTATTAAATATTTCGTAAGCCTCATTTGATCATTCAATCATTTATTTGTTACAAAAAATACAATTTCAAATCACGAAAGAAAATAAAATGAAATACATAGGCCTAACTTTATAAGAAATCAATAATAATGAAATAAAATAAAATAATACACATAAAGAGAATAAATAATATAACATTATAGATTTATAATTTATATGTAGGCTATACTTGAATTCAACTTGATATGCATAATCTTTGAAAAAAATTACTTATATTGGTTAAATTACTCATAAAAAACTTTGCTCGCTGGTGATAGAATAGCAATTTTGGTTATTCTATTTTGGAAACTTTTAAAAATTTCAATTTATTATTTTAATCTACTTATTTTAATGTATTTTTAAATATTGAAAATTTTCCCACACATGCATAGCACAACTTGCTTGGTAAAAATTGAGCATGTCTGGTATGTGGGTAGCAGTTCAATTTCCGATAATAATTGATGTTGAAAAACTAAGGTTTAAAACATTTGAAAGTATAATAGACATCTTAGTACAATGACTGCAATCATTCTCCTGGGAAGCAGAGTTAGAATACGTTACCTGCACTGAATTGAAAGTGACTCTATATCTATATTAATAAAAGAGAGTTGGTGTCTGTACGCTCGCTTATAACTCGAGAACGGCTGAACCGATTTAGATGATTTTGGATTCGTTTGAATTTTTAAAGTACTGGTTAACATAATATGTATTAAAATATAAGAAAATCTCTTTATAATTAATTATTAATTAGTAAATTAATGACCTAACCTATCAAACATGACATCCATTTTGATCCAGTCCAAACAATAATGCTCCTATGAAATCGATGTGTAGTTGAAGATGCTACAATATAGGTCTTCCCAAAGACGACCTCGGTGGTCTGTTGGATAGCGACTCTGCCTTCCACGCAGAATTCTCGGGTTCGATTCCGAGACGGGTGAAATTTTTTTGGCAACTTTCAGCATTGATTAATATTGATTATTATCCACTCGCTTTATAAAAATTAGTATATTGCAGATTTCTTTTAATTTTCCATCAATAAAGCGAGTGGATATAGATATTTTTACTTCGTGACTTTTTTTTCGTGGGGGGATATGAAGGGGAGACATTTGGGGGAAGAGGTGGGTGACATGAAGGGGGTTATTTGAGGGTGACATGAAGGGGGACATTTGGGGGGTAACAATGTTGGGGGGGTTACATGAAGGGGGCCAATTGGAGGAAGAGGGGGGTGAAATTTGGTGGGAAAGAGGGGGTTGACATGAAGGGGGATTTGTGGGGGAATGAAGGGGGGCATTTGGGGGTGGCATGAAGGGGGAACATTTGTGGGGAGAAGAGGGGGGACATTTGGGGGGGGGGGGAGGTTGATACGAAGTTCGCCGGGACAGCTAGTAAAAAAATACTACAAAATAAGAGAGAGAGAATCTAGGATTAAATTCAACCTCTATGAAATGAGGCTAATTAAAAACAAATTTTAGTTATAAATAATTTTAGAATCAACGTAATTGATATATTAAAATAGCATGCAACACTAACCAAAAGTATAGAGTTCAATATTGGAATTTAGAAACCGAAATACATGAAGCATTCGTGACTAAAGCTACGAATTTTTCCTTATTCAATATTAGCTAGCAATGGTTTGGCTTGAGTAATTATTTTCAATCATTGCCATGGAGATATTGACTTCATTTTTACAACTGTCGATAATAAAATCTCAGTCAAAAAATCATAGAATGGGTAAAAGAGACGATTACCAGTTGGAACTTATCAATCACACTTGATTGGGAGTTGGGTGAATTTTGTAAAACGAAGCCCGAATAAATCAATATGGATAATATTATATACTCGTATAAATGTAACTATCAATGAAGCAAATCAACATAAGACATTACTAGAATAATCAATGAAAATATATTATGAAGCTTATTCTTCTTCTTCCACAATAAAAACTGAAAACTACTGAGTGAATACCCCAAAACTTTTGAAGGAAATTGAATACAATATTACAATGACATCGATAACGTTTCAAAAGCAAGACAAAATGCACGATTACCATGGAAATGCTAAGGAAAATATTTGTTTCCTAAAGATAATGAATTATTCAAAGACCGGAATGACAAAATAATTATAATTGATGCTAATTACTCAAGTCATAGGAGGATAGTTAAGTCAATAAATTACCATATTCAAACTGATTATATAGTCAAGTAACAACCAACTTGAAAAGATCGATTTCCAATTTGAATATAGTGGCCGTAGCCGAGTTCTTTTATCACTGGTCTGAATAAACCAAAGAAAGGAGCTGGTTCGATCCCAGTTGACTACAAGATATTTTTTTTGTCCACCTTCGTGTTTCGGAGGACACGTTAAGGGTTAAGCCGTTGGAGCCGGCTGTACAAAAAAGCAGTCATATTATTCTCACATGGAACAATCCATCTTTGAAAATCCATTGCTTGACAATAGAATGTATTAGGCCTATATAAAATTAAAAATGAATCATTTCAATGAAAAATTTCTTATGTGAGAAAAGTCGTTGAAGTAGAGAGTCGAGAACAATGCTTTGAATAATTCAATTGTTCAGTCTTTATGTAATACGCTGTAGAGTTCCACTATCAAGTATGATAAGCAATGAATCATGTGTTATGTAATAGAGAATCAGATTAATAATATACAGATATTTGTATCATTATTGAAGAAATTGACCAATAACTGAAGCTGTCAGACAACTGAGAAAAATATAAACTACTGTAATATATAAAATAAATATATATAGAAAAAACGTCACAACAAACTATTCAATCACAATAGTCACAAGTTGTACACAAATAAAATAAATAATTTATCCTACAGTGACATTAATTTAATTTGACGCTTGGCATTAGATAGATAAGAGAGATATCATTTCTTGACGTTGCTGATGACCGTAGAGTACGATGGCAAAGGAATAAAATCTATCTATCTATCTAATGCCAAGCGTCAAATTAAATGAATATCACTGTACATATAATTGTTAGGGTATTTTACAACATTAATCTAATAAACTATTTAATTGCGATAGTTGAGATTTATTCGAGATTGATAATAATTGTCATTGTTTCGGCTGCCTTGTCATTAAATTCATTTTTTATCATCACCCATTCCATTATCCATGCAATTGCCTAGGGTACAAAAAATATTCAAGTACTAGCTTGCGGTGCAAAAGTTTTATTAGATAAGACTGATCTGTTTACTTACAAATCAAGAGGGTAGAAGAACAAGACGACATATTTTCCCTTGTAATCAGACAATTTGATATCTTTGAATTGCTGGTTAATAACTGCTGTGCCTTCGAAGGCAGGAGCAGGCTGCTGTACTCTTGCTTGTTTCGACATTTCTGCAAAGAAAACAATTCCAAAAATCATTAATAAAAATATTTATCAATTCAATTTACATCGATAAGTTCATCACTTTGAATTTTCAATGAATTACTCATCTTTTGATCAGTCACGTCAATTTTCTACATTTCAAATATAACGTTTGTCTCATTCAAGTCCGACTATTGAATTTTCAATTCAACACCAAAAATTCACAAAACCCAACAATATCAATATTCGTTTCCAACATCAATTTTCATTCATGTGTCATTTTCTGACAACATTAACAATCAATCAATCAATCAAAATGTTGATGAAGTATAAAGCGCTTATGTAAGAGTTGGTAGTTTACAAACCACTTATAAGACTGCATCGCTCTAAATCTATCTGACTCCTACGAACAAATTGAAAATTTTGAATCAAATTACTTGGAAATTAGTAACTGCGGTTCAAGAAACCAAAAGCTATTATTACTGGTATTATTATCCCAATTCTACAGCTGCGAATAGCGCAATAGGAATTGATCAACTGTATAGTTTCATTAATCATTATCGTTTTCAAGATATGAATGATAGATAGGTTGACAAGAACACTTATCGCCAGTTGAAAAATATCTCTAATAATGCTCAAACATGCTAGACTTGTGATTTTATTAATGGAGCACACCTACTTCAAATTATAATAGAATTGTTTAATGCTGGACAAGAAAGTGACTTTTCTTTTTTCAAGCATTCTAGAAAGGAAGTATGACCTTGCTTGATGTTATTTATAAGACGATTGCATGCCAAAGGTTGGAACGAAGTAGAGAACTTTCCAATCATTATTCAACTTATATCCATAAAATTCCTCGAATAATGATTTGTATTGAAGGTTTATGTTCAAGAAATAAATTCCCTGAAACTTTTCACATGAGACACGAATAATGAATCTGAACAGCGGTTTTTAATAAAGCTTAGGGTTTTATTAACAGAAGAGATCATGTTGACTGATATTTCTAGTAATTCACCTTAATACCTAAGTTAATGCTGCACGATACGAGTGACTCTGGCTTGACTGAAACATTCTTCAATTATTTTGAGGAGAAATTTAACACCTTTTTCCAGAGATTGTCATGCCATATCGCTAGTGCTAGTGAAATAATTCAACTTTTTGTAATAAAATATTCATATATTAAGCTAGTTTTATAAATATAATGAGGTATCAAATCAATAAGATTAGTTACGCACTATTATACAACAATAGTATTTTTAATAGTGGAAACCACAGTATTGAATTCCACATTCTGCATATACCGTGGAGGAAACTAATTACCCAAGTTAGTTAGGTCTTAGCCCAAATAACGTTTCTCGTACTCTACATGGCAAATTCATGCATTGAACTCATTTTCCATCGAAAAAATTTACTAGCCATATTGCAATTTGCTTGAAGCATGCGTGGAGTGAAGTGTACTAGTGCGGTGTACTAGTGTATATGTGCGGTGTAGTACAGTGTGATTCATTTAATTTGGCGCTTGTAGATCAGTAAATAGCTGATGTTACGCAGCTTTGACACAATAATCCAAAGACTTTTTAAACTCTCATAGACCTTCTAAGTCTTTTAAATGCATTTTTAAAGAAGAACTTTGTCACGAGGTTTCAAGAGAAACCTCATGGGTAATAATTGCAGTTCGCACAATGAGGTGGAGGCAGCTATTGAGTCCTTGGTTCGAGAAAAGCCGGAAGAATTTTTCAGTTACAGAATGAAAAAACATTTTGGGAGAAATGTGTATTGCTTAATGGTGACTATGTTAGAAAATATTACATACCGGTACATGATCTTGAATTCAAGACTTATACTTCAATTTTGTTTCCACCCTATATTGCTATTTGGTTTTGTTTGTCTCCAACAATCATATATGTGCATTAATTATCAGCCTACCCTCGTAGTATTTCTTCATTTTTAAAGAAATGCCAAGAGTAGAGTTACTATTTTCAATGTCAGAAAAGTGATTTTCAATGTCGTTCCTCTCAAGTTTGATAAATGAGTGAATGGGTCCAAGTTTGCCTTTCAGCCCATATCATAATTCAAAATATTGGCAAAAGTAAGGCAGGGGCGGGAGAAAAATGTTCCAATACAATGATATGGATCCTTTCACATCAATGGCTTCACTGTGATTATACAGTAGCGTATCCTATTACAAGTAAGGTTAGGTTCTGATGAAGACCGCTTCACTGGATCTGATTCGATGTAATGATACTAAATTACTCAAGTTATTGAATCCATGTTATTTGACTCTTATTGAATGAGGGGGAGGGAGGTAATGCACTCTGAATATTCCCAGAAACTTGTATAGATTGTATTAACATGCAGTTTTGAACCCCAATGGCAAGCTTGGACTTGAAAAGATTACATTTTCAAGTTTGGACGTTTCATTCAGAGTTACGCTCAAGAGAACTAAACCTCAGTAACTTAATTAAATTGTTTCTCATTTGATTAGAGCGATATGAAGTTCAACTTGACATAATATTATGAGGACAAATGTGCGATATGAAGACATGATTTTGATGCAAAGAGTTTACATTTAAGTTAGTTACCGTATCGACTAGAAGTGCATAATATTTCACCTTATGAGGCAACTAAGTTTTTCATGACAAATAAAATGAGATGAAAATAGTATAAAACTAGCATTACATAATGATAATCCCAAATGATGAAATAGGTAAACACCGGTCTTTCCGAACTACATTCCATAAAGATTAAATTGACCTTGAACGAATAACTACCTTCCAGTATACAGAATAGCCATAGTTGGTTGCTGTGTTTTTCAAATTCGATCAGAAAATTCAATATTCAGAGGAATAGAACAATTGAGATGAAAATGTGGAACAAATGCCATAAAATCATGGTAATTTGTTCTATTTCTTTGCAGACTAAATAACTTAGCCGCCATGATGTTCAATTTCGGCTTGTTTGAAAGTTAGCAAAGAACCAAAGTAGTAATAAAATTAGTGATAAGTACCTGAAAAGTGTTAAAAACAAAACTATTGAGAGATACTTTGTAACTAAATTTTTCAGTCGGTTAAAGCATTATGATTCAGCAGAAAATGTAGCAAGAGTAGAAAAGTTAACCTCACCTCTCGACACCGCTGCGTCCAGTGACAAAGTAAAAGTAAGAAGCTAGATTGTGAAATGTGAAGCTGAGAGAATAATACAATGCACCGATAACCTTGAACGTACCTTCTTCTACAGTGGTAGCCAGGTAGGACGAATGGAAATCTTCTATCCTTTACAAAATGCAATCAGAACAAGAAAAACCTCAAAGCCGGATCGTTGAAGAACGTGGATACTGGATAGTATCACGCACATACGAGCACACAAGTACCATGCAGAACACAGACAGAAGACAACTGAGCGGTAACGAGAAAAGGAGAAAGAAAACAGAGAATTCAGTGAGCAAACAGCATTGCCAACTGCACGGTGATACGAATACGATTATTCTATGTTTCATAATGACTTGAGTGAAGAAAATATTTATAGGAAAAAACTGGCTTCTACAATCAATAATTCTTCATCTTAATTTTCCTCGTGTCTTTACTGATTTTATGAGATTGAATTGTTGAATTGGAGCAATCGCGTTCCAAAACCTTTTAAGCCCGGGATTTGTAACCAAATTCAAAATCCAGGCCTCCATTCAATTTGCCGCCGCAGTAATTTAACTCAAGCCTAATTCAACACATCAAATTACATGAGCACATTTTAATACAATATACCTGTAGAATCGATCTCTAACTTATACAACTTATAAATTAGTTAGAGATCGATGACCTGTTGTAGTAGGCCTACTGGTTATGTAGATACTAGTACTAGGTAATAGATTTTTGGACTTATTTTTCCTTCACAATATTATAGGTACTATAATATTATTATCATTACTATGTATAAGTATAATATAATTATACTCATTACTTATACTGATTACTAATGTTATTAGTCTACCGGTCACTCCAGCTGCAGGCCTTCCTATTGAATGCTTGTAATACAGTATTTGTAATCAATTTTACTATAAATAATAATAATAATAATTTATTGAATTACTCTTAATTAATAAAGTAAGTCCATATTTTTAAAATACATCAACTGGTCTGAATGATAAGAATAATTCTGTAATTAAATATTACTTTGAACGATTACTGGGCCTAATGACATAATAATAAAATGTCATTTGCATTATCAAATAATTAGGATCAAATTAATAATCTTTTGTAATAATCTTAGTGACGAATCAAATCATTAGGTATGGAACTAATCGTTGGTGTAGCTTTAGCTTGGAAATTATACTCTGGCGATCAATGAGTCGCAGATACACTTCATTTCAGTAATGGGATTGCATGAATAAAGTGGAAATGTTCGCTTTGCGTTGCTTCATTTCCTAAACATAATAAAATAAATATACTATAGATTACCTGTCTTTAAAACTCAATTCAACTATTTATGACCAATTGCACGAGTCAATATTCAATTTAAACGCTGATAAATTACGTAACTTGCAATCGCTTTTGAGCTCCATTAATTTACGTCATTTTACGGAGGTTTATTTTTATTGACGTTCGTGAAATCAGAAGTTATAGTAAAAAAGTAGATTGTTAAAATCATTAAGGTGAGACACAATATAAACCTGTATATTTTCAACAGCTAGAGATCCATCCAACTCCAATCATTTGTCTAATTTCTCAATTTGCTGAATATTATGGCTGGATTTCACGATCCAGTGGACGTTCATCTTCAGGCTACTGGAGGCAGGTTGGTCATATGATCTTCCACTCTATACAAACAAATAGGGCAATGCACACTGACACCGGCACCCTATTTGTTTGTAAACAGTGGAATATCATAATATGACCAACCTGCCTCCAGTAGCCTGAACGTCCACTGGAATCGTGGAATCCAGCCATTAGGCTAGCAGAATGGTTGTTGAGTTGAAAAAATCACAAGAATAATTTTAGTTATTTGGTAGCAACTAATATTTATAATTGTAATTTAATCAGAAATACTAACTTAGAAAATTGTTTAGTATAGAAATGGATTATTGAGCCCCTCACCACTTCATGTACTCGAATGGAAACAATATTCAGCGTTATTAACAGTTTCGCAAAATCATAATAATTATGCTTAAATACTACAATATTCTAAAACTCCACTTTCAGGAATGATTGTTTTTCCCCACAGCACAGCTATTTCATGACTCTTGGCAACTACAATGTCACCAGGATTAAAACAAAATAATATTTGAATAAAATATTGTCTTATATTGTATACTTACTACAGTGTTTCTGCAAGATTTGTACTGTAAAATGAAGTCAGGATAAGAATATATTCTTCCCCACACACACAGATCCAGAGTCTATTAGGATAATGTACAGGTATATTTTCTGTATGCATTGTATTTTTATGATTTATTTTGTTTTTGTTAAAATAAAATTGAATTGAAAAAGGGCGATTCGAGGACGAAATTGAGAATATTAATAGTTTATGGAGTCTAGTCATAGGTGTCCGCTGGAGGTGAGTTGCACTCCTTTTGAAATTCACACAAAATAATCTAAAATTGCTTAAAAATATCATGCAAAGCAGACGGAGACTGTTCCATTGTTGTGGCAGACTTTAGCCGCAAGCTCAGGATGCACTGCAACTAGCCTCCATCGGTCACCTATCACTAAAGCCGCCATATCTCAGTTAATATTCGACTAATCTTAAAAAATAAGGTATCAATCGATTTGTAATCAAATTGACTAAAAAAAGTTATTCTTGTAAAATGTTTGTAATATCAACGGGTCTCGAGTTATTCAAGAAACAAAATTCTAAATGGCCCTCATTTTGTTTTATTGATTTGAAAAATTGTCATAATTTTTTGTAGCTTTGTCTAGTTGTCATAAATGTTGGTGAAAAGTTTCAATTTGATATGTTTCACCATTATTAAGAAAAAATAATAAGTGAAAAAACAAAATGTCAGCTGTGTGAGTAACTAAGGACTTCCGGACAATTTAAATATGATATTTAGATATGGTTTTCACCCAGGAACAATGCCCTAAAATATTGGTAGGGAGTTCTGAAACACCTTGTATATTATTAAATTCAGAACATTGTCTTCCAACAGGATCCAGAACTTGAGGCCAATATTTCAGCTATATGGAGAAAATAAATTGAAAATAAAACACTTTTTATAAATAATTCAACAAATATCAGCATGTGACATTGAATCTGCCCAGGGAAAAACGCATGAATACACATTTGTTTACAGTTTTTATTGTCGAAATCTTCCTAATTTACATGATCAGAAATTTATAGAGAGCATATCCTCATACATGTTTGATGTATAGAGCGCGCGTAAAGCTCATTGGAATATTGAAAGGCAATAGTTTTCTTTGCAGTACCTGTTTTAATTGACATTATTCTGGTTAATTACATTTTATTCTGTTTAAAATCACAAATTATATAAACTTAAAATTATTTATCATACATTGATGGCTGAAGAAGTGTAAGACCATTTTTCTCCACAGTTGACTATACACTTGGTGAATTTTTAATTTTCAATATTTTTCATTTGAGCATGCCATTAAGTAGTCAAAAATCCATGTTTCATTGTTTTTATTGTTTTTTTTTTCAATACAGGTAGTGGATGATACAACAGTCACTGGTATATTTCATAACCACATCAAGTACCACATCTCGGTTCAAATTCAAATAATTGGTTACATTCTTAAATTAGAATACCAAGCATAATTTATATTCCTCTTTGAAGAAGTCTTGCAAATTTCCAGTAATTATAATGATAATCCTGGCATTATAGCAGTCGTTAAAAGTGTAGTGTAGTTGTAGTTGTCTATGTAGAGGCTCCAGACACTGATTTGAACACTCTCTATAAATTTGTAACTTTCATGAATGTAGACAATCAAGATTTAATGATAGCATCGACCATAGACTATAACCAAACATGCTTAGTATGAATGAGATAGTTTCATCATATCTCTGATGATAGTTTATAACTTGATCACTATTATAGTTCATTATGAATGAGGCCTGTTTAGCTTTCAGTTATTAATTTCATTTATAGAAAAATTTGAAAATAATCAGTTCATTTTGTTTACAGAAAAATTGAAAACAAGTTGTAATAAAAGAGTATAAAAAATTGTTCAATGTTATTGGAACAAACGGCCTTAAACGATTATAATAAATTCTTTGGTGCATCCTCAACTCTATGATTCGATTTTGCTCTCTATGAATTGGCATTATTCAGTTCAATATGCAGCAGACCCGCTACTGCCGACTGGAAACCAGCATTGTAATCTATGGTGACTTCATTGTAGATGTAATCCTCTCTTGCATCTTCATAGAGGTCGTTTTCATCAGGTCCGCTCACCAGCGCTCCATTCAAAACTTGAGGATTATCTTTTGTTGAGTTGTATGCCTCCCAGCCACACTTTACTGGTTTGATGGGACATGAGCTGTGAATAATAAGAAAAATATAACAATTTTATTGGAAATTCTAATGTGGATTTTTAGTAATAGACTAGCTAATTCATAGAGTAAAATTATTATACTCACATAGCTATATTTATAGCTATATTTATAGCTATGTAATGAAAAAACAACAAGATATTGTCAATTATTACCAGACACTGTGTCAGAAGTTATAGCTATGTATTTATTTATCTCATTCAAAATGAAATATAGCTACTCACATAGCTATATTTATAGCTACTTATTTATTTCATTTAAAATAAGTAGCTTTTGCTTCTGCTGTTACAGTGTCTGGTGAGATTATAGATAGATGACTTTATTTCCTAATTTGTACATTACATAAGTGCTGAGAGCGAAGTTGAGGCATAAAAGCCTCTTCTCCCACTTATTCACAAGAAGATGTTGTTGGTACCTAAACATAATCAAATCACTAAACAAGCAAGTGATATTTAACTAGATCTTATTAGTGTTTTCACTCAGTAGTTTTTGTTTCAAGGCTTCAGATTATGCAAAAACGTTATTGCTGAAGAAGAAAAAATAAAAAAAATGTTACGTTGATAATGATAATAATTTTAGTAGAAAACTAAAAAAAGATCGAAGAGAATAGGATGATAAGAGGTGATGAAAAAATGTACCCAATGACCTAGTATTCCATCAAATATAAAACATGCGTATGGGTGTTGAATTATTATGTAAAATAATATATGATATTTGATCGGCTCCCAAGCTACCATAGAAAAGTGGCAGACCATAAAAAATTTGAAGTGCGAAACACTTAAATTTATATTAATATCCATCTTTGTTTATTTATAATGAGGGTTCAAAGCAACTTACAGCGTTGACCCTTCCAAAAAATCTTCATCCTACACATACGTATAGGAATCAGGATGTCGCTGCTTAATACTTTCGCATTCCACAGTATCTGTCCCATCAAAGTTATACACAATTCTATGGCGAGAAGTTGCACTGTCAAAGACAGATTATTCGATTTTCGAAATTCTATCTGACTTGATTCGTACAAAATTACCAGCCCAACCATTTTTACTACATTTATTAATTTCTTTGTTTCACAAGTATTTGTGAAATTATTGATAGAATCGATTTTACATCAAAGAAATAGAATAGAATGGACCGTAACGCAACCACACAATTGGTTTACGTACTATGTTAAGCTATGTACTACTGTGACTATAAGAAGTACTTTTTCGTCTGAGACCACAAACTTATCAATTCTTGGGTTTTCACTAATATTTTCTCCAACTGATTGTAAAGATTTTAAATGCTCATTAATTCACTCAGCAGATGGACTAAAAACTTTCAAATTTGGCAGGCTTGTTCATTTGGACCACTATAAACGCGCAGTAAGAACGGATTCAGAAAATTTCCTAAAGATATAGACTATGTTCAAAATCTGCTTTTCCAAGCTTTTTCGTGAACTAATTGACGAAAAATTTGAAATTTGTTAGGCTACATAGTTTCTGTTAAGTAAGAAACAAGGATTTGGTCTCCAGATTAATAAAAGTTGGCACTTGATTTTGATTTTAAATTATGAAGTGCAGCCTACGGTATGTTGAGAGAAAAATACTAAATTTTTATGTTTTTTTTACACACAATCTAAATGGTACAACACTTTCATTAGGTATTAATGCATCCAGTTGTACAGTATTACGAATGCATGATAGGAAATAAAAAGATGGGGATATTCATTCTCATATTGATTCTTCAGTTCATTCTGGAGCCAATTTCATATTTCACTGTGATCAATCTTTTAACTTGATCATACAGGACCTTTATACTTACGTAAACTTAGTTTATACAATAAATTCCATGTAATACATAATACAAATGATCTATAGCTTGATAAGGTAAAAATCTTAAAAGTTCATAGCTTGATATGGTAAAAAATCTTACCTTCCTGCATGGAATGGTTTTTTTGGAAACTTCTCTCCAAAGCCAATGACAAAGCTACGTCCTGAATCACCAAGCATGTAATCAATCTGTTTCTTTGCAAAATCCCTGTATTTTTCTCTTTCTATTCCTATTTCAGCCACCTGTAATATTTAAAATTGAACAAATCAAGAAGGTGCAGGATTCATAACTGATATCAACCTAATATTAATAGTATATCAACTTGATTTTTAATCTATAAGGCATGGGAATGGATTGAGAATAATCAGAATATCATAATTATTATTTGTACCTACATTAGAATTCAATGTGACTTTTCCGATAAAAAAGCGGGGGTCTCCCCCAGGAAATTTTGTAATTTTTACCCTCATAAAACACATTTTAATGCTTCCTGTAATGTAAATTTTCCTTCTTGGTTTTAGCTGAAACACCATGTTAATGTTTTACATTTTAGTTGTGCTGATGTTTTTGTCTTTAAGGCAACATGGCGGGCCACATGCGGCCCGCGGGCCGTAGGTTGGGCAGGCCTGCTGTAATTCATTTTTTTACTCATTTCTATGCAAAGTGTGGGATTTCTTCAGTAAAGTGACAATACATTTTAGTCTCTACTACACACTACTATATTTGCAATTTACTATCCAAGCCTAAAATGAGTGGATTTTATTGAACAGTCTGCTCAATCAATTGATTTAAAACTACAAATTGAAATGAAATAATGAGAGTTCAAATAGATTTTATGAAAGGAGCTTGTTAAATGATTTACCTGCATGCAAACAAAAGCAATATTTGCAGCGTGACAGAGTGTTCCAATTTTTTCAATATAAATTAGACCTTTGGGTGTTTTTTTCTGCTGATCTACTGAAAAGTCGCAGAATGCTTTGGCCGCCTGTATATAGTTGTCACGATTAGTTAGTTGAGCAAAAAGTACCTGAAAAGTGGAAAAATATTGAAATTAAAAATAAGAAGGCATACATATAGAATTGGAATATTGCATAAAAATGAAAGGATCCAAGGACTGAGAAAAACACGACAGTACTCTTTAAGAAGTACTCAACTATTAAACATAGAAGTAATTTGCTGCAATTGGGAAAAACGCTTCAATTAATGATTATGATTGATTTATCAAATTCAAAATCGCATTTTTCATACAGTTTTTCATACAAATTCTCAAATTGGGTTATTTGCTTAGTATTTTGGTGTAAGTAAGATGAATGTATAATTAAAATAAACTTTTTTATAACACTTTAAAAAAACATGCGTTCTTTATGCGTCACTCTGTAATTTCAAATTACCAATAATGGATTGCTTTTATTTTGAAGATTTTGATAATTTATCAAATAATATAGACTACATTATTATGTCTTACATACATCTATTAGTATGTATAGGCTACAGGTAAAAAGTGATCACTTAACATTACAACAATACATAACAACATAGCAATGTAGTTTAACATGAACTTAATTTAGTCTACATTAACATGTAGTTTCAGAAGAAACGTTGAATATCTATGAGAATCATTCATGATTTAGTGAAACAATCAATGATTTATTTATTTATAAAAAGTGATCACTTAACATTACAACAATACATAACAACATAACAATGTAGTTTAACATTAACTCAATTTAGTCTACATTAACATGTAGTTTCAGAAGAAACGTTGAATATCTATGAGAATCATTCGATCATGATTTAGTGAAACTATCAATGAGATCAATCATTACTGACTGCATGAGTTATTCTTCTATTGCAATTTTACTTCAGATTCAATTCATATCAGAGATAAGACAATAGAGATAAGTCTAGAGGAGACTAGAGTAAGTACGGTATCTAGAGTGGAGTTGCAAAACTAGGGAATAGAGTAAAGGGCAGGTACCGGTACCATTATGTTATTGTAGAGACTTATTTTATAGTCGTAAATTATGTAAATTTCAAGAGAAAGTCTCACCTGTACTCCAGCTACTTTCTTGTTGAAGTAGAACTCGTTGGGCCTATCTTTCAAACGAAATCTCATGTAAAAGTATTCAGCTTCATCAATGTAACTATTCTCAACAGTTGCTTTGTAAAGCCACACTGCAGCCCAAGTCAACTCATCCCCGTATTCTGTTGACCTTTAATGGAGAAAATGAAGGCTTTAAAACATAATTTTTGTGTCCAAGACAGTGTTTCTCTCGTAAAATGGGAAGATTTTTCTTGATTACATTTTTACAAACAACTATAGCCTACTAAGCAATCTACTAGAAATTACAAGGGTAAATTTTAAAGATTTATGAAAATTTTAAAAAGCATTTTCGGACAAGAATGTTCATTTTTGAACACTTTAGTGTAAGTTCAATTATTAATTGAAAAAATTAAGTATTTCAAACTATTGATTTACTATTGCAAATATTGAATCATATGTTTGATGTGATAAGGATAATACTATTTTTAATTATGTTTGTATATATATAATTTCAATTTGTATATATTTTTAATATGATAATTATGTTTATACTGGAGATAAACAGCGAGTAACGAGTATTATGGAAGTTGTCCTTGAGTTATGAAGAAATAACTGAAAAATATTATTCTTTTACAATAAAAAATAATTTATTTGTTCATATTTACGTGATACGGTAGTCTATTTCATACAGAAACACTTAAACACAAATCTCTTTTATAGAAATTATTAGTAATCGGATTTAAATAGTCTACTGATTGAATTAGAAAAAAACTTAAAGAAGAGGTAATAACTAGGTTTTACTGAAGAATCATTAAATTGTTATTTCAGGAAGAGAGGGAATTCGATGATGACAGTAAATATCTATTTTGTTACTTTGTGATTTCTGTTTTTTTTTTATTAAATCTAATGTTGTCATTTGTTTATCACTGAAAGTGTAGTTTGTAACAATATAAAATTATTCTAAAGTGAACTTGAAGACTCTCTAGTTGGTAAGAAAATGAATAAATATTGATTTTTATTGCCAAATATATACAAAACAGTTTGGTCTGTGCGTGGCTGATGGTAGCAGAAACAATTCTATCTTAACAGAAACGGAATAATTGTCTCTGCTGGGATAAAAAAGTTTGAAAGCTGTTACACCACTGGTTTCCACCTCAAAGGGCAAAACATGTTTCATTTATTTGATAATAAAGCTATTAAAAAAAGTGATTCTCAATAAGTCAGTTGAGTTTCAATAATTTTTTTAAATTTTGAATTAACTTACTCGTAGTACTGAGCTGCCCCCTTTATGGCTTCATGGTAGAGACCCCTGTAGGTAGTGGCAAACTTGTAGAGTTGTTTTGCATGCTCTAAACATAAAGCTGAGTACTCAGGGTCCTCTTCTTTGAATACAATTGATACAGCTGCCATAGCTGCTGCTGTTTCACCAGCCAAATCAGAACCTTAAAACCAAATTACAATTTTCACACTGACTATTTGTTTTTACTTTATTATTACATAAGAAATTCAGATAAAAAAACAATGAGATCCTGTCATGAATAATATATTATTGTTTTTCTGTTTTCAATAAAGCCCAACACCACCAACATAACAACAGCTACAACACAGTAGTAGTTTCACATAGTTTCAATTAAAATGTTCGGAGTGAATATCAACTACATTGATAGTTTGAACCAATAAAGAATCATCCAGAGTGTGTCATTACAGTTGAATCTTACATGATGGCAACGCAGTAGTTTACGGGTTCATGAAATAAACTGCTGTAATTTACTTTGTAATGTGCGATATCAATATTTGGCACAAACTCACAATGCAAAGGCTAAATTAATATAAGGCTGTATCAATAAAAATCATGAAAACTAATATACAGTTATAGTCTTTATTCATTACTTGAGAAGTTAATTTCATAAACCTTGAAAATTTTTTCTTAGTAAGGTACTAAAAATTGTGTCCTGGATCCAATCTGTCTTATTGACAGCCTGAAGGAAATAGTCGATAGACAAAAAAATAAGCATTATTTTATTATGAGAAAATTATTGAAGCATGCGAAATTGGAAAATTAGCAGGCTTCAAATACTAATGCTCAGAATTTGAAGCAAATGTTTCAATATCTCAATAAGAAACACGCAGGCATTTTACAGAATATCCATAATATTGATGGCTGCTATAATTTAAAATGTTATAATATGAATGATCATCTTGGCCAATAACTTACAATACCCCAGTTTGGAAAAAATCATTTTATTACTGGTATACTCATATTTCCCAGAAAATATGAGTCAATCAGTATACTGATATTAACTATTCCATGATCACGTTTTTGACTGGTCTGTGGAGTTGAATAACAATGTTTATCCTACAATGTTTTTGAAATATTTTTGTAAGAAATCCAATTTATTTTTTTAATTTTTCAAAGTTGATACCTGTTGGAGAAACTCAAAATTTAAATTTTTTCACCATAGTCCTAATGGGATTAGCTTGTTTCACAGTTTTTTCAAATTATAAACTATTATTGCTTCATATTCTATTTTATATTTAATTTTAATTCTATACCATAACAAACCAAACAAATTTTAAAACCTGTAACCTCGATACCATTAAGTCATAATTATTGCAAGATATCATTGACACGCTGAGAAATTTCTTCAAATCCTATAAATAATAAAATGTTACACGATATGCTTACCAAACATACAATAGTGCTTAATTGTGATGTACACCACATATTCTATTCTTTACAGTCTTTATAATAAAAATTCAAATGTTCTCCTTCTCTTTTTTATAAAGTACATATAATACTTGAACAAGCATATACACTTTATATCTTCTAGACTCTCATATAATAATTTCCCAAGAGCTGATTTTCAATCCGTCTTTCGGAGGAGACGTTAAGCCGTCGGTCCCGACTGCCTAAAAAGAAGTCGTCTCTCTCATCATCACCCTTGTCATCAACCACGCAAAAGGCTAAAGCTGATGTGGATCACCACAGAAAAAACTACTGTGCAGTACAATACAATTAAAGATCTGAATGCAAGTAGAACCTCCTGTATAGCGAAAAGTTTATTTTCATTAAGCTATTCTATACCTAACCAATATTTTTCAAAAAATATATACTCTCAAGTGATCTTCAGCAATATTATCGACTTATTTTCTCTCAAATATTTTCATCAATCAATGCTCATGCCTATTAATTTATTTAGAATAAAACTGTCTATTTTAGAAGCTTGTAGCCTAGCTATCGTATCTTATGATTACAGAATTACTTTTTTATTGAATGTTAATGAACCTGGATGTTCGGCGTCAATTTTGTACGCCTTGCGAGACATGTTCATGTCTTCCGGCCGTCCCCAGTATTCGTGATCTAGTGTGAAATCTCCCACTTGTCCATAGAACTCATTGGCTGACACGTGACACTTGATGAAATAGTCTGTCGCCCATTTCAATGCATTTAATACATTCTTCCACTCGCCTGAAACAATCATTACAAAAATACAGTATATGTAAAATAGAAGTAATGAGATTTATTTATAGACAGGTGATAGGTACCGTATATTATATAACATAGATATCAATCAAATAATTTTTTATTTTTACATCAAAAACAATTAAATGAAACAATTTTGATTACAGAATTAATTATGTAACAAAAATCATGAGACAAAACTGTCTCATAATAGCAAACTTAATAATATATAAGGCCAAAATAAAAAAGTGCTGCTTGCTAAATTATATAAATTTGCACGCAAGTAGGAGTTGGAATTTTTTTCGAATTAAATAATCAGATATATAATAAAGTATATTAATATTTATTAATATGTGACAATACTGATGCTGTTTTAAAGTATATATTGTATACTAGCCAGGGGGCTCCGCCCCCTGGACCCCTGGCAAAATCATTTTTTTAATATTATACTTTGTTCCTGCTTGCAAACAAATTCTAATTGAATTCAGCAAGCAGTATCTTATTTTGGATAATATAGTTATTTTATAAAAGACAGTACATTATTTCGTTTTATCACTCTGTGTATTTATGATATTCTATAAAATACTTGTGTGCCTATAATGTATATTTCATGTACATGTAATATTTTTTTTCAAAATAGAGAATTATTTGATTTGATCTGATTTGATTTGAACTCACCAGCAGCCTTATAAGCATCTTTGTAGGAGAGACATCCCCATGCTAGCAATGTGGTGGTACTGGCCATTGTAAACCCAAATTTTACTGTATCACCAGCTGGAAAAAAGAAACTCATTAGTCAAATATTTTTGAAATATTAGAAAACACATACAACAGACCAAATGAAAATTAAGACTGGGAATGCTTCATACTGTAGCGGTATTTCATTTTATTAGCAAGTTGCCACAGTTTAGTAGATCAGACCCTGCAGTTTCTAATAAGCCATCATTCATAGGCTTGATTCCAATTTCACGTGATTTATTTTTCTTCTAGCCCCCACTTTATTATCAACGCAAAAGTAATTTTACAGATAAAAATTACTAATTATTCTATTGGATTTGAATAAATAAATGATATAATTTTAAAATATAATAATTTAATTTATAGAAATTTAACGAGAGTGGCCGATAGCCGAGGTGACTTATCTGATAAGTTCTTATCTGATTAGTTCCTGGTTCGATCCCAGTTGACAACAGATTTTTCTCAGGCTACTCCCGTCTTAGCTCGTTTGGCTTAATCCGGAATTCAAGCCAATATATTTTCTAGTCTACATGAATTAAGTTGATAATCTAATCTAATCTTTCATAGGAGACGTTGAGCCGTCGGTCCCGGCTGCTTTAAAAGTAGTCGTTGAACATCATCACCCCTCCAATTACCCACGCACAAGCCTAGAGTTCATGAGGGCATCACCCTCGAAATAAAAAACTCAGATTCTAGGTCTACCATTTACTTCCATTTCCTATATATACTTCCATCTTCTATATCAAATGTAGAAGTAAAATATTAAAATAAAAGTAAATTTTACTTCTATAGGATATCTTTTATAATTGACTTCCATCTTCTATATCTCCTATAATTGACTTTGAATCAAATATTTATTCCTCTTAAAAACTTGTCGGTTATACGACTGATGCGACCGAAAATTCTTGGACTTTTCTAAAACTAAGGAAACTTGGAAAACTAAGGACTTTTGCCACTCAATTAAAGGGTGCCGACACAAAGGGAAGCTGCAGGTAGATTCACATTGCAGGTGTGTCCAACAGGTGTTTGGACATTAGGAACAAGTGTTCAACAGTTTATATTATGTTTATATTTGATTTGTTGTTATTTTCCCTTTCTCAAATTTGAATACTGTGGAGCACCACAGGTTTTCTATTCCAATATTTCTTCAACTTATCCAATGTGACCATCATACTTTACAGTGAAAAGAAAAATAATCAGTTATAAAAGTTGTCAGCAAAAGAGAATATTTGATTGAAAGTTTATAGTATTGTAATGCTGGTAATTTTAAAAACCTAAGAAACAAGACATTGATTAGTTTCATAATAATTAATTAAACGAAATTCCTAATTACGGTTGCAATGTCTCATTACCTTCCAACATTGATTAGTTTATTGATAAGTTATGTACTTCATAATTGAATCAATGAATAATTTTTAATAGAAACAAAATTACAATTAATCACTTACATAGCCTTCGATTCAAGAAAGATGAGGCGGAAGATTGTGAACGAAGAGAAATATTTTAATTGTCTATAATTCCCATTACTTTCTGAATCTAGGCTTTGGAATTATCTTGTATTTCATAAGACTGAGAGGGTGGGGAACCTGAAGGAATTCTTTCTGGAGGGTGACCTTCCAGAAAGAAACCCCAGAGTTGGTCGCAAATGTCCTCGTTTTGAGAGTTAGTCGCAAATGTCCTAGTCGCATCAATTCGGTCACCAATTTGTAACCCTGGCTATAGTTCAATTACTAATATTATTCTGGGGAGCATTGAACTGCTGATGATTCTAAGAAACTGGACATGTTTTGCACTCTCGTTTCCAGTTATTATTTTCAAGCTATAATGAGACAAATTTCCAACGACATTAGACTCAACAAGAAAAACAAGTGATTGTTCTTTTAAGAAAACTTTAAAATTATTTTTCAAATTGAACAATTAAGTAAGAACGAAATTAGAGCCATGGCCGGGTGTTGTTCCTAGCACATATTTTCTCAAATCTTGTTTCCCCGTATTTTAACAGTGCGGTATTCTATAATGTTCCTTGTTTTCTGAATGCAGACTGGAATATTTTCCAGTTTTCGGTACTAGGAATTATTTAAGGAAACGCCCTGAAAGATGTCTCACTAATTTCGCCGGTGAAGGAAGAATATAATGAGGTATATTCTTTGAGAATCATGCAATTTATTTAGGAAAGTTAAGAAATATTCTGATCTTCCTCTATAGAGACACAGCCACATTGAATTTCCCGCTCCTCACTGTCACTATAACAATTATTCTTAAAATATCCTAGGAAAATGAATAAGTGTTATTAATACCGTTACACCTTATACAGTGGGGTTTCATTAAGTTTTGGGGTTTCACATTAAATTTCCCGCTCCTCATTGTCACTATTATTTTTAAAATATCGTAGGAAAATGAATAAGTATTATTAATACCATTACACCTTATTAGAGTATGGTGTGTAATCATTAAAGAGAATTCCTTAGTTATTTCCTTCAGCATAATTACCATAATATGAAAGGATTTAAAGCGTAAAAGTTCTTTGTGCAATAGTTCAATATTTTTCTATTGTAGATATTTTTTTTTGTATTGTAAAAATATTCTTTTGATGATTAAACTTTAATCACAGACAAAAAATCATAGAATTAACTAAGTTATACGAGTAAATATACTCATTAACTCGTACTGTCTGTAAGAAGTTGATGATGGAGGGTACCAGACAAAATCCGTATACTGTAGATTCAATTGCATCAATTCAGGGACTGTCAACAGAATTGAACAATACACTGCTCACCTCTTTAAACCTTGCACCTTTAAAACTTTGAAATTAAACAACAGATTCTCACTGTTGAATAATTTGTAATTCGCAAAATTTACATGATAATTAGGCCTACCGTACTTTATTTCTATTAAGAATCTAGTCCAATTTCTCCGTTATCTAGAATATATAGAAGCAGAATTATTATTGTTATCTATATACAAAAGTAATCTATTCCATTCTGATCTAATCATCACCTTCACCATTGCAAACACATAAGCATAGAGCCACAGAATAGAAGTTAGAATGTTCTAAGTAAGGATGTTCTTAGAGAAGTTTAGGATGTTCTAAAAACATCCTAAAGTTTTGAACGTGTTTTTTTTTCTCTTCTATTATGTGATAGAGCTCATGTGAGCATCACCCTCAGAAAGAATGAAATCCTGCTTCGACTGCATTATGAATCTACATATTCCTCTCGTTTATCTACTAAGTGTACCCTAAGTGCTTTCTTGCTCATAATTTCTATCTCTATAGTACAAAAACAGAAACATAAATATATTTGTACGGAACACTGGTTGGTTACCCATTAGGTATAGTAAACTATCCACACCGAACTAACTGTAGCGGTACTTGAATTATTGTTACATTCTAACTAGGATAAATAGAACTAGTATTATTGAGTGTTCCAAGAAATCTGGAAGCATATTATCAATTTCAATTCATTTCTTTTGTAGAATTCTTTTGATTCAGGTCTGAACGTGGAGACAAATCTGGTTTTCCCAGTTGATCACGTACTGTGTATAAGTACCATTAATGAATGCATAATTTGGACTGTATGTGAGCAGCATGTCAAGGAGACGTATCTCAAGGTTATTAGTAGAAATGAGAAGGGAACAGTGAATGGATCAATCGTGATCAAATTTTTTTCGGTTGTTGAATAATTTTGATTTATCAATATTGGGTCGCTGCATTAAATTAGCGGCACACCCGGATTTCAAGTCTAATTCACATTACACCTGCAGTGTCTAAAACAAGTGTAATAAAAGTTTAAGACCAATATTTTTGTTATTGTCAGGCTCCAAAAACAATGTTACTCAATAATCTCGATGAGATTATAGTCTATAGATTTATAGTCTATCAGAGTGTTTATTCACTTGTATCCCAATATTGGTATGCAACACGAACGCTTCATTCTATTGTTTTTTTTCGCCATTTGGTGACACCGGTACATGAATCTGCTTTGATCTGGGGACAAACCCAGGTAACAAATATTGGTGGCAGAGGAGGGAAAGTTAAGGTATATTGATGTACCATAATACCCCTCTCTATCACTCAAATCAACCATGAATAAAGATCTAGTAGGAAAATAAAGAGATTGGGAAACTTGTGTGCTAGAAGCAAATTCAGTTGAAGATAATAGGCTACTTTTTTTTGAGGGTGATGCCCATATGAGCTCTAGGCTTGTGCGTGGGTAATGAGAGGGGTGATGATGAGAGATGACGACTGTCTATTGAGATGATGAGACTGATGAAGAGAGAGTCGGGACCAACGGCTTTTCGTCTCCTCCGAAAGACGGGAGTGGCCGTTTTTGTCAAAATCCGTTCCCTCAATAAATTACTGTATTCGATCTATTTGGATTATCAGACCGGCGCTTATCGCCCTCGGCTACGGACCACTCCGACATTATTTTGTCTTTCAATATTATAAAAAAATGGAATAAAAGAAGAAAACAGGGAATGGCTAGTTGAATTGAAACTCCTATTACTGAATTGCAATGAGAGCTTCACATAACAGCCTAAAGATGTTCTAAAAACATCCTAAAGTTTTGAAATTTTTACACGTGTTCTTTTTCATTTATCATATTGAAGTAACTCGTGACCGTTCATGCAATACTGGAGCTGCACTATTTGAATAAAAGTGGAATATTTAATGTGGTAGAGTAATAAATGAATTTATATTCATGAAGAATAATTAGTAATGATGAATTTGAAGAACAATGAAAAATGAAGAGTTGAAAAATCGCGGTTGAGAAATTGTAAAAGGAGTAAGTCAAATGAAAGTTGCAGTGTATTTGACATTAATTTTATTATTATTATTTTGTCAAGTTTTTTCTCTTTAATTTTTTTTTAATTCCATTTCCTCCTAATGAGTTTGGAGATTTCACTGGATTTAATTTTTCCTCTGGCAAGTCTTTTCAGCTTTCTTCTTTCCTCTAACAGTTTAACGATCTCTCTCGGAGCCTTTATTTTCTTGTTTTCTCGTACGTTTGCTAGCAGTTGTCTGTTTTCCTCGAAGTACTCGTCAGTTTATCAGTTATAATCTCCATAATTATGTTCACATTCATTGTTTTCAATGATCATTATTTTTCAATGACCTATGATCAACTCCAATGTTTTTATCTCGTCCTTTACATCTACATTTCGAACAATACATTTTTTGTTTATAATGAAGCAGTCTGTTTATTTTGTTCCTTGTCTCTCCATTGAGACTCAACCAAGTCCATTTTATTGCTTCATGTTCCTGGAAAAAAGAGTTTATCAGATACATGCTCTTTCCTTCAACAAATTAGTCGTTCACCGTTCACCTCACCCATTCCTTTCACCGAATTCGTACCTTCCCACACATCTTCCACTTCTGTTCTTTCATAACAATATTGATATCAATAATATCATACAAATTTTCGCGAGCCTCTTCCAGATATTTGTAGAGATCTTCGATTTCTTATTCTGATGACGCTGAATTTGGATACACCTGTATCAGTTTGATTCTTCCATTCACGTGTTGTAGTAGTTTCCAAATTATCACATCAGTGGCAGATTCAAGGGGGAGGGAGGGCAAAGGGGCAATTGCCCCTCTCCCGAGATCCAAGAAAAAAGAAAAACAATGTATGCCTAAAAAAACGGCATAAATCCAATAGAAACTAGGAAAAAATTATATAAGCAACAAAAATTGGCTGTTTCCAATGTGTTTAAAGGCATTCTTTGATATCGTATTCTAGATATTAAAGAACAAGGGGGTTTTAACCCGTTAGAACGCGGGTGCTTCTAGTGGAGTAGACTGAAGACTGTGTTGAGTCAACCGAATATTATTCCGACTTCCCCACTAGAATAGTTGTGCTTCATATTTTATTTAATCATTATTTTATTCATATTGATATTTTTTATATCTAAAAAAATGTGCTAAATAATTATTTAGTATATTGAAAGAGAACTCATTTAAAATTTGATACCTAAGAACTTAAAAGCTGAATTTAATAAGAAAAAATATAATGACAGTAAGGAATGCAAATTATCGATACAAATACAAGTTTGTACAACATACATATTAATATAACAATGCTATCCATGACAACATTATGAGGGGCACTAAAATACATCAAAATACACCATTTTCTGTAGAAAAATCCAAAAAATTTCCGGGAGCGAGCTCCCGGATCCCCCTTTGGTTGGGGGGTATTCCATACCTCCCAAACCACCCGGTATTTGCCTCTCCCCCCGAAATCTCCTCCTGGATCCGCCACTGTATCACAGAGATTCAGTGGGTGTACAGCTTGGAGCTTACAATTTTTTTTCTTTGATACGTGGTTGACCTGTTCTTCCTGTCGAACCGTTTCCATTCAGATAAAGAATCGTATCATCTCCCGTGATCATGCACTGCTCACCATCCCGTCTTACTTTCGCAAGTAGTTATTTGGTAATATCCCACTCAATGTTATCTAGCTCTTCTAACAGCTGCTCTATCCACCAATTAGCAATAAGAGACCTACAGTTGTACGTGATTATTTTTTATTTTGTGTTATTAAATTTTTTATTCCTACTTCTTCGTCTATCCGATCTGTATCAGTTTGTTTTCTCTCTTTGTACTTATTCGCGATTGCCATTCCGATACGTGCTGCTATTGATTTTTTGAACATCCTTCCATATCTTGATTATTTCCTTCAGTTCTTACCGTAAAGTATGACTGGAAAATATTATTTCTCTTTATCTTTTCGAAGCGTCCTGTGTTCACAGTTGTGGTGGGTGAATCTCCATCACTCCAGGTCTTTTCTTCTCTTTATTATAATTTTCCCTCAAGCTTTCAAGGCTGGAGATCTTTCCTTCAATTAGCAGCTTATCTTTTCTCAGAAAAGCCTTTTCCCTTGGTTCCTATAATCTGACATGAAATGTGATAATTAGTTTTTTCTTGACGGCGCGAGTATTGAAGTCAAAATTGTCTTGTACCTTCATTTGGCTATATTTTTTTCTTGAGACGTCTTCAATTTTTCCCTGAGTGTATCATTCCTCGTGAAAAACGAGGTGAACTATACTTATTGGTCCATCGTTTCTTGTGTGGTTAATCTATTTCAAGTATTCCATTTCCTGGTTTCTAATATTTGACGCCTAGGAAATTACTTATTTTCATGATCTCTTCTCTCAGAGTTTAATAGTATATTGTTACCACCTGTTGTACCGAAAATTTACGAATTATTCCTTCTATACTCGTATTGTTCCCACTCTTTTTCTGTTTGAACATAAGTTTTCAGCTCTCCCGCCTGTTGTTTCAAATCCGTCACTGAACCTACCAGCGCAGGTATCCAGCTTCTCTAATCTCTTCAGTATCTCGTCTAATTTATTTCCCATTTTATTGAAATAATATCAATAAATAACTTGCAACTATAATTATAATACAACTTGATGATATTTCAGTAGTATTACACATAATACATTTTCTCCTTATTATTATTCTGCTAATCTCGATTTAAAAATTATATTGAGAAAAAGATATTTCATCTACAAACAACAAAACTCAACATCTTTTTGACAGTAATAAATAAATAAATAAATAAATAACCCTTTTATTGCTCTTTTAAATTCATTTACAACATTTTCAAAACAAAAAAATAAAAATTATACATTCATGCAATAATCAGCATCTGCTGGGGTAGATTATTCTTATTATTAAGAATAATGTGGATGAGTGCTGTTGTATCAATCCTTGTACAACCATACCTCCTTGTAGACGTTTTTCATTCTCTCCCATTCCTTCCTCTCTCGTGCAACTCTCTGCCATGTCGCTCCACCGCATATTTTTCTGAACTCTTCGTCCCATCTGTAGGAGGGCCTTCCTCTGCTTCTTGTCCACGCGCGTGGTTGCCAGTCAATTATCCTTTTGGTCCATCTTCCATCCGATGTCCGTGCAATATGGCCAGCCCAATTCCATTTCCTTTCTACTAACATTCTGCCTACATCTTCAATTTTCGTTTCATTTCTTAACCACACTTTTGTTTTCTTGTCTTTTCTTTTCACTCCTATCATTATTCTCTCCATCGACCTCACACTAGTTCTCAGTTTCTTGATTATCTTCTCGTTGAGAGTCCATGTTTCACATCCGTACAAAATTGCTGGTATAACACACATTTGTAATAACCTTTTTTTGTTATCCATCGGAATTTTAGATCTGAAGAGATAACTGTACTTCTTGAAAACTGACCAGCCTATTGCTACTCTTCTAGTAATTTCTCCCCATTGTCCGTCTCTCCCTATTTTCTGTCCAAGGTAAATGAAGTGTTCTACTCTCTCTATCTTTCCGTCCTCAGTCTCCAGTACTCTCTCGTTTTCTCTACTATTATATATCATCACTTTTGATTTATCAAAATTCACTTTCATTCCAATCTTTTTGGTTACTTCGATCATATCCTTCATCATACAGCATACCTCTTCTGTATCATTCCCGATAATAACAACATCATCAGCAAATTTCAAGTTATTCAATTTCACACCGTTGATATTGATGCCTCTGTCTTGCCATTGCAACTTCATTAAATATTTTTCTAGGACTGCGTTGAATATTTTCGCTGATGGTATATCTCCCTGTCTTAAGCCTCTATTCACTTGCACCACTCTATTTCTTCCTCTCAGGTTCAACTGAATTTTCATATTTCCATAGATGAATCTAAATATCTCCAGGTACTTATTGTTTATTCCTAGGTCTTCCAGCGTCTGTAATACAGATATTGTGCTGATTTTGTCGAAAGCTTTCTCAAAATCTATGAATAGTAGCACTAGTGGGAATTTATATTCGTTCGAGTTCCGTATTAATTCTTGTAGAACGAGGATGTTGTCTAGGGTAGAGAAGTTTTTCTTGAATCCGGTCTGGTTTATTGTAGTTGCTGCTGTCAGATATCCGTCTATTCTGTACGAAATTATTGCCATGAATATTTTGTAAATACTTGATAGGAGACTTATCGGTCGATAATTCTTGACTTCTTTTTTATCACCTTTCTTGAACAGTAATATCAAATTAGCTTTGAGCCATACTTCAGGAACCTTTCCACTCTTAAGACATAGATTGAATATCCTTGTGAGAATTTCAATAACCTTTTTTCCTCCTGCTTTCACTTCTTCGCTTGATATTGTATCTGGTCCTGCAGCTTTTCCCTCCTTGAAGTGTTCAATTGCACGTTTTACCTCACTCTCCATAATTGGTGGACATTCTTCATTTCTATACTCATTCCTCCCTCGCTCTCCTATTTCAAATTCCAAGTTATCTTCTTCCAGTTCATCTTTTTTATATAGATTCGCGTAGAATTCACAAATTATTTCAAGTATACCTTCTATTTCTCTCACTTCATTTCCTTGTTTATTTTTCATACAGATCAGTGTGTTCATTCCAAGTTGTTGTTGTCTGTTGAACGTTTTTACGCTTTTTCCGAGCTTAATGGTCTCCTCTAATTCTTGTGTTTTTCTATTATTAGTCCATTCATTCCATTTTTTCCTAATGAGTTTGGAAATCTCACTAAATTCAATTTTTCCTCTTCCAAATCTTTTGAGCTTTCTCCTTTTCTCCAACAGCTTGACGATCTCTCTCGGGACTTTTCTTTTCTTGTTTTCTCGTACGTTTCCTAACATTCGTCTTGTTTTCCTCAAAGTACTCGTCAGTTTATCAGTTATAATCTCCATATCTTCATATTCATCAATTCTCACCTCATTCAAATTATTTAGTAATTTTTGTTCAAATCCTAAATTTCTCAGATCAGCTGTAGCCAGTCTTGTGAGCCGGTTGCCGTAGTGCCTTGTTCTATTGTCCTTGATTCTTATTTCCATTTTCAATGGCCTATGATCACTTCCAATATTTATCTCGTCCTCTACATCTACATCCTGAACAATACATTTCTTGTCTATAATGAAGTAGTCTATTTCGTTCCTTGTCTCTCCATCAGGACTCAACCAGGTCCATTTTCTTGTTTCATGTTTCTGGAAAAATGAGTTCATAAGATACATGCTCTTTCCTTCGACAAATTCGACTAATCGTTCACCTCGCTCATTCCTTTCTCCGTATCCGTACCTTCCAACACATCTTTCACCTCTGTTTTTTCCGATTTTCGCATTCATGTCTCCCATAACAATATTATACTTGCATGGATCACTCTCGATAGCCTCTTCCAGATCTTCATAAAAATCTTCAATTTCCTCTTCTGATGACGCTGAAGTAGGTGCATACACCTGTACCAGTTTGATTCTTCCTTTCACGTGTCCTTGTAGTTTCCAAATCATCACAGAAATTCGGTGTGTGTACTGCTTGAAGCTCACAATTTTCTTTTTTGATACCTGGTTGACCAAAAATCCTGTTCCTCCTGTCGAACCGTTTCCATTCAGATAAAGCATCGTATCGTCTCCCATGATCACGCACTGCTCACCATCCCGTCTTACTTCCGCGAGACCAATAATCCTCTAATATACCATCCTCTAATAGTTGCTCTATCCTCCAATTTGCTCTAAGAGACCTGCAGTTGTACGTAATTATTTTTATATTGTCTTTGTTATTTGCATTCTTACTTTTTTTGCCTTTTCCAAAATCATTATCAGTTCTTTTCCTTTTAGTATCCTTTTCCGCGATTCCTGTTCCGATTCTTGGTTGCTACTGTTCTTTTGAAGATACTTCCACATCTTGATTGTTTCCTTTGTTTTTGACAGTTAAGAATGACTCCAAAGTATTATTGCTCTTTTTCTTTCCGAGGCGTCCTGTGTTTGCACTTTGGTCGATTGTGGTAGGTGAATCTCCATCACTCCTAGGTCTTTTCTTCTCCTTGTTATAATTTTCTCTCAAGTTTTCAAGGCTGAAGAGCTTACCCTCGAGTAGTAGCTTATCTTTTCTCAGAGAAGAGATTCAAGGGGGAGGGAGGGCAAAGGGGCAATTGCCCCTCTCCCGAGATCCAAGAAAAAAGAAAAACAATGTATGCCTAAAAAAACGGCATAAATCCAATAGAAACTAGGAAAAAATTATATAAGCAACAAAAATTGGCTGTTTCCAATGTGTTTAAAGGCATTCTTTGATATCGTATTCTAGATATTAAAGAACAAGGGGGTTTTAACCCGTTAGAACGCGGGTGCTTCTAGTGGAGTAGACTGAAGACTGTGTTGAGTCAACCGAATATTATTCCGACTTCCCCACTAGAATAGTTGTGCTTCATATTTTATTTAATCATTATTTTATTCATATTGATATTTTTATATCTAAAAAAATGTGCTAAATAATTATTTAGTATATTGAAAGAGAACTCATTTAAAATTTGATACCTAAGAACTTAAAAGCTGAATTTAATAAGAAAAAATATAATGACAGTAAGGAATGCAAATTATCGATACAAATACAAGTTTGTACAACATACATATTAATATAACAATGCTATCCATGACAACACTATGAGGGGCACTAAAATACATCTCCAAATACACCATTTTCTGTTGAAAAATCCAAAAAATTTCCGGGAGCGAGCTCCCGGATCCCCCTTTGGTTGGGGGTATTCCATACCTCCCAAACCACCCGGTGTTTGCACCCCCCGAAATCATCTCCTGGATCCGCCACTGTATCACAGAGATTCAGTGGGTGTACAGCTTGGAGCTTACAATTTTTTTTCTTTGATACGTGGTTGACCTGTTCTTCCTGTCGAACCGTTTCCATTCAGATAAAGAATCGTATCATCTCCCGTGATCATGCACTGCTCACCATCCCGTCTTACTTTCGCAAGTAGTTATTTGGTAATATCCCACTCAATGTTATCTAGCTCTTCTAACAGCTGCTCTATCCACCAATTAGCAATAAGAGACCTACAGTTGTACGTGATTATTTTTTATTTTGTGTTATTAAATTTTTTATTCCTACTTCTTCGTCTATCCGATCTGTATCAGTTTGTTTTCTCTCTTTGTACTTATTCGCGATTGCCATTCCGATACGTGCTGCTATTGATTTTTTGAACATCCTTCCATATCTTGATTATTTCCTTCAGTTCTTACCGTAAAGTATGACTGGAAAATATTATTTCTCTTTATCTTTTCGAAGCGTCCTGTGTTCACAGTTGTGGTGGGTGAATCTCCATCACTCCAGGTCTTTTCTTCTCTTTATTATAATTTTCCCTCAAGCTTTCAAGGCTGGAGATCTTTCCTTCAATTAGCAGCTTATCTTTTCTCAGAAAAGCCTTTTCCCTTGGTTCCTATAATCTGACATGAAATGTGATAATTAGTTTTTTCTTGACGGCGCGAGTATTGAAGTCACAATTGTCTTGTCCCTTCACGTGGCTATATTTTTTTCTTGAGACGTCTTCAATTATTCCCTGACTGTAGCATTCCTCGTGAAAGACGAGGTGAACGATACTTATTGGTCCATCGTTTCTTGTGTGGTTAATCTATTTCAAGTATTCCATTTCCTGGTTTCTGATATTTGACGCCTAGGTAATTAATTATTTTCATGATCTCTTCTCTCAGAGTTCAATAGTATATTGTTACCACCTGTTGTACCGAAAATTTACGAATTATCCCTTCTATACTCATATTGTTCCCACTCTTTTTCTGTTTGAACATAAGTTTTCAGCTCTCCCGCCTGTTGTTTCAAATCCGTCACTGAACCTACCAGCGCAGGTATCCAGCTTCTCTAATCTCTTCAGTATCTCGTCTAATTTATTTCCCATTCTATTGAAATAATATCAATAAATAACTTGCAACTATAATTATAATACAACTTGATGATATTTCAGTAGTATTACACATAATACATTTTCTCCTTATTATTATTCTGCTAATCTCGATTTAAAAATTATATTGAGAAAAAGATATTTCATCTACAAACAACAAAACTCAACATCTTTTTGACAGTATACTGTCGAAAAATAACGTTCAATTACTGCATATGACAGTAATTGAATAAATCGACCTTACTGGCCAGGTAAAGTCAAAAAGTCATTCAAGTCCAAATTCTTATATTCCGTTTAGCTCTTGCCTAGTACCATTGAATAGCCTTATATAGCCTTACAGCCTTACTTACCTTATAGCCTTATATATACCTTATATATGAAGGATATATATTCAATGCTAGTACACTCCACTTTGCGAATTATAACCTCAATTATTGACACAGTTCTATTCAAATCAAAGAAAATCGAAATTTTTCTCACCTAGGGTAATGGTAAATCATAAAACTATGCGTGTTTCTCGTTGAAATTGGCGATTAATTGCGTTCATGGGGTTAATGACCTCAAATAAATGGTAAAAGCTACTGCATGCTAATCTCTGTTGTCGTGTCTGACCTAGGGAAATAATAATTGACTCAGACCCCCACGAAGAATTGGTTTTTGGCTTTGAAATAATTAGTTGAGTCAAAGACGATAGGAACTATTAGTCTATACTTTAGTCTATAAGTCTATTAGTCTATACTATAAGAAGTATTCCAATTGTCTCTGGTTGAGTCAAACATTATTTAGGCTACTTGACTGAATAAAAACACCATAATAATCAAGTTTCTCGGGGAACTGAAACAATGTAATTATGTTATTGATTTATTACAACCGATTAAGATTCATCACATACCGTCATAGTAGCCTCCAGTCAAATCTTCGCCCTTCAGGCCCCTGTCGTTGAGACTAGAATCACCCCTCCAAGGTACGCGGTTGTCGGCAGGTAGCTGGCCGGACCTCTGAGCCTCGTAGAATAATAGAGAGAGATGCAACACTTTGCTGTAGTCGTACTTGCCCCCGAAAACTTGGTAGGTGCAAGATGATGTCGCCAATAGAATGTAAACCCAAGCATGACTGAAGTTCACCTGAAAACAAAACATCAGTTCTATTAAAGTAACGACTAGAAAATGGAATTTTCTACAAGTACTGTATTTCGTCATGGAAAACAACATTGAAAACATAAAGCTTTGTTCAATCCCAATAGAATGTAAACCCAAGCATGACTGAAGTTACCCGCAGGGGGGCAGAATTTATTCTGTCCGGGGTGTGGCAATCCTCCGGGTTCCTGATGCAAGTGGTAGATGTAGGCTGGTTGGCAACTAACACCGTTGCGTCCCAGCTTAAGTAGGGTGTTCAAGTAGGAACACCTGAAGCATCAACTGCGCAAGCCAAGCCAACATATGGTGGAACAGCATACGCCGACGGCTGCATGGTCAGGGGAGTGCCTGACATGAGTATGCGAACTCTGGATACCAGGCGACCTCCAGTTTCAAGAAGCCTTCCCTGGGTGAACGCGGAGCTCTGCCCAGGGTGACTGAATAAGTCTCCAGCTACTCGTGGGAACAGGTTTCAGAGTTATTGCTGACTCAAACCTGCCGGGAAACGGTACATGCAGAGGAAGGCACTACAACTGAAGATTCCGCAATGGAATCTGAGGAGTGTGCAGACCCATCCCTGATAGAAGTTGAACAGCTTCGGAAGGGTGGGTCCATAGCAGAATCAGCAGCACATTTGCTGCTGGAATGTCCAGCACTCTTGCAAATGAGGAGGAGACTTCTTGGAAAGGCAACCCTCCTACCAGAGGAGGCAAGAGAACTGGACTTCAAGGCCCTGAGTAAACTCTGCTCTGGCCTTGGATTATGGAACATGGCATAAGCCAGAGAGGGGATGCCACAAAAGATCGAATAGCGGTCGCGGTGGCTAAGGGTTACTAAGCCCAACCCAATTAAAAAAAAAAAAAAAAAATGACTGAAGTTCACCTGAAAACAAAACATCAGTTCTATTAAAGTAACGACTAGAAAATGGAATTTTCTACAAGTACTGTATTCTGTCATGGAAAACAACATTAAAAACATAAAGCTTTGTTCAATCCCAATAGAATGTAAACCCAAGCATGATTGAAGTTCACCTGGAAACAAAACATCAGTTCTATTAAAGTAACGACTAGAAAATAGAAGTAATGTATTTCGTCATGGAAAACAACATTAAAAACATAAAGCTTTGTTCAATCCCAATAGAATGTAAACCCAAGCATGACTGAAGTTCACCTGAAAACAAAACATCAGTTCTATTAAAGTAACGATTAGAAAATAGAAGTACTGTATTGCGTCTTGGAAAACAACATTAAAAAAAACATAAAGCTCTGTTCAATCTCAATTAGAATGAAAACCCAAGCATGACTGAAGTTCACCTGAAAACAAAACATCAGTTCTACTAAAGTAACGACTAGAAAATAGAATTTTCTACAAGTACTGTATTTCGTCATGAAAAACAACATTGAAAACATAAAGCTTTTTTCAATCCTAGATAACTTTTATAAATTCCAGCTAGCATTCATTTTTTTTGTGAGGGTATTGAGATTTTTGTTGCCACCGTAAAAGGTACTAAAAGTGGACGACGATGCCAACATTAGCTCTATAGTCCGATTCACGTCAAGAAGTCAGCATTGTTTATATGAGGAACATTGATGCCAAGTTTCATTGAGAGAGAAAGAGAAAACTGCACCAAACGTAGCCTATTTGTTGGGACTGTGTGCGACAACAATGCACAGTGCGAATAGGATAGAGACAACAGCTCCTGCCTTGTGCTGAACAAGGATAGCAAACTCCCATCTAAGCAACGCTGACTTCTTGACGTGAATCGCACTATAGGCTAGCTCGTGGGTAATGGAAGATGTGATGATGAGAGACGACTACTACTTTTTAGGCAGCCGAGACCGACGGTTTAACCACTCTTCCTAACTACGATATATTATTTTATTTCTATTAAATATACCGACTATACAACTCTCTGAAAGAAGACATATCATTTAATATAGAGAAGAAAACTCAAGATACTAGTACTAGCGGCTAGCCATCAAGTAAGGAAAAGATTGCAGTCAGTGATCCCCTAAAACAGGGTTAAAATTTATTCAAATACAATTGATAATAAACCAGATTTGAAACAACGTAGAGGTGTCCGTCCAAACAAGCGAGAGCCCTGCTTTGTTAAGAAGCCTAAATACCATTGACTGTATTTATTCAAACGAGGTGATATTTGCAATGCGCGGGTGAAGAGGGGTGAAAATGAGTTTTCTCTTTCGGCCGTTATTTTCCAACCGATAATCATGAAAATGTTACTAAATTAGCTTGATTTGGTTGTTCATTTATACACTTTTCTCAATTGAAAAAATCAATACACGGCTGTAAAATGTTCACAGTTAATTTTAATGAACATTTCTTTACAACCTTGAATAAATTTCTAGAACAAAGGCTATAAACACGAGACATCAATTTAGAATATTATCAGATTGAGAAATCAACCATCGGGCTTCGTCTGAACAGGAAATTGCGGTCATTACAGAAAATTGACTTATAAGGAAGATATTTCAACCGCAAATCATCTCCAGAATGAACAGCTAGACTATTATTGTGTAATAATTGACTAATAATAATTACACAGTACATCAAGCACTGCAATGTTCAATTTAAAAAACTGGAAAGTGAGATGCAATACAGTAAAGACATTTTTCCATCTTTATTTTGGTAGATCTAGTCATAATATTATTTATTCGAACTAATTCTGTTGTAGAGAATAATCAAATGAAATACTTTTTAATCCAAAAAAATTCAGATTACAATATTATAATATGACACATGTCCATGATTTAAAGTAATAACCCTACAAGACTGTGTGTAGGGGTGAGTTCCGGGTACCCTATGTCAAAGTCAATAGTATAAGATTAATAATGTGAAGCACAATAACAGAGCAACAAATATACAATTGAAGAGAAAAAAAATTCCTTATAAATCCATAAGGAAAACAGTAAATTCAGATTATGAATCGAAGAACAGAGACTAGCAGATCCCCAGGTGACATTTACATTGATGAAAATTATAAAAATTCAAGAAATGTGAGAATTTTCAAGAATAGAGAAGGAAAATGGAAAAAGGAGGAAGAACAATCAAGCAATCACAGCTGATTAAGTTGAACTTATGGCTTAAGGCCCCTTTTAATACCTTTGAGTGAATTTATAAAATCGAGGTAATTTTTGCGTACGCTGGATAAGGGGGGGTCAAAACGAGTTTACTCCTTCGGACGCTATTTTCCAACCGGTAATCATGGAAATGGTACCAAATTGTTCAGAAAGTAGAATAAATTAGTAAGTAAATAAAGTAAGTAAATCTGTAGAATATTGTTGTATAACCTTGAAAATTTAATTTCAACCTTTCAAATGGCAGTAAGTCGATGAAATTTGTTCATCGGCTTATACTGCCATTTTAAAATAGAATTTTCAAGATTATTCAACAATTCTACAGATCTTTTTCAATAATTTGGTACCATTTGAATGATTATCGGTTTGAAAATAGCGTCCGAAGGAGTAAACTCGTTTTCACCCTCGCACCTCGTTTTTATACATCAGTCAAATGTATTAAGGGGCCTTATTGCCAATAAGCAGCACGCAGGCTTTCTGACACTTCCCACTATAGAGATAGTGGTTACAAATCTAAGAACTGAAGTATTTTTGTGTGATAATTACAGCTTCTAACGCTCAAAAAAAGTCTCAGAATATTGTGTTTCCCCAACGTTCCAATTTGCGACTCACCAGAATCTTTTACTGAGCTCCTACGCGACTGCAGTGTGGGTGTGCGTTAATTTCATTTGTATTGTTTCTTTTCAAGATTCAGGTTTCATTATTATCATTATTTACTATAAGAAATTGGAGAGTATTAGGGGAGGGGGCCTACACACCCCTGTTACCCACTGTACACAGATGTAAGTCTTCATAGGTGGATAACTGTAATTTTATTTCAATTCATTTATTGCCAAAAAATTATTTATAATTTTTCCAATGAAAGACATTCAATTTATTTATTATTTATTCTTGTGTAATATGTCATTATCTGAGTTTGTATTTTGTTTAAAGTGTAGTACTGATTTCTTTTTGTATTGTTTTTCAATTTTACAATAGAAATATTCAAAAATTGTATTCCAATGAAAGGTTTCAAACTCTTGAGCACTTGAATTAAAAAATGCAGTTAGTTCCCAAGTGGTCACGCACCAGACGAAAAATCTTGTGGGCATCATCAGCAAAACAATTTCGCTCCAGGCTATCGAATTACATCATCGAGCATTCTACTTCAATTACTATTTCCTTTTTATATCTTATCATCCATATATTGTATTAATTATCTTATTGTTTTCTGTAAATGATGAATTAAATTCCTAAAAGTACAGTAAGCCTTACTTTATAGAAAATCTTTCCAGGAAAGAAAAAGACATGGTAATGGTAATCTAATCTTCCAACAGAACACTTCACTGGAGCAGTGCTATCGATCGCAGCGTATTTGATGATGATTATCACATTGTGGCCTCCGGCTAAAGAATGCTGAGATAAAGCTTTGTCTCTAGTTTGTTCTTTGGATCACTACATTTGCATGATTTTAATGTATTCAAATTAGCATACAATCTTGAATGAACTTGGCTCGCCGTTTTTTGAAGAGTGAACATGAACAACACGAGTATAAGCAATAAGGGACTATTTCAAGAGACGAATAAATTAAAAAAAATATGTAAGAATCATTTGGTCGTTATTTTTGAAAGTGTAATTGGTTAGCAATACGGTGTCGTAGCCCGCAGCCATTTTATTACTCAAATACGCAGTCTGCGAGATTTTCATGTCTGTTTTCCAATATTATCTTCTACCATCCGGTGCCAATCTTTTCATTTTAGCTATTCTCTTTTTTCCGAATCGTTCTTTTTCATCTGAAACGGTTCCCTCCCTACCTACCTCCCTACCTCCCTCCCTCATTCGACCTCTACATCCCACTTCCATTCATTCATATTATGCTGACACTTTTCCTTGTACCATTTTTTAATCCAGTTTCTTCTTCGAAAATCTTTTCCTCTATGCAATTTTAATACTTCATTGTTAGAAAATTGTTCATTTTCAATTCCCAGAGTTTCATTGTGGTGAAATGTAATCATATTTTACCACATTGTTAAGCTTTCCCGCTCTTAAAAAAGCTGTTTAGTGGACTTAATGCTCATTCTCATTTTTTTCTTGTGTCTCGCAAGCAAGCAATCAGTTTGTACTGGGATTAAGTTTCAGTGATTGTGAGTATACTTTCAATATTTTCATATACTTTTCAACCAGAGACAGACAATTCAAATTATCAACGACACGTCCATTATCATTTACTTCTCTGTACAAATTATTCCAATGTATTTGTGCGTTTCTACAGAAATACAGAAACCTATCAGTACAATCTTTGTGTTTTACTCAAATCATCCACCACTCGCATTTTTCAAACGTTGTATTAATGTTATTTGTTCATTTATTTTATATTTTAATTTTATTTGTGCCTAAATCGTGACTCGGTAGTCGGGTAGTGTATTAAAATTTGGTCATACTTCTATTTTTGGTTGAAATAGATTAATTTTGAATTGATTATGAAAATGTTCCCTATATTTTTGTTTTTGTACCATATGTTCTATGGGGTCAAATGGAGTATTGCTCGTTTTATGAAGAGTGGAGTCGAATATCCTGAAGTTGAGATCGGGCGTTCAGGATTCCTCTGAATTCTGAAATTAAGATGGACGGTTATATTAAAATTGAGGATCCACGATAGTCTCTATTATTGATTCCGTTCCTGGAAAAGCCGGTGATTATTCCTTTATGGACTCGCTCGGACGCTCGCCATAGCTATTCAATATCCAACAGTTAATGATAAATAATGGAGCGCTTTTAATGCTTCGGTAGAGCAATGATTAGAGCTATCAGAACAATGATTCATACAATAATAAGATAAGAGAGTAATAAATAAAAGAATAACAATAAATAAGAAGTAATAGTATCCTTAACTTTAAAAATTCCTTTTCTTCTTCTCCTTTTTCTCATTCTTCTCCTTCTCTTCTCACTCGCTATATTTCTCTTTTTTCTCTGCACAAATGCCCTTACCGCTGCAATGAACAATGAAAAATAATTTTTTGTTCCAAAACAGCTAATTATCAAATCATAAGTTGAAATGTGAAAATTTTCGGCTCACCTATCCCTATGTTGAAGCAATGGCAAAAATTGAAATTTCGCTCATTTCTCATCTCCACGATAACTTTTTTCAAAATGTAAGTCCTTATCAAACATCTACTCATCATCATCTACATCTACAAACATCAAATGAGACCTGAACGAACAAAATCGGTTGAAAAACAACGGAGGAGTTTCGGTCACAAAAAACATGTTCGCCTTTTAATAATATAGATAATAAGTAATAGTAATGAATGTAACGAGATAAAATAGATAAGAATAGTCTACAAAAAACTATAAAAACAGTGCAAAAGGAAATAGAGTACAGAAATTGCAAAGCAGGATAAGTTACTAAGAAAAAAAATGAAAGAGCACAATACCAGAAATCAATAACACTGTCAAAGAAACAAATTAAAATAAAACAGCAGATGAAAAAGACAAAGCTATAAGTAACCTTAAAATCTACTCACGATAAAGAAAAATAGATAAAAATTGGACAGATAAAAGTAAAAAGCAACAAACAAGAGCAGCTAATGTGACAAAACAAAGAAAAACAAAACCAGATTATAATTAATTTTTTTTGTATTAATTAAATTTCTCTTGAAATTTATTGAATTATTTGATATCATTTATCAAGTTCTTATAGAATATTAAAAAAAAACACTTAAAAGCAATTCCCCAACACAGCTTCCCATAGAAAATACAATACATGAGGATGCATGTACATTTTGTTTCGTTCTGCATTTTAATAAATGAAAAAGTTAACATTTTTTATGAAGATTATCTTGAATTAATCAATCTTCTTGAGGAAAAAAATAATTTTCGTAGAAAAGATACAGAAAATTACAGGTTGCCGGCTTTATTCGTGTTATCAACTCATTTTCCTGAATTTGTTGCAAAATTTCATTAAAAGTACCTATTATATTTGGGATGATTTTCAGGAAATTTGAATTTTAAAGTCTCACACAGGAAAAGAGATTATCTTTTTCTTATTCACGGAAGATGAAAGGATGAATCTTGAAAAGAACCTGGGGAAAGAATCCCCCCCAAAAAATGTTTTTATAAATAACTTATAAAAACAGCAATTGAATAGCCCTGTACACGAATGAATTTATTGAAATCATGAGAAAAACGAACTCTATAGTGCGAATCATCTGTGAGACTTATTCCTGTTATACTCCCATTGTAAGGGTGCGCACTTTCACTTAGGCCTTTTTCCGCTGAATGTCATTCATTCATGAGAATCAAAATCTCTTATAAACTTTTTTCTTCTCCTTCTTCTTCTTCTTCTTCTTCTTCTTCTTCTTCTTCTTCATCGCCTTCTCCTTCTTCTCCACCATCTTCCCCCTTCTTCTTCTTCTTCTTCTTCTTCTTCTTCTTCTTCTTCTTCTTTTTCTTCTCTCTCTTCTTCAAATAATTTATAAATCTTCCACTGAATGATAATTATTATGAATTATGTCATTATGATGATGCATATCATCTTATTTGGATGATAATAAATTAATTAGGTAGTGGATATTCATTGATGGATAAGATGAAAGAAGGATATTCTATTATTCAAATTTGGTAGTAATAAAAAGGACTTTTTTGTAACCTATACATAGTAATATAAGTACGATCTCACTGCCTGACTGCCTAATCTGTTTCCTGTACGTTCTTAGCATACCACAATCATTGGATCCAATCACAATCAAACTCAAATTGAAACACAGTGGAGTCCAATAACATTCTCTTTGAACTGACACGGAAGTAGGCTACAGTCCATTATTGGCAGATGGGTTGGGAGTAAATTTAATTACTGAGTATTGATTCGGAATTTCGCTCAATTCGACTTCGAAAATATTTTATTTGATGAAATAAAAATATCTTCAAGCTGCAAGCCAAGAGAGGGCCTCTTAGTTAATCTTACTGAATCTAGTATCTTATATGAACTCTTAACCAGTTGAGAAGTAAGATGTAATACTCCTCCAAAACTACGAGTATTTATAATTTTGAGTAATTACCTTTTAGCACTGATAACATATACGTGCCACAAACATAATAAGTATTATAAAGTCTGAGCTTCCAGGAAATATAACTATTAAAGGCTCCTTTTTTAACACTAAACTATCTAAGCTCTTGTACAAAGAGAGGAATTACTCTAAACCATCAAATTACACAACATTTGATTGGTGTTCTATTTTCTTGGAATAGCTATGTCCACACCTTGTCGATTTTCGTTTCGACTTTCGTCATTTAGACGTTTCGTCATGCTTGTCGTCTTGCGCTTCACGCATCCTATTGAAATTAGACGGGAAAACGAATGCTGCACCGCATGCGTCATGTGCTGCACAGCATGCGCTATGACGAAAATCGAAAAGCAGACAAAAATCGACCAAGTGTGGACATAGGGAATGATCGACTATCAAACCTTTATCGACGATTTTATTTGACTAGTCAAGTAAGTAACAACTAAGCTGTGATTTTTCTCATGTGCAGTAAATAAATACATTGATATGTATGTCTCTTATCTAAAATCTTGATAGTTATAACAAACACTGTTATTTATGAAAAAATGTTATTCATAAAAAATTTTAAAATATGACTACTCACTTAATGATGTGAAATGATGATAAGTGAAGTCAATGAAGACTAAAATAATATCAAAATTACGGAAAACATGTGTACAGTTGTTACATATTAAGTTGATTGTTTATATGAAAGTTGCAGATTTATTATCTTTCAAAAACTTCTCATCCCAGAGCACGAGTATTTGAGGAAAGTATTTAAGCATATAAATGTAAGTTGTAATAAAAGTACTGTAATTAGAGCGGATGTTGCGTTCAAATTCAAATTAGCCGGTAATCAGTTTTCAATGTATTATACGCCTCTTAACGACTGTTCTTATTTCAATTCATTTCAGCCTTTTCACATTTATCCTCAATTCAATTTGAGATATCAAGAAGGAAAGTTGAAATTCAAAGAAATCTTTTGAAGCACTTTTGCAATACAGTAATGCTTTCTAAGAACCCGAAGCAGCTCGATTGAGACTGGCTAGATTGAGAGGTTATCTGCACCAAAAGAGATTGGCATATCTCATTTTTGTACATCTCCATTGATTGGGATGTATTACCTAATGAGATGATTCAAGAATCCTGGCAATGATTATTTTCTGAATATAAGTTCAGTCTGAGTTTTTGTGTGGAAGGTCGCGGTTCTATTTTACTGCACTATTGAAAAACGAGAAATACAGAGTGTTTCAAAAAGGAATTTACAACTTTGAAATTGAATATAATTTTTTTTAAATAAAGGTATAGAACTGGATTTGGTGTTGTTTTAGAGGAAAACACATCAAGTGTCCTGTGATTGGTATGACGTCATCGACTCAAAAATGCAGAAAAATTGACGCCCGCGTCAACAATATGGATCTTAGAGCAGTTTCACACGAAAGGTGAAGGGTGAGAAGGTGAAGGGTGCTAGGGCGAGATTCTGCACTTCCATAATATACCAATCGAAACTTGAAGTGTATTCCTTCAAAACAAGACCAAATCCAGCTCTATATCTCTTTTAAAAAAATTGTATGCAGTTTCAAAGTTGTAAAGTCCTTTTTGAAATACTTTGTATAATGGAAAGCATAAGCTACGTTTTTTATTGTGTGAAGAGTAAAAGAATGAGTGAATAACCTTCGTTACTACCAACGATTTTTGAAAAGATAGTTTGACGATTCGACGATTTTTCACTCAAAAAAGTATAGGAAAGTTTTTACTCATTAGAAAAGTATCTTCGATTATTATACCATTCAGACAAACCAATAAGCCCATCCAAATAAATCCGTAGACTAATGGAATTCTTGTCTTGTGCTAAAACCAAGTAGACGCAGCAGCACAATACACAGTGTGATTTTATTGAATGTTATCAATAACACCGTATTCATATTATAGAAACCAATTCAGAAACCAATAGTTGAAAATCTTATATAGACTGTTCATTCATGAGCGAATTATATTGAATTGTGAACGCATCATTTTAGTAACCGATACAATATCCATTTCCTATGCTTCATGAGCTGCATTCTACCATGTCTACTGCATTCTGAATTTTACTTCATTAGATGGATTCTCTGAAAATGCTTAATATTTCATTCAATCAAACCGGATTCCTATATAATAGCTTAGAATAAGCTATGTTTTATCAGTTCTCTGTGTACTTTCTCATTGAGAAAATCAAAACATATCACAATAATCAATATGATCACAATATTAAACAACATTTTTTCTAGGGAAAATTGTGTATTTCCAACTTCACTGGAGTTATCAGAAAACTATCTTTATAAATAAAAGAGGCAAAAATGTTTTTTTTTTGTAACCACAACTCCTCCGCTTTTTCTCAACCGATTTTGTTCCTTCGCGTCTCATTTGAAAGATCTGATTGAGTAAATGTTTGATAAGGTCTTATATTTTGAAAAACGTTATCGTGGAGATGAGGAATGAACGATCAATGTTTCAATTTTAGCCATTGCTTCAACCTAGGGATAGTTGAGCCGAAAGGAGGGAGAAGAAAAATATGGGGAGAAGAAGGAGGAAAAGGAGAAAAAGGAGAGAAAGAAGAAGAACGGAAAGAAAAAGGAGAAGAAGATGGAAAAGAACTTCATCAACTTCAACTTCAACAACTTCAACTTCAACAACTTCAACTTCAACATCAACTTCAACTTCAACTTCAACAACATCTGATAGAAGATAGGTTAATGGGGTGTAACTATTTCATTATGAAAACAATTCAAACATATCTCAGAAACGGTGATTCAATCATTTATTGTGTTTTCCAAGACAATTTTTTTCTATTTATTTATTCAGCAATTAAAATACTTGAACAATATGCTTGACTGTGTCTAAAATTCTTCCATGAATCGAAGCCTAATTTGTAAATCATGTGGCCTCCAAACTCCGCCTATTATCTATTGATAAGCCAGAAATGAATGACTCAGCTAGTTCTGAATTCCACTGGTAGATGGCTGCAGTTACTGGGTGATTTACAGCTTCAATTTTTACAGACACGCCTCCAAGCTCCGCCTCTCTCTAGTTCTGAATTCGACCGGTAGATGGCTGCAGTTACTGGGTGATTTACAGCTTCAATTTTTACAGACACGCCTCCAAGCTCCGCCTCTCTCCCCTGATTGGTCGGCAATGCACAACGCAGCTAGTTCTGAATTCTGTCATAAAATGGCAGCAGTTACTGGGTCATTCAAGTTAAAACTTCATTATTCAGCCGTCTAGATGTCAGTTGTCAGGGGTGTTCTACCCAAAGTGAATTCCAAAAGTGAAGCCGAAAGTAGATTAAACTACTTCATCCAAGCTACCATTTTTAAAATGTATAGCAGGATCATTTTAACTTGTCAGAAAACATATGTTTCGAGGAGCAATATCACAATACTCAACCTACAAATGCTGAATCTCGCAGATTATTGAAAAGGTATTTTAAAAAGTTATTCTTTGAAAGGTCTTCTTCAAAAAGGTCTTTTAAAGACTTTAAAGGTCTTTAAGACTTTCAAGCCTTTTGATTATTGTGTCAAAATCACTGTTTACTTATTACCGATATAATTACCGTTACTTATAACAGCTGTTTTCTGACAAGTTAAAATGATCCTGCTATACTCATCCACAATCCATTGCTATTATTGGATTGATTCAACTTCTGCCAATGTTTAATGAATTGGCATAAATTTCTATATGAGCTTCTTCTGGATACAGTTTCATAGGGAGGAAAACTTGTAATTACATCCAAATAAATAGGCTTTGATTTCGAATCAGTGGCTTTGATAGAAATAATTCACATGAAGCAATACAAATAGCCAACTATTGCAGCTATAGAATCTGAAGAAGCAGATTTTAAATTTGATTTGATGCTGATTATTTACAGCAGTAATTAGCCAGTGATAGAAGGGTTTCTGAAGTCATTTAGAAGACTCAAAAATCGGACGAAACGCTACTCGTTGGTAATACGCACAGAAGCGAGAAAACCAGTCGGACGAAACGCTACTAATTTCCAAGAATTTGGGTGTCGGACGAAACGCTACTCGGACGAAACGCTACATATTCAATAATTTCCGGTATAGTTTCTCTTTCTACTTTCTTTCTCTATTCACTCCTACGAGAACCTTCTCCTTATTCTATCTGCTTTCTTTTTTATCTCCACGTCTTCTGTTCGTTAAATTTCCGAACCACATATTATCCGATGTAACATTTTAATGATTGGACATCATTAATCTCATATTTACCTACTTTTAATTTTGTAGAGAGAAAAAAGAAATTCGATATTGGAAATGATGAGACCCCTCGTAAGATGGGGGGAAAATATTTCATGAACGTTGTGAATGAGCTTCTATAAATTCGAGTTTCATGCAGAAGTTGGGAGGAAAAAAGTTTTATTTGATTCAACTAAAATAGGGAAGAAATGTACGGTAATGTTGATGATAACACATTATAGGTATGATAACAGTACTGTTCAGTACATCATATCACACATATTATATAGATGAAAAACTATTGAAATTCAGGTTCATATCGAGATCAAATTACAATCAAATATCATGTTTGAATAATCTTTAATGACAATCTGAATGACAACTGGAATATTAATCAATCATCTTTTATCTTCATTGTTAATAATGATGTAAGCATCCTTAACTTATTTATCTCACCTGAATATATTGGGCCAGATGAGTAGAAAAAAGTGAAAACTTTACTACGGGTTTCCTAAGGAGAGTTTCCTAGCTTTCAGTGAATAAAACCTAGAAAAGAATTTACTAGTATAATAGTTGTCCATCAAAACGTTTAAGAGAAGAAAATGTACTATTGACATCAGTTTCAATCATAAAATCCACGAAAACAAGTCATTCAACAATAGCCTATAAAAGCTGCACATTTAATGTACAGTGTACATCAGGCTACACAGTGTATAGTGTACAGTGCACAACGTAGAGCTTGCAGAACTCCATCCAAATTAAGTAGTACCGAAATAGGTCAGGGTACGGTATCAGCTGGACTGGACCTACAGGATAAATTGATTTCTTATGCAACTCTCCTGTTCTGATATACTGAAATAACGAAGTACTATAATTTGGTCATCCATAGTAATGATTGAATAAATATCTTATTTACAAAGTTCGGTATAGTTTCCATTATGCTTTAATTATCCTAGTTATTCAACTGATCTAGTATAGCACGATCCATTTAACTTGTCAGAAATCAGCTGTTTTTGGTAATAATTAAACAGTGACTTCAACACAATAATCAAAACACTTAAAAGTCTTAAAGTCTTTAAAAGACCTTTTTAAAAAAGACCTTTCAAAGAATAACTTTTTAAAAGACCTTTTCAATAATCTGCGAGATTCAGAATTTTTAGGTTAAGTATTGTGATCATATGCTCGTCGATCATATGTGTTCTGACAAGTTAAAAGGATCCTGCTATACTGTTGTATGTGATGTGATAAGGGGCGAAACCAGAATATTTTTCGTGAACATTATTAAACGTGAACTATTGTCATACTTTTCATGCCTATATCACTAGATACTATTCAAATTTTGTACAAAAATGTCTGAGAGGATATATCCCCTTATCCAAGCCCAGGATCACCCCTGTAGGAAATGGCAAGCTTTAATACTGTAGTTATGTAGAATGATAAAAACTTCATTAAAGATTTTTGTATCAGGATATGTATCAGGTATATTTGCAGTTGTGTAAGCTGTAACCATCCGATTCATTAAAGAAAGTACAGTAATAAATTTTAGTTCAGGATTAATACAAAATTTTCTAATTTGCCAAGGCTCTTGTGTATTCCAAGAGGTGATTTCAACAACGTGGACACATTCTCAGCTGCTGATTGAAGGAGTAGATTATCAAAAAGTATAGGATAATGAAATTGTATTGGAATGTCTTTTTTTCAATATTTTTTGTTAATATCATTATGAAAAGCTACTGTGTTCAAGATTAAGCTATAAAAATGTATGTGAAAAATGCTGTATTTCGGAGGAGACGTTAAGCCGTCGGTCCCAGCCGCTTGAAAATTAAAAAATTAGTGTGTCATCTCATCCTCTCATCACCCACGCAAAAGCTCAGAGCTCATGTGGGTGGGCATCACCCTCACATAAAATGGTGCTTATTAATGGAAATAAAACAAAATCTCTTTCACTTTAGCTTATACATTTGTCTTTGTCTCAAAATGCCATTGTATTGTCTTGAGTCAAATGTGAGTAGCCTATTTTCAGCTCACACAGACGCGTTTAACTCGAGAGTAACAAGTTCTTATCATTGATTTTTGTCCAATTCCATTTTTCAGGGTCAGGCTACTTCTTACAGTCTCAAGTAATGGAGCTGTATGTTTTTTTATCAAATCTTCATCCTTAACACTACTGTATAACATATTTACAAAATGACTGGTCTCAATAACCAGTCAAACAAAGACCTCTTTTCCTAGAACTGGTGACCAATAGTGTGAGACGGCTTTCAATCAATCAATAGACTATTGACCCTCAAAAAGGTTTGACGAGTGATACTTGATGCTTTGTGATTAGAGTAAGTGCTTGAGTGGTTATAGAGCGATTTGAAAGTAACGGACAGTCGGATGATTGTATATTTAGACTGGAAGCGTTAGTAAGTCCAATAAAAAAGTTTACATAAACTCTGTGATGGTAATTGAACGTAGGTTTACATTTGCACATGTGTATGCTGAGCTATATGAGTTTGACCAGTCAAGAGACATTTGCTCACACAAAACTCCATACAATTTGTTCGAGCTTCAACAACTCCTCAAACATTTTGAATGAACAACATTTTGTTCCAACATTCCACTTGTATGAGGTGATGAATGAAAATCCTCCCGCAGTTATGATCAAAAGCTCATTATGATTATGATTGAGTGATTGAATGATTATGATTATTCATTGATTAAGGTCAATGATTAGCTCGTTATGATTGAGTTCTTTAGTCATCTGTATGCTTGCTCAATCGAAATTATGGAATTTCATGTTTATTTTCCTTGTAAAATTAATTATGATGATTTCCGGTATTAAGTTTGTATTGAAGTATCTGTCGATACTACTTCTTTAATTATTCAAATATTCTATTGATCGACTCTTTTTGCAGGAAGTGCATGGATGAAATACAGAGTCAATAATATTTGAAAACCAGAATGGCAATTTGTAATGAATCTTTGGAATCAACTTGTTTATGAGTGTAAACAGACCATGATTGTGTTTTTGTGTGTGCCTTAAGGGTTTTACACACATGTAAGTTCGTATACATGTGTGCTGATGTAAAGCAGTGAACGTGCCTAATATTATAGACACCAACAAAGACAACAACTACTTTCGAAAGATCGAAGTTTAATCAATCGATCGTTATTGGTTTATCGGTATCAGTAATTCAATTATTGATGTAGCTTTATGCTATATATACAGTCTCCTGTCTGTCAATTTCTCTGTCTATGTCATACATGATAAATTATTTGTCTTGTGTTAGTGTTGTTACACAAGGTGGGGCACCCTAGTTTGAAACGATCACTGTAGAACGTATGTGAAGTAGCGGAGTGGGATTAGTGGCGTTAGTTACAGAAAATCACGTCATTTCCAGTAGTGGTCTGGTGTCATCAAGGTTTTTCCGTAGAAACATTTAAAAGTAAGTATAGAGTGTTGGCAACGCAGAGGGCTTTTCATAGGCGGTTTGGTTTGACTCATCATGATTTTGCTCGGTAAATAAGCGGAATTCCCGTTATTGGGTGACTAAAACCCCTCATGAACTTCAACAAAAACCTCTTCATATGCCCAAAGTGAGAGTTTAATGCACTGTGCCTCCATAGGAATTATTGGGCCTCACTTTTTTGAATCCGGAGGTTCAACTGTTACCGTACTGTGAAATCTGTGTGGTATTGTGAGATGTTAGAGACATTTTCACTCCCCAAAATGGAAGAGTATGACAGGAACATATCAGAGAAGCTTGGAACAACCCTACTCGGGTCTCCCCACTATTAAAAGCCATACGCTAAATAATAAATAAATAGAGAAGCTTTTTGGTTTCAACAGGATATGGTGAAACCAAATCCTGCTAGAAATTCTGCTAGAACAGTTTACCGGCCGCCTGATCTCCTTACGAGATCCCCGGATTTGAGCCCATGTGATTTTGTTTCTCTGCCGGAGATAGATAACTGAAAGGTGATGTTTTAAGAAAGTTCGACCTTGGAAGGACATTGGAAGCTCTTAAGGAGGCAATCACAGATGTTATTCACTGGAATACCACTGTACTGGCTACCACAAAATAAAGTAGCTGATTTTTTGAGCTGTTGTCAAGTCTCGCCAGCTGACTACTCAAGTGCCTCGTCTTTGTTTTCCATGAAAAGGCTGCATTGGTTTTATAGGTGTTTGGGAGTTTTTAATTTATGTAGTTTCTTTTTGGCCTATGAATGCAAAAAATGTATATACACTATAATTTATGTATATCACTGGCGGCTCGTGAGGTGTAGTGCCCGTATCTTATAGCCTACTGTACAAACACATCACCTATTTCGTCGAGCCGCCAGGGAATGTATGTGTATACTACCGCCAGGTATGTATATATACTACTCAATTCATGCAGGGGAATCGACTCCGACACTTAAAATAGGCAACATTGGAAGCACAGAGTTGCCAATTTTGTGATTAGGAGCAAGCAATTTTCTATTTCCCTCGCTTTATCGGTTCCATAGATATCTGACAACATCGCAAAATCTCTCATCCACTATAAAGTTCAAATTTATGTAATGGTGCCCACATGGAGTTTTCTCGGGGTACTTAGAACTTTATTCAACAGATACTGATACTTTTGTTTTTCACTTTAATACCGACATGCAGTCATGTTTTATATGTAAGGAAACGAAATTTCTCTACTTACTGACTGGAGCGCTTTCGAGTTTCAATAAACCCATTGTAAACATTGTCAACATTTATTGAAACTGAAGTGAAAAATCGGTATTAAAGTGAAAAACAATAGTGTATAGGCCTACATCGCAGTTCGTAATGAATCAAGAAGTAATCATCTTTAGATATAGCAGGATCCAATTAACTTGTCATAAATCAGCTGATCGATGATAATATGATCACAATACTTAACCTACAAATGCTGAATCTCGCAGATTATTGAAAAGGTTTTTTAAAAAGTTATTCTTTGAAAGGTCTTCTTTAAAAAGGTATTTTAAAGACTTTAAAGGTCTTTAAGACTTTCAAGCCTTTTGATTATTGTGTCGAAATCACTGTTTAATTATTACTGGATCAGCTGATTTCTGACAAGTTAATTGGATCCTGCTATACTGATAATGACAATAATACAGTATTATGCTTTTTCTTGTATATTAAAAAATCAGAATCACCCATGGTCGCAATGAGCTATTATTATTGGAGTTCTACAGTAGTGAAGAAAATAGTGTATAAAAAAAGAAATGAAACAATAATTCCAATGATAACTCTGATGCTCACCAACAAGCTCAGTAGTAATTTGTTGCGGACAAGAACGAAACAGGTACAAAATGTTTCGTATTTTGATCGGCCGTGTATGTTTTTACCGGCCTGCTCAAGGCAAAAGAATAAAATAGAGTTGACTTTTTTTGCGAAAATTAATTACAGGTAATGATCGAGTAAAGCGAATTGATGCTTACTAGAGCCCGTAGGAATGAAGCCCGATCGTACGAGACCTGCATATTGATTTTTATCGAGTGAAAGTGCGAGTAACCTAAGGAGAATAAAGCCGCTTCAAACTTGTTCCACTGCAGTAATTATTGGCGTTGTCCACCTCTCTTGATTCCATGTCTTGTGTTCTACTACAAGTTGCCGTCTTTTCAGCTTTCAAGCAAGGCAAGGCCGGCCAGCCAGTCTAAAAGGAAATGCTGATAAAAAGCGTCAAGCGGGGACAACGCGACTATTCTCCATATTTGATCTCCGACATGCACTTTACCACTGGGTGACTTATTTCGCGGTCCATTCTACATTTAGCATAAAAATGATATTCCATTACTGAAGACAACGATGCATTTCCAATGAACTTCAAATAAAAAAATTCAAATTCAAATCTTACATTATTTATTTCAATTTTAGAAACACATAAAATAACAATATTATAGCAAAGCATTTTTTTTTCTGTCTAATATTCAGTTACGACTCTAAGTTTTGACCCCGCACAGCATTGTCTCAGGGGTGGCATATCAATTTATTTTTCCATACTGCATTGTATTTTTGATACTGTTTTTATATTGTTTTGTTTTGATTGGAAAATGAATTATTTATTTAATAACAAAAACTTCAAATAAAAGTGAATAAGTGATTACTTTCTCTAATTTTGCTTTCCATGACGAACACTTTCAACTTGTATTTCACACGACATAATATGCAGTCTAACTTTTATAAGTAATACAGATTTATCACTCACTCTATCTATATTCAACAATGTATTGAAACCAACACAGTGTTGAAGATGGATGAATATCCGAAAGCGCTCCGCACAAGTAAGTGATAAATCTGTATTACTTATACTTTTAAAAGTTAGACTGCAAATGTCGTGTGAAAAACAATGTTAAAAGTGTTTGATTAATTTCGTTCGCAATTGGTAATATACACGTCGTCTTTTGAAATGGAGCATTTAAATAAGTTAGTATAGATTAAGTAGGATTGAAAAGCAAGAATAGGTGTAGTAGTTCACCAGTAAAATTAATTAAATAATACAATTCATTGCAGTAGGATATTATTGCTCTATGCATGAATAGGGATTGATTATGCACAATAGTAATAACGTTGAAAACACTTCAAAAGAGTACGGTGCTGTTTAAAAGTGACAGGTAAGATACTTGAGGAAATTATGAGTACAACATGTATATTTTATATTGTTAGGTTGCGTTCATGAAAGATTCAACTATACAAAGATATTTTTTTCTTTGTGATAAAGTTTCTGAAATGAGACGGTATAGAACACTGATTATGCCTGCTCTTTTTACATGACAAGCATGTTCACTCTCGTGGCATAAATCAATGTCAATACCATCGTTATTCTAAGCATTCCTACTTTGAATAAATGAAACATAAATGAAATGAAACAAACTGAAAAGATGGAGCAGAAAGCTAAAATTTATGTCAAATTGTATTTGTATTGTATTTAAACAATGGTATTTAAATTGTGTTTTTAATAGTAGATTAGAAAAAAATTGCTCATTTGGAAAAAAAAGGTGTGGAAAAAAATTGTGTTTAGGTTTTTTACGCTTTTAGACTTTCTGATATCAAAAATAATTTTTTCAAAATTAATAATATTCTGAAAAGTGAAATCGAACTTCAAAAAGTGAAAATTAGATTAGGCCTATACACGGCGAGTCGGAACTACCTTTGGGTCTCCCCACTCATTAAAGCTATACGATGATAATAATACTAACTCATATTGATCGTAATCTTATTACTCACCATAGTTCTTGAAAAGCTAAAGTCAATAGCCTGAAACTTATATCCTCAAGAGTGAACTATTCTATTTGAACAAAAACTTGGAGAAAAATCTCAATCACTTTTGTTTTTCACAAACAACAACGCTTTTCCCAAGTATTTCATGCAAAGGCTATCGAACACATTATAAAGGCGAGTTGATAATTTAATAATATTTTATAAGCACCACGCTACTACGTCCCGTACTGGGAAAGTGACACTAAGGTGTCACATGTTCATTGATAAATACCTGCTTAGAGCAGTTGTGAAAATGAATTGTTGGTTTTTCCAAGAGGTTATCAGGAATAGAGCATAATAAATTGGAGTCTTTCATTAAATTGGGTTTACTGTCAATGTCTTCAACGAATTGAACCCATCAGTCACATCAGATGAATGAATCTCTATAAATAATCAAATATCCATTCTTATTTAATCCTTGAACTGATACTATTTAATCGGTTTAAACTATTTTTATGTACCGTTTCTCCAGCATGACAGCTAGCCACCACGTATCAGGCGAGAAATCATCACGAACAACTGTACATAATTTTATAACGCTGTCTATCTTCAATTTATCTGAAGTCTGATCTTGATTTTAACGCCTCAGCTCAACACACAAGGAAATAATGGAGTCATATATCGTGAGTATGATCGGAATCAATACGGAAATAGAATTGTCTAATGACAGTTTTGATGGTTCTGTTTACTTCTTTCGTTCAACTAAAACGGTTACAGTTGTGTTGTAATTTGAGCGTTGTTCAAACTAAATATAATATTGTCAGTATTTACAATCACTCGGATATCGTGTACAGTAACGGAAACCAATAGAAATAACTGATTTCGGGATTATTCGACTCTATCAGGTTTGTAGCAAAATATTTTCTACCAAATTCTCTCAATCCACTGGTGAATTTCTCACGCGAAACTTGATCCTGATAGCTGATCAGCTATCCTGATAGAGGATCAGCTGATCAGCTGATCCTCAATAGAAAATGTGTATGATTTCATTAACTAATCGGTCGTTTGAAAATCACTTCCTGGTGTTTTTTTTTTGTTCTAAGTGTAAACAAACTTCCACCATGTTCCCTATCAAGGGATAATTGGTTATATTGGTGAAGTGGAACAACCCTACTCGGGTCTCCCTACTATTAAAAGCCATACACAAAATGAATAAAATAAAACTTCCTGGTGGTTGAGGAACAACCTAAGACTGTAGGTCTATTCATCTTATAATCATCCCTTCAATTATAACCCACGCACACATTCAAAATTCAAGTAAGCATAATCACACTGAATCGCTCCTCTTGGCAAGATAGTTACTAAGATACTCTTACGAGTAAATTCCTTATAATAATAAGGCGTATATTATATCGACTAACAGGCCTTATTATTGTGTTGGTAACACATCCCAGAGCAGTCTTGAGTGTTCATGACAGCCTCATTATCACTCAGCAAGCGCTCTCAGCGAGCAACCAACCTTTGGAATAATCTTAATAATATCAACTCAAAATATTACCTTACTTATAAACTTCCCTTAGCCTGTGTTTTGGGGAACACATTAAGCCGTATGTCCCGGCTACCCAAAACGCAGTAATCCATCTCTCATAATTACACTTTCCATTGCATCCATGCATATTTCACCCATGCAGGCTAGGGCTCATCACCTTCAGAAAAGAAATTCTTGTTCTCCTCTATTGACCATGGTCTCACAATTGCTAGAAGAGGAAAAAGTTTCATAGATTATTCTGATCCCCTTTCTATTGGTTCTCAAAATCACCAAGAGAAGTTTCAAATTAGTCGCTAATTATTTGCTTTGAAATAATTAATTGCTTTCAAATTTATGGTGCCTCAACACGATTACCAATGCCACCCATCCACTTTTTCCAATTTTGTATTGTATTAATATGTTGTATTATTGTATTGTTTTGGGATTGTGTGTGAATAAATGAAATGAATATTTAACGAGCCTTTGAAAAATTTCAAAATCTTTCCATGATCACATCTAAATCTATCTATCAAACTACATAGACCCAAATTGTTTCCACCGTTTTAGATGCTTAGTTTTTTTAAATTGTTTTTTGCCCAGTGAGTTAGTTGATGAGTAATCAGTACAATCTGTACCAATCTCTACAATGTAAAATTATTTATCTTTTCTTATATATGGAAGTTAAGAATGAGCAGAGCATTGAAAACAAATTACCTAGAATTCCATTTCAAATCTGTTTCCAGCTGTTATCCGAAAATTATTGATGTACAGTAGTAGAGTGGGAAAAAGATGAGGAAGTAGGTTACTGAAACGCTCACACCTCTTTACCCACAGTATAGCCAACGGTTACCAAGGAGACCAACAGTTAATCACGGGGAAAATGTTGAAATGTTCGGCGCTTTTTAGAATCACTGGCTAGATCACTGGTCATACAATGTGAGCACTGAAGATTCTTCAACTTTGTACATTATAATGGGACATTACAACACTACTAAAATGACGAACAAGAAAAAATTATCAACCAAACTTATGCAGGGCTGCACAAAGCATAATCAAATTAGTTCTGAGTCAGAAAAATATAAGTAACTTTAGCAGGATTCTTTTAACTTTTCATAAAACAGCTGATTTAACGTTAGTAAACGAGCGTACATCAATCAGCTGTTTCTGACAATTTAAAAGAATCCTGCTATATCATATGTACGATCATAGGCAGTTTCGGTTGTAACACCATTATCAATCTCTGGTAAAACTAAAACTATACAGTGTAGCTGTAGCAGAAATTATACTCGTGACCGAGCGCTGTGATTGGCAGTTGAATGGCCTATCAAGGTGACCGGCTGCCATTGGCCTAGATAAGCTCCTCCCACAATGGGCGGTTTCTACAAACATCACAGCAATGGCGGTTCAAACAACTAACAAAGTAAAGAAAGGTAATTGGTATTTACAATAACAAATGAAATAAAACACTAAACACGAAACCACGGTCCAGTGCTGAAAATAATAAAACAGTGGAATTGACAATATATTTTAGGGCCGGTTCATGAGCTCGGGATTTAGCTAAGTCCTAGACTAAAACGGGTGGCCACCGTAGTCATCGACAAACCTAACCTATCGAGACAAACGTTTGTGAAGCGGCCCTTAGTGTTTTATTAATAGGAATGCTTGAAGAGAACAATGTGGAAAAATTGGCCTGTCGGACAGTCACGTAGAAGTTTCAAAAGTAGGGTAAAAGAACATTTTAGAGATTAGTCTTTTCCCCACTTTCCCCTATAAATATAGGCAACAGAGAGAATAGAAGTAAAATATTCTTTTGAACTCTCTGGGTACATTTCTAGAAATAATTCATGCACAATCTATAATAGAAGATTTGAATTTTAGTTTCATTATCTCACTGAATTCTATATTAATATACAGAGTTAAGAATGCTCGCGAGAACATTATGGGAGATTAGTGTTGGAAGATGGTAGTGAGAACCAACAAAATATCAATTTTAAAAACTAATAACGAAACAAACTACTTTATACTACTTATACTTTAAAAGAAAATTACATAGCAATGATTGTAATAATTATAAACGTTTTTGTCAGAAAGCGTCCAATGTCCGAACAGCTGGCCATTTGATTCAAAGTTTGCATTTCAGATGATCGGTCGCTTTCTGACAAAAAAGTTTCCAGTGGATGACTGGGCTCAATCAGAATTGATACAATTAATTGCAGCGTTTGGACCTGGCTTAATTTAAGATAGAGAGCACTCAGTGGGATGTTTCATTGAGTATTGCTATTGAAAGTTGATATTTCTCCTGCTATTAATATGACAGTTATGAGAAAATATACAATCAATAGAGATCAAAGAGGAAGATGAAAAATGTTTTTTTTGCGAGATATATAAATAGAAATATGAGGTCTCTGGTGTCAAAAACCTTTTGATTAACTGACATTTTTCTAGTAGAAAGAGTGATGAAACACAGTAAATAATGTAGAGTTTTGAATATTGGTTTTTCTCATCACCTGATGCAAAGGAAAAATTATTCTCCATGAAAGTTTTTTCTGGTGGAATATTCCAGTAGAGGACAAATGTATTTGAAATGGAAACTGTGTTACTATTGCATGTGATGAAAGAACGATGGATAGAATAATGAGAGGGTGATGGTGCACTTGTTTTAAGCATCGATGATTTTCTTCCATTTGTTTTGCAAAGTAAAAATACGTAAAATTCGTGAGAATTCAGAGACGTTTCAACCTTTGATCGATCAATCGAAATAGAGACTGTATTGTCATTGCTAGATACTACAGTCTTTCGCACAATACTATTTTATTTTATTCTACTTTTGTATTTTATTTTCAATTTGTAAACCTTTATTATTTATCTTCATATTCCCAAATTCTGATTTGTGTCCCCCAAATTCTGTAAACCTTTATTATTTATCTTCATAATACCCAAATTCTGATTTGTGCCCCCCAAATTCTGTAAACCTTTATTATTTATCTTCATAATACCCAAATTCTGATTTGTGCCCCCCAAATTCATGGCTCACGCTACGCCTATGGCCACCTAATACCTATGTACAATTACCCATGACTTTATTATGCTAGGAATATTCTTCATTTCAAGTTATTGTACATACTACGTTTCTTTGAGTTTTTGGTAATAAATTCGAATTCCAAGTACCTTATGTGTCGATTTAGCCATCTGCGGATTCACTTATCTGTACATATTCATGAATATGAATAGAGTTCAGAGTTCATTACTTTGTTAATAGACACGTTTGACGGTGGATCTCGGATTGATTCTATCTGAAAAAGCTTGTAATGAGTCAAGTTGATGTATCAGATAAAATATTTATTTGAGAATGCGGAAAGGTAACATATATAATTGCAAAATAACCTTGACTGGACAGTAAAACGGTGGCTAGTGAAGTAACTTGTCTTGCTTCAGAAGAAAACGGAGAATACACACACAAGCACACACTCACAATGTTTCAGGACATGTAATTAAACTAGTCAAAACAAAAGTTACACAATCTGACTGAAAATACTACTTTAAAAAGGTAGGTCCGAGTTTCATCTTCCGAGTTCGTCGAAGGTTTTTATGGTTGCTGAATGGAAAGTTTGCACTTTGATGTCTTAACAATCATTTATTAAATGAACAGAATGGATTTTAACTCTTGGAGAATGCTCTTAGAGACCGCTTTACTCATAATAATATTTGAGTGTTATAATGAATACATATTGTCCTTTCGTATCTGTACTGTTATCATGTTCCTGAGTAATATCTTTGACTATTAACCTACACTTTTACACATTTTAACCTACACCATGAAACTTGTGTAGGTTAATAGTCAATGGTAATATTTAGTATACATGCAGGTAGTGACTGGTTCATTCGGCTTCTGAATTCATTTTTCAGTTAAACCCTCTTCAACAAGAGCACTTTCCAACATTTCAACACAATAAAGTTATAAATGTGTAAATAGTTTCCCATCTTTGAGAAAAGACGTTACGCTGACGGTCCCGCCTGTCTAGAAAGCAATAGTCATCTCTCATTATCACCCCTTCCATTACCCACGCACAAGCCAAGAGCTCATGTGAGCATCAACTTCAAAAAAGTCAGGGAAACCAATTCAAGTTTGTAGCAAGTGCTGCCCATCTCAAAATATTTACAGGATATTATTCATTTACAGGAATATTTACTTGGTAGTACGGATTATTCCATTCAGGTTTTCATAAGTATTATTATCATTAAATATTATAATTATTATCAGTACCGTGAAGAATATTTTTATTATTTCAATGAGTTATACAATATTAAAGAATATTTCAGTTATGAGAGACTCTGAACTTGTGATAATGTCTACATCGTATTGTGGATATCAATACTCTTTTTATAGTATTGTTTCCGTAATAAACTCTCAAACGTTTATTAAAAAATGCAGATCATAGCTTTAAAAAATCATCACAGAATATGTTCGATCGAGAATCACATGAATTTTTTATCCAAAAAATGTAATATTATTTAATGAACCAGCTGCTTACGTGTATGTTTCTGAATTGTGGACAGAAGTAATTAGAATCGTATTGGTTGAAATTATCTACTCCCACAAAATAGTCCAATCTCAAATCGACCAATGGAAAATCTTCTTGAAAATCACTGTGATTGTTAGAATTGTTAAAAATTCGTCAATTTTTCTGATTAGTAAAGTCCTATCAGATGAGTAAACTGAATCAAATACAAGCATCAAATCACTCTTATTTCTCTTCTTCTTTTATGTTCCCCAATCCTCCTCCTCCTCCTACTCCTCCATTACCTTTTCCTCCTCCTCCTCCTCCTCCTCCTCCTCCTCCTCCTCCAACTCTTCCTACTCCTCCTCCTCTGGCTCCTCCTCCTCCTCCACCTACTCCTCCATCACCTTTTCCTCCTCCTCCTCCTCCTCCTCCTCCTCCTCCTCCTCCTCCTCCTCCTCCACCTCCACATCCTTCTCCTCCTCCTCCTTCTCCTCCTCCTCAACCTCTTCTTATTCATTCTTCCTCTTCTCCTTTTTCGTTTCTTCTTTTCTTTTTTCTACATTTTTATTTCTCATTGAAAATTTTATAGATTCCATGAATGATTGCTTTGAATTCATGTCTCTATCGATGTATTTGGCAATTGATCAAGTCGCAACAATAGTTTTTATATTTTTTTATCGCAAATACCTGTTCCATTGGAAAGACCGGCTCTGTGGGATAGGTCTCTCACATTTTTAGCACATGATTGACAATCTTAAAAGTGTTAGGGTTATGGGTTAACTTTGGGTTGCATTCATTAATTGATGAATATAGTGAATGAATGATAAATTAACATAATAATGAATCTAACATGTTTAATATTTTTGTCCAATGAAGCAACTACTTAATGAATTGGAGTGAGATTCCGAAATGGTTATGTACTCAACAATAGTCTGTTATGTACTCAAGCTGTGTTATATAATAAGGCATGTTGAAAAATCTATGTAATAAATTGTAGTCCATTGTAAGTACAAACAAATACATGGAAGAGTATTTGTAAGAGTACATGGCTAGATCAATCTGTGTCAGAACAGTGTAAGGTCACGTTGGAGAAAGCAACATTGGCATCATGCATAAGTACCAAAACTAGTTATTGAGAAATCGGTCAATGCACCATACCTCACCAGTAACTGGTGAGTCAGTAACAGTAATTGGGAATCGAAAATCAGTAACTGATTGTGGAAGTTTATTGTTCCACTTCCATCAGAAAAGTGACAGTAGGCTATAACAGATAGACTAGTCAATAAAAAAAAGGTTCTTGGAGAAACTAAACGTTTGTTTTATGCATAGGCGTAACGAGGTTCAAGTAAAGGGAGGGTTAGCTACGGAGGAGTCATGGGGGGATAATATACAGCAAGACGAAATCAATGTAATGCTAATGCAGTCATACTTAATAGAAATGTATTCGATCAGAGATAAGCCTAACTATAAACATAAGCATATTAGTTTCAACACTTTTAAATTATCAAAACAGATTTTCATAAGCAGAATATAATTTTTGCCTATCAATGGGGTGAGGGGGTATAACCCCCAGCCCCCCCCCCCCTCCCTGGTTACTTCTATGGTTTTATGTGACTACTAATATTGATACATCTCTCTGATTTATTTATCACTGTAATAGTCAATCTATTACCTGCAACGTGTAAGGTACACTACTTTACTTACTAATAGTGGAAACATTCCTCCCCTGATACATTGCAAATTTTCATTAAATGTTTCATTCATAACTGCGGCTCAAAAAAAAACACATCAGTTTTATAATCAAGAGCCCTTCACTGCTTCCAGTTTTCGATATAATAAAGAAGGAGCCAAAGAATTTGAAAACGCACAAGAATATTTATACAGAGGTAACGAACTGTATCTCAACAGATTAGCCTACGCATTTTTCTGCTGGGGGCGATTATTCAGAGGGAATAAGCCGCCTTAAAGCGGCTCAATATTTTCCGGCCTATTGCTTACGGACAAATCAACCGGCACACATTTAAAAAAAAAATATTTCGAAAATAACGTTTTGTGGAGAGCTTTTCATTGCTAAGCAGGCAGGAATAGCGTTTTTCCAGGAATTGTGAAGCAGATTTCTCAGCTGTAGTTGGATCGTTGGATGAGATACTAAAGTAACGGTGAAAAACATTCGACCTTTTTCTCGAGTTGTTGATAACAACTAAGGTGACTTTCACATTACAAGCTGAACAAGTCTGCTTCCTCTTCAAAAATCATCCATCCTATGAATCATCGCTGTTTGCAGAACGCTTCTGTATGGAGAGAGGAAGAGAAGTTAACACCCACTCCTTTCACAGTCTGTGTGATTTTCCCAATCTCCTATCGACGTGTAAAAACATTATCAATTATTAAACTCTCTTAGCCATCACCTATGGGCTGCATTCTGGGTGGAAAACTCTCATCTGTAATTGCTATGTTGCGTGATTCAATTTTTTTCACAAGCACAGACAGAGTCTCGAAGTGATTCCCAGAAAACTGCAAATTAATATCGAGCCGCGTCAAAAAGTGAGTCAGTTTGCCAAAGGGTTGTTTAACCCTTTGCAAGTTACAAATTCATCTCAATGCCATTTTTTTAGTCTATACCAGGAAAACTGTAATTGGTAACCCATTTTCAATCAATTACTTCTAGCACGGTAGCAACCCATGACTGGAACAGTCTATTTTTCACGACTGGACTTGATTTTCGCTGAGAAAATTCATTGCATGATCAGTGGTAATCGTTAAATCTTCCTAAGATTCCAATTCAAATGTTTATCTCTCGAATTCACCCAATAGAAAACATTAAATTGTTTGATTCTCAATATTATTCATCATCGCAACTGGAATAGGTTTGAAATCACTACGTGATTTATATTACATGAACGGTACTACAATGAACTACGTGATTTCAAACATGTTATCGTAATGTCTTATTTCTGGACACTAAGATTTTCAGAATCCACTTTCTGAAAAAAATTCATTCAACTAAAACCGTTGTAGATTCAAAAATAAAATAGCAGTATACATTTGCATGTGAGAAAGGACCAAGTTTGAGATGAGAATAAACATTTTCTCTCTCCCACATTAAAATAATATTATAAGAGCTTTTTTAAGCTCTTAATCCTCACAGTATTAAAAGAAAAAGCGTAGGACTTAAGCTACTCAATTTACAAGCTGCATCTACATGAGGAAGAAAATAAGTAGCTCATTTTCCTTAATCTTTTCCTTTTAATACTTGGCCAGAGGTATTAAAACAGATGGCTGTTTTGCCATCATTTTTAATGTTTTATCATACATTTATGATAAATTTACCTTTACCGAATCTATTTGAAACGAAAATAAATTTCGATAAATGAAACATGATGATATTCAAGTCAATATCTTGTTTACGCCTTTCAATTTTTCTTACTTCTTGAATGATTCAGTTCTTCCAGTTAAAAGTCGAGTAAGGATCTAGGACAGAGGTGTCAAATTCAAATTTACACAGGGCCATATTTTACATTCAGAATGCCTGGGCGGGCCGGATTGAAAAAAATGTACTGAATTATCATAGAATTTCATTTATTTAATTTACATAGTATAAGACGTAAGATAAGTATATAAATTTAGAAGCTAATTGCTAAACAAATAACGTGAGAACGTGAAAATACTTTTTTATTTTTTAGACTGCGGGTAACGTTTTTATCAGCAATTTGAAAACTTTTCAACTCTGTATTATCTCGAATTTTCAGAGAACTATTAAAAGTCTGCAAAACATCTTAGAAAATTCAATTCAATGAGTTGTAACTCTGATCATATTCGATATATTAAATAAGTATTATGAATAATAGTTCTAGGTGAATTAGGCCTACTCTTCTTGGAACACAAGTAAAAGGGTCATATTTGATCGTCAAAAATATTATAATATGTAGAAAAATCCAATATATTGAATATAAACAGTTACAATTCATTGAATTGAATTTACTCACTAAGATGAAAACTTAGTCTGCAGACTTTTGCTTGTTCACTGAAAATTTGAGTTAATGAGAGTTGAGAGAAAAAAAATATAAACTTTCTGCAATCGCGGGCCGTATTTTCTTGGTCCGAGGGCCGGATGCGGCCATAGGAGTCTATTTTTAAACCCCTAAATTGAAAATTATGCAAGAATTTCATGATGGAGAAACAGTATCGTAAATGATAATAAATATGCTAATCAGAACAACAATTCTGATAAATAATGGACTTGATTAAAGCCTCAACACAAACATATTATATCCATCTTTCCATCGCGGATGATTACAAATGAGCCCATTGTAGGAGTAAGGTAGGCAACCTGGTTCATTAATGAAAAATACCATACATCTAGTAGATTATAGTGAATCCAAGACCGTTGTAGTAGCAAATAGCTGTTCTATTACGGTTCTGGTACTTTGAAATTCGAGAGCTATCCTAAGAACAAATTTATTCGAAGTTATCTTTTGCAGTTATTTATTGAAATCAAATTGTTAAAAAAAACTTGTAATGAAAAGAAGACTACAGAGGTAAGCTTCCGATGGGAATAAATCCTAATTCATTACCCTGTCTTGTATAGTAATGCAACATTACTATATTGTGTTGCTAGATTTGGGGTTCACAGTAAAGAAGATAAATAATTCTCAGTGATGTAAGAATTAGTATCAGTAATAAGTAATCTGAATCAGTAATAAGTAAAGAATTCTTTTAAACATTAGTGTTAAAAGGTTAAGTGTAAGAGAGGACCTGCGAGTCCTAACTTCGCCTAGTATTTTGAAAGACAATAAATGAATAAATAATAATAGAAAAGAATGAATTAACAAAAAATTTCTTGATTGAAGATATGGTGGTACATTCCCTCACCCAGACATGCGCAAATAATATTATTCTACAGTACGACTGAGTTAATAATTATAATATCGTACCGTATTGGAATTGATATCTTGAAACAAAACTTCAAACAACCAATATAACTAATGCATTGTGAGCAATTCACAAAATGTTGTACTTAAAACATGAAAAATATACTGATGAATTGTTGTGAAACACAATTTTTGGATTATGATGAGAATTTCAGCATTATGATTGTACACTATTATGTAAGCAAATTGAAATGACTTTGATCAAGTCTTTTCGAATTTCAAAATAATTAATCATCAATCAGAATCAATTCTATGACTCACCTTCATTCTCGATTTCTTCAAACTCAGTCGATCAACTCCGAAAATTTAATTAAATAATTTATCCAAACTTTAATTATTTCATCTGATTCAGATCGCGGCTTTCGAGCAGTTAGTTGTACCGTAACACATTGATTCAAATAAAATAATCAGGTGAAACTCAAGTCTTTCTACACAACCGTGACGTTCATTCCAAACTACCTGTACGAACGCTTCTCGCTAACTGCTGAATTCAACGCTGTTTGATCCTGAATATTCCTGAGCCAGAGAACTTTATTATTTTCCTGTTAATGGAGACTACAATGCATTCTTGCGGGCGATGAGGGAACTATCACGTGTCCTGTTCTACTGATTGTTCCAGGTGACGTCACTTTGCCTAATGGAATGGCAACACTACTACTGGGCTCGGCTTCGCTTCGCTTACTCACATAGTATATCTATATACCATACGATATATAGATATACTATGCGAGTAAGCGAAGCGAAGGGCAGCCAAGCCTAGTAGTAGTGTGGCCATGCCCTTACCTACTGTTGCGTTACTACACAGAGAATACAAGAGACTACAGTAAAACCTGTTGAGAGGAATGGTTTTTCTGGTCCCAAGGAATTTTGTATAGAGGTAAAAGTACCTTTGTGAGCCGGAAACCTGCTAAAACGGAAAAGTTTTTTCAGTCCGGTCGCGCTCCGTCTTAGACAGGTTTTACTGTATGAATAATTATGTATAGTATAGTTACTACTTTTTTAATTTGGTGGATGAATTGATTTGTTCAGATCTCGTAGAAGCTAGGAAATATAATTTGAGTGGAAAAAATCCATTGATCAATTAATACTATTATGCCAACAAAAAAGTACGAATTTTCATGACATTTTCACCAAGATTATTGACTTCAAAATAAGCTTGAATGTAGACCAAAGGCACTTTGAAATTTAATTTTTTATAATAACGAATATTGCCGTAAGTTTGATTAATTTTATATTCTCCTTTACCAGATCTTAGGAGAAATCTGGCAAACAACATGCGTAGCCTACTATGAAATAGTTTCATAAATTAATCTATCAAGAATTTATTTGTTATTAAATTCAACATTAATCTGAGAAGTTTTTGTGTGCGAAGGGTCCAGGTCCCAGGACCGTCGATGATCTCCGGCCTGATCCTGCAGATAGGCATTAGTCGAAGCACATATAAAGAAATTCAACAAAATTACCAAAATACGCGTACAACAAAGTTAGTTCTTCATCTGTGGTCAAAGCAAGCAATTCTTTTGCCTAGTTTTTGATTTACTCACTGATGTAGTGAGATAAGCCTATCCAGCCTATACAATATGGTGATGATTATTATAAACTAACTTATAACAATAGATATAAAAAGTCTTAAAATTAGTACTTTTTACAGTACTTAAACTTGTATTATTATATTGTTTTAATTCAATCCAATTCTTTTATTGATACAAGTACAAATCATCAAAATATACTTGGGCAAGAAACAACAACATCTTTTAATAGTTACTTATCTCTACTCAACCCTACATTGTTAAGGTAAGCATGATTAGAAAGATAAGAATGATTAATACTATAATACTTTCATGAGAAATATCCATCAATATTATAGACATAGAGCTTTCCCCGTAACTTGCTTGCAGAGCTTGAAACATGAATTTATTTTAAAACTTGGTTCCAATGTAAGAGGGTTTTTGCTTGTCGAGATCTTAATAATTCCGCGGATGATGTTCAGTTGACTTATTTTTCAAATATATTTCTACATGTTATAAATTATACCGTACAGTATTTAAGTGAAAAAATTCAACATAACATCACCAGTTACCATAGAAACGTTAAATGAAAGTAAAAAAAAAAATACAGGGTGGCGCATACAGAATGGATGTTTTTCAAAGTGTTATAAGAAAGTTTATTTGAATCATACATTTATCTTCCCAACACCAAAATACTAAGTAAATAACCCAATTTGAGAATTTGTATGAAAATCTCCAAAACACTTGAGTATATTTCAAAAATTACATACGAAAGATGGCGCCCTTAATGCGTTAATGCTCATTAAAAGCCTCAAATTGGTCCTTAACTTTCGATACAGGAGCAATTCATTCATGTATTACAGTATTCAAATCTTTAATGTAACGATATTTGCGATAGTAAACTTGAATTTCAAGTAAAGAAGAATCTTATGCCGATAAGCTCGACTTGAAACTTTCTGCTGGAGCTCCGTTGAACGACGACTGCAGATGTGCAGATTCTATTGGAAATATTGTTCAACAGCAAATACGCGATTTTTCAAGGTCAATTGCGCCATTGATCCTAGAACTGTATACTTTAACCTACAAAATGGTGTCGCTCTGCGGTCACAGACAGCTCTAGTCCACTGATACTATCCTACTCAAATCCATCAGTTCTTTTTGCGCCACTCAGTAGTATTGAACTATATTTATGATCGTGTACGAACGTCAAAATGTTCCCAAGTTTTTCTCTCACACACATGGTAGTTTCAAAGATGTTAAGGCTATTAATATAACATATATATGTATGCTTAGTGTCATGCAGTTTAGAGGGTAAAATGATCTTAAACTAATTCTATTTGATAAAGGTATTCTTATTGCTTTCTTTTGTAATTTTAGAATTGAATCAATATTTTCGTTGGAAGTGTAGCCTATTCTTAAACAGTTACATGACTGTATTTTTATAAGATTTCTATCACTTTTACCGATTCTCGGAGAATAATATTCTTGGTATTGTTTCTGGTTTGAACAATATAATATTTTAACTTCATGTAAACGTTTGAAAATTTTAGAATAGGTAATTGATATAAGATAGGTTAGTTTCAAGATTACAAAGTACAGGAGTAATTTTTTTACAAAATAAAAAAATTGTGGCAGCACGGTGAGCTGATGTAAATTAGGAGTTGGAGAAATGATACCTAGTTGAACCATTGAATATATATCCTTTAAGAAGGACAGACCTTATGGCCAGAATTCAGCCCATTTTTTTTTCTTCAAGTGCTACTTTGAGCGTCTGCCACCAGAGTTCTCTGGTCCCTTTTTTCCTCGCGCGAAGGGTGTGACAGAGAGCGCAACGGGTGTTTGACAGAGAGCGGTGATGTTGAGAGAGAGCGAGATAGAAAGTCTGCCTGGCGCCTCTCTCTCAAGCAAAAGGCTGAATGAGTTGAACAATGAGAAATTCTGAGAACAAATTCTTCCCCCACACCACTTGGAAATAATACAGTATAAGCGCTGGTTTGGTTTGGTTTCATTTCAGTTGCCACTCTTCTCAACAAATCGCCGTTCTATTGAAAATAGTGATTATTAGACGAGCGTTTACGAACGAACTAATAATAATTAATAATTTCTCTGAATGCCAATAATATGCATTCAGAGGAGTTTATTTACAAATACAGATACAGATATGTAAGAGAATCCCGACTCAATAAATTAGTTAAGATGATTCTAATCCTAATTATGATGCCCCACTATAATAATATGTGTCGGGGTGATCATAATACTCTTCTAAATAGATTACAATGTGCAAACTTTTTTTTATTCATTTATTCCTATTTTTTTTAAGTGATTAGTAATATAAATAATTGTTAAAATAGATAGAAACTTTGAAAGAATGTGCAGAAAAAGTTGGTTTACAAATATCTTTTGAAAAAACAGTATTCACAACCACAAACCTAGAAGTTACCAGACTACAAACCAAATATGGAACGATCAACAGGGTGCAATGTTTTAAATATTTAGGAGAAGTTATTTCGGAGAGATTTTCACAGCAGGATAGAATAAAGAAAACTCGTAAAGGCCTAGGGCTGGTGCAATTTATTTATAACAAAAAATGCTTGTCTCTTCACACAAAAATTAGACATTATAATACAGTGATCAAACCATCAATGCTCTATGCCAGTGAGACCCTGAACCTCAACAGGAAAGCTGATTTAGAAAATTTGAAAAAGGAAGAAAGGAAAATAATTAGAAAAAGTCTGGGTCCAAGATTAACTGAGAATGGTTATAGATTACAAAAAATAGCACAGTTGAGCACAACATTCAAATATTGTAACAGACATGAGAAAAAGACGTCTAAAATTTTACGGTCACATTATGAGGCTTCCCGATCATAGAATCACAAAAAAAATAGTAAAATATGTAGCTTCGCTTGCCAATGGAGGGGAATGGATTCAAAACGTTAAGAAAGATCTAGTTTTAGCCAAAATTACTGACGATGAAATTACAAATCGAAATAATTTTAAAACAAAAATAAATAAATGGGAAATTATTCCAGAGGTAAAAGCTCCAAGAGCTGGAATGAGATGGAGTGATGAAAGAAAAGCGGCTTTTTCGCAGAAAATGAAAAGCTGGTGGGCGAACAAGAAAACCGCCAAGTCAAATAGAAGTCAACGACCATGATTCAGACTCAGCGTCTTCCACTTCGGGAGCTATACGGCTAATAATAATAATAATAATAATTGTTAAAAACTATTACTACATAAAAAATAATAGAAATTTAAAACTACAAGGTACAATAAAATTTATAAAGTGCAAAATATTTTTTTCAAGTGTCTAGTAATATAAAAAAGTGTTAGAAACTATTAAACAATTATTAGTGTTACTACATAAATAATACAAAACCAATATGAATTTCAATCTACTAGGTACCTCTATAATACTATATCAAGCCATTGGATTAATCAAAATAAATATTTACATATTTCACCTATATCCTACTTACAATGAGCTCCTCGATGTGGTAAATTCCAGCATTACATAACCAATTTCTTACAGTTCTTTTAAATTTATGTATGTTTCTTTCTTCTTTTGTTGTTTGTGGCATTCTATTGTAAATTCTAGGACCTAAATAATCTACCGATCTCTGTCCAAAAGCAGTGTTCATTCTAGGAACGATATGAAAATTCATGTTTCTAATTCTAGTGTCATGGCTATGGAAAATTAAATCAGTAAAATTTGTATTTTTCTTTATATAAAATACCAAAACTAATACATATGAATGTCTGACGCTGAGAACTTTGCTTTCGGTAAATAACACACTAGTTGGAAAGCGGTTGTTCTTGTAAGGTCCCATGACTTTAAGAATACGTTTCTGGGCTTTAAAAATTGAATCTATGAAGTTGTAGGTTGCTACACCCCAAACCAACAGTCCATATCTTAAAAGAGATTCTACAAGTGAGAAATATATTATTTTTATCATATCTTTACTAAATATATGACGTAGCTGGTAGAACTTATAAATAAGCTTTCTTATTTTTTTAGTTGTGTACAAGATATGCTCGTCCCTTTTCAAAAGATCATCTACAATTATACCTAGATAGCTTCTTATACTAAGAAACATGCTATTGAGAAACCATCCTGCTTAACAGTTCCTATACCTTGGTTCGATCTGAAAGAAGAAAATTGTGAAAAAGAGGATTCTCACGGCCGTGCTGTTAATCATGAAGAATTATCACACATCGATCAACCTATTCCAACCAATCAGGGTGAAGAGACTGTTGAGGATTTCAATAATCAATTTAAACACTTATCGGAATTGAATAATACAGATACAGGATTGAACAATCTGACACCACGGAAGAAGAAGTTGAAAAGAACAGTATGTAAACAAAGATCACTGCTAAAAAAGAAAAACAACAGCATTTATTTCATCAAGAGGAAAACTACCTGGGTTGATTTTAAGTCTTTAATTGCCAAACTCCCGAATTTCATATCTGGGGAGCCATTGGTCTCTATTACCATGTAACTGAGACATCAAACTAAAGCAGATTGGACTGAAGAAGAAAAGCAGATAGCTCTTTCCTTATACTACAAGGCTCCAAATGTCTATAGATTTATGAGAGATGGGGGGTTTAAACTACCCTGCATTACTCTCATAAAGAAATGGATAAATACAAACAATGTGAGTCCGGGCTTCACAACAGAAGTATTTGATAAAGTCAAACTCAAGTCAAATTTTTCGTATGCAACCTTTTAATTTGTATCAAATCACTCTTGAATTGCTTTTTCCGGTATTGCAAATACCGACGAATTGCTTTTATGAGGCAGGAGGCAGGTACATTCAAGTAGAATATGTAGAATCTCTTACTAATAATAAATAATGACGAGCACAATAATATGGGTTGAGATGGATTCTTCAGAGCCCACAAATAATAAGAGTATTCCACATAGTCAACTTCAAACCCTAGCCACATCTCTCAACAAATAGAAATAATGAATAGATGATCTTGAAGTTCTCTTATGTACGATAGATACTATATCTTATGATCTTAAAAATATACCAACATCTGTGGTGAGACTATATGAATGTAAATAATAAATTTATGAGAGTGATCGTGCTAGTATGAATCATACAAGTCCATGAATCCAGTGAACTGATCATCAAATAAATATCTAGAATAGTCACCCAATACTGATTTAAAAAGATATTTAATAAAATTATTGACTTGAATACAGAATGTGGAATTCTGATTCTGAAAACTCGGTTCTTATGTTGAATGAACCAATATACGGAAGCCAACTTCTTATTACAAAAATTTCATATTACTACAGTGGAATGTTAGAATGGCGTTCCTTACCTCCCAAGAGTACTGGAACGCAAGGGAACGCATGTAACTAAAACTGTGACTCATAAGCAGATAATGAGCGCCCAAACATGTAATTGTGAGCTGAGATGAGCCTTTATTTCATCCAATTTTATAATTTCTTATGTAATACGGGCCTTAAAATAAACAGTGGTACGGTACTACTTATAGCAACAATTTGACGGTTCAATTTAAGATTTAGGCTATTAAAGCTTTTCAATTTCCTGCCTGTTGATATTAAACATTTTCTTTCCTTTTTATAAGTCGAAGCAAGTTTATAAGAAATTTAGAGCAGGAGAGGAGTTTAGGATGAGAGTTCCCACACCTAAAATTTTAGAAATTGAAAACTGAATTTAAATTAAAATTAAAATTTTAGAATTTAAATAATGCTTTTATAAAAGTATAGTGTACATCCAGTGAGCATATGTCCCAACATGCGGCACTGTGGTTCTGGATGTCCGGCAGGCATTTCCAACAGGCAACCACCGAACACCTAGCTAATGTGGAAGGGGGCTGCCGAGTTGAAGCAGAACTCGAAGCGAAGCGAAATCTTTTAGAGGGTTGTTGTCATGACTCTCGCACACACGCACGCTGACGAACGCAGCACTGGAAATTGAAAGAACTACCAGCGCTGCCTCGCGACTAACGCCTAGAACTAGCGTTTTCTACCTGCCGAATTGGGCTGAATTTTTAACACGGGGTCTGTCCTTCTTAAAGGATATATATTCAATGGTTGAACTTCGTGGCTTTGCCAGGGGTACGCACCCCTAGATTTGCTAAGGCTAAGGTCACACTAAAAGCAGCTTTGCTTGGTGCTAAGAGCCAAGTGACTCGCATTTATAGTGACTGATCCTAGTGAACAAACGCATTGCATACTATTGCAGATGGCCGCACTACGAGCGACGTGCTAAGGAAGGAGCTTCGGTAATCACCAAGCTAGTGTGTAGAGAACGGACGTGTTGGTAAACGTTTTTAGTCACCTAGTGCTTTGCCCGCTTTTGCAATAGAAAAAGTGACAGATCAGCTGATATTGCGATAAGAAATAACGACGCTGTGTAACCGAGCAACCATGCTGCTGTATCAACAAAAACAATAGTTTAAATGGATCTATACTGCTTTATAGAATTTTGATAATTGAGTATTGAAGCAAGTTAACTGAAATTCAGTTTAGAGAGCAACATATTTGTTTTGTCACACATAAAACATGGCGCAAAGGGATTGTGTGTCACCAAGATAGATAGATAGATAGATAGATGGATAGATATAGCCTACATTACGTCTGGTTGGCCAAATAATGGCGCCAGAAGTCAAGTCAAGTCAAGTCTTGTAATGTGACCACTGAGTATCTTAGCACTTAACATAGCTCCTACCTTGTCACTCAGCTTAGCACTTGTAATGTGGCCTTAGCCTTAGACTTAACAGCTTGAAGAAGCTTGGAAGAATTAGGAGATAAAATAAGATTCGAACATTCAAATTACAAATAATTCTATTCTTTAATATAAAATTACAATCAATCGATAAAATTACTCTATAGAACAACTCTATTGTACTCTATTTACAATCATTTCTCACCGGATAAAACCTCTGTTGAACAGCTTCTGAAGTGAAATGATGATCACAATTACACGGTATCTACAAGATATCATGATTAGGGAAAAGTCTTTAATTGTGAAAAGTCTTACATTTGATAGATGTAGTTTTTTTTTATGAAAGACTAGTGTAAAACACGAACAATACTGATGCAGAGACTGCAATGACGACATTTGATGCGTATGAGGAAATAGATCCCCCTTTCGCGACCTCATTCCGTATCCTTGGTGGAGCTAAAATGAAGAAAAAATGGAATTAGTATTCAAGAAATTTCGGATTCCCTACTCTCAATTCCCAAGAATTGATAAATGTTGAAGAGATTGTAAGGGTTGGAACCTGTCGGAGCTGTGATGAACGATACCAGCTGTTGTAGGCTATACTAGCAACGCTTTTATCGATGGTCCATTGCCCAAATGCAATTATTGAAAAATGAAAACACGTCAATATTATCTACTCACTGTTAGTATCACAGCTGATATCGCTTATCACAGCTCCGACATGTTCCCATCCTAAGAGAGCTTTACGTTATTTATGATTTGTTACGTATCAAGTATCATGTTTTTCACAAAACTGTTGTTATATTCACTTCAATTCGGTTTTTAAAGTAATGCCCTCATGGGTTTGTGCATAGGTAATGGGAGGAGTGATGATGAGAGATGATTTTTTAGATGATGCTTTCTAGGCCGACGGGATCGACGACTCAAAGTCTCGTCGGAAAGACGGGGAAATTCTACTATAGTGCGATTCACGTCAAGAAGTCAGCATTGCTTAGATGGGAGTTTGCTATCCTTGTTCAGCACGAGGCAGTTGCTGATGTCTCTGTCCTATTCGCACTGTGCATAGTTGCCGCACTGTGCATTGTTGTCGCACACAGTCCCAACAAACAGGTTTGATGCAGTTTTCTCTTTCTCTCTCAATGTAACTTGGCATCAATGCTCCTCATATAAACAATACTGACTTCTTGACGTGAATCGGACTATAGACGATTACTGTAATCTAATGACAAACGACAATGAGAAACTGGAAATTTCTCCTGGGGATCTGTTTCATAGAGCTCTCCAGTATTGGAGATACTTTTCTGTACTATATCAGAGATTAGTGCAGAAATACTTTGGAGATATTGAAGGCATCTCATTGTACTTTGATGACCTCTGCATTGCTACTAATGTGCTCTTTAGTTTCTGTATTTTCAATAAAGAAACTGATTATACTCCTAATACGAAACTTATGAAAGTAAGTGAAGCTATTCCTTTTTCTGTTAAACAAACACCAAATACTCAACAGGGTACGTTTTAAAAATATAATTTCCACATGAGATACAATGTTGAGCAATAGACCCCAAACATTAAAGTGAAAAAGTTTCCCCGAACGAATTTCATCCATGGGGTAGAAAGCTGTTAATAATAAAATTATCTATCTGAGCGAATTTCAGCTATGGGGTGAATAGCTGATAATTTAATCCATGAACGAACGAATTTCATCCATGGGGTAGATAGCTGTTAATAATAAAATTATCTATTTGAGCGAATTTCAGCTATGGGATAAATAGCTGATAATTTAATTATCTATTTGAATGTTTTGTTTGTAATTTATTCAACATCATAGTAAATTATAGTTACCGGTGATAGGCTTCCAAGGTTTGGTAACATAAGGAGGTCTGGTCGAATGCCACATGCCAGTAGGATGAGGGTAAGTCGTTTGCCGAATTCCAGTGTCCCATGGAACTGGATTGTGTTGGCTGTCTGTACATTTTCCTGTAAAGAGATTTTCAAGCAATTACATTCCTATTTCCTGTTTGCATCATGGTTACACAAATATATAATGCTTACAATATACTTGATGATCACATATATAATGTTCAGTACCATAAACAAAATTCCATGTACGATTAGAATTGGAAAGGAAAGGTAAACCCCGATTTATTGTATAATGATGGGTTTAACATGATGTTAATAATAGGTTAACTTTAATAATGGGGTTAACATGATACATTACACTAGGTGAATCAGAGGCGAAACCTGATATTACTTAATATGTTTAATTTTTTATTCATAGAAGAATTAGAGAAGTTAATTATAGTTAACTAATCGACATTAACTCTTCCAACTCTTCAATGAATATTGTAAATGAAACATTAATTTTATAATTGGAATTTTAAATTCTTTCACCGCTCTCCTTATTCTTATGATTTTGGTTTCTTTTATAAATTAGAACAGGAGGTCACTGGATGCTTTAAATATAAAATACATTTAAAAATATCGAATAAAAAAAAGAAATATCAAATACAGTATTAGGCCATGTGAAAAATAAATAATGATCTGACTCCACGTATAATCAGGCTATCATTACTATTATTTTTTCCATTTGGCATTAGTGAGTATTCAACAATTAATCTTCAAAAATTCATATTGGACACGGATTGAAACAAATAATTTGCATAGATCCTTTTACTTTATTTCATTCCATTTCCTTAAATCATCCTTCTTAATGGATAAGGTTATTTTACCTTTCAATTATTATTTTTGTCATGCATGTTGTATTTATTCTACTATTCATTTATTAGAATTACCTTTGTTAGTCAATTTCATTCCCCGATTATGTGGGTTCACACTCCTTGCACAGTCTTCTCCAGCTTCTTTGATGTAGATTTCTGTTTCTGAGATTATGGAACCGACAAAGCATTCATAAGTGCCAATGTCCCTCCTTTGAGTGTATGTGTACATGAGTCCATTTTCTTCCCATTGTCCAAGGCAACGGTAGTCTCGTTCTGATGAGAAAAAATACAAGAATAAATATAGGCTTTCACATTTTTACAGGTGAATTAGCGACTAGAAGGCATCAGTTAATGGATCAAGAACGAATGAATAAGCAAATTATTGATTCAATGAAAGAATAAGGAGGTCAAATATTATAGCCTACTTTGATCTTTAAATTATTAGCATATAAAGACCAAGTTGCACAAAGTCTTAATCTCCAATTAGCAATGTATTTGGGTCTTTTACACTAAAACCTAGTATTAGTTTTTTAATGAATGAATTCAAATGATTCAACTTGAATAAACTAATTTTCAACTTATTTGTAGAAATCTTATTGATGTTGTGGAACTGCATAATGAAATAAAACACTAAATTTAAACTAATTTTTGGTTATCCAGCCATAAGCAATATGGCATAAGCAATTTTTATTGCAGTCTATTTGAAGAACATACAGTCTTGTGTCTTTGAAATTGGTTGAGCAACAGGCCCAAAGTGATTTACAGTTTGTTAATTTACTTCTTCTTTATTCTTTTCACTCTACTACTTTTTTATAATGAGACAATTTTTTGTTGAAATTGTTTAGTTTCTCTTGTATTGATAATTCTGTTTCTTATTTGTAGCGTCCTATCAATTCCTCTTGATTAATTACAGTATGATTTTTGTAACATTTATTACTACTTTTCTGTGAACTATTTCTTATTCCAAGTTGGCTATATATTTTCATTTTACTTTGTGATATTGTTTATAATGCCAAATTTTGAAACCATGTTGGATTTAGAGGGACTTGCTTCAACTATTACTGCCATATTTTAATGCCAAGTTCTATTTATTTAGGATTTTTTTTGTGAATTGCTCATGATATATGTGAATAAAATTGATTATTGTTTCAACACTAGAATTCATGACATGACATGACTTCGCAGTTTGTTATGGATCCAAAAATTCAGAAAATTGATTAATCAATTTTTTATTGAATGTCACACAGTAAATTGACAAACATTTTTCAATATGAAATTTCAAAATTACATCAACCATAAGGCAAAAAATTTAATAAAGATTCACAGAAGATGATTATCAGTTTGAACCTCTTGAGAGATTTGCTGGAACCATAATATTATGTTGATTATCTCAATTCATGTTTGCAATTCAAAGAAACATGCTAAAAAAACGTCATGCTGCAAAATATTTTCAAGTGTGGTTTCATAAAAAAACAGCCTCCACCCAAGATAGCTAATTAGCTAGCAACACCATCAATAAAGCATGTAGTTCGAGAAATAATAAAGCAGATGTGGTATTTTATTGCCAAATTCCACTGATTTGGGATTTTCTAAGTTGTGTCTTCCCAATCATAGAATATTATTCTTGAAATTACCATTATTATTTTACAGCAAAAGGAAGTATAATTATTTTAATTTGAAGCAAAAATGTGGAACAGATAATGACAAGCAAGCAGGCTTTAGCACAGTTGAGAGCAAGGAAATAATTAACCAATGTGATCTTTGAACATTGTCAAGCCCAGACAACAAGAGAACAAAAACTACATGATAAGAAGAACTCAGTATGATATATTATTACGATTACTTATTGACATGATTATATATGCTTATAAAATTGCAAATTAAACCCATTATTTTGTGATCCATAGTGCTGTTTTCATTACTACAGTTAGTTATTCATTTATTATTTATTTCAAGTACTGTATAGTCATATTCTTAAAAAAAATATATTTTATTTTTTATCAAAAGGCTTCTAAATATTGTGTTTTATTGAAACAATTATTATTAATTTTTAAATTTATCGATAAACTGAAGAAACAATTATTTAACTTCACTAGTTAGTTTATTCAAATCGACTTTACAAAGCATTAAAATAATCTATTGGACGAACACAACTCTATTAGTGCCAAATTACTATGAATCAAAATAATGTTTTCCACAATTTCTTATCGTAAAGGACTTTTGTTATTCTAGATGAAGTTACACATAATCTGGTCAAATGAAATCAGTAATAAGATTTTGTTAAAATAACAAATAAATGGAAAAACGTTTTATAAGAGAATGATTTTATGCACTCACACATATAAAACCATTGCAGATGGTAATATTAATATCAAGCTTTCTTGAAAAGCATTTTAAAAATACAGTAGTTAAATGCAGAGTCGTTATTATATGAGAGGGCAAAAAAATAAAATCACAGTTCGTTATGTTATAAAATGTGGACTGGTTTGTTTTCTGTGCATGAAATCGAATTTCAAACCCTACAAGCTCTTTTTAAGTTTATCTGGACTTTATTGAATTAATCAGAAAAAAATTATTGAATCAGTGTAAAATGTGCTGTGATAAGCACACCATTGAGTCACTCACACACATCTGTATTAATAGAGCATTCATGGGCTTCAGTGTTGGTAAAAACGCAAAAACCGTGATCACACGAGCTTGGGGATGTAATTGATCTCAAACTATACCTTCTCGCAGAGGCGTGGTTGCACTACTTGCTAATGGTATTCTCCGATTAGTATTGGAAAGATTTGGAGGCGGTATTGGTATGGGTGGCAATGCAACTGGTGTTCTAGGTTGGATTGGTAGAATTTTACGATTGTTGGACACAAATATTGGATGACTTTCAGCTACACGCATTTCCCATGCACGACGTATATCTGGATGAGTAGTTGTAACTGAATAAGGATTTTGGTCCATATATCTACCAGGCTCCTGTCTGTATCTATACTGAGGATATCCATTATTCTGACCTTGATCCATCCAATTCCTGTTGAAATTATATTGAGTTGGACCTACAGGTGGTGGTTGCCTTTGAAATTTATTGGGATACCCGAATCCTCCTTGGAATGGTATCTCTGATATACTACCATGAAAAGTAACTGGAGTCATTCTTGTAGTTGTACCATAATTTTGTCTCTGTTGGTAATTTGTACCAAAGTCAGTAACTCGTCTACTGTCAAAATCAGTCACATGATCACGTTGATTGGCAATTCGGAAGCCTGAATAATCTTGACTGGAATTATTACTGAAATATGTTACCGTTGTTGGATCACTTCTACCTAAGTATGGACTTGTTTCTTCTACTCTTGAACTTGGAACTGAGGTTGTACGTTGAGAATTTGTATCTGATTCTGTGTCAAGCTTGTCAGTATCAATATTTCCCATCAACGTAGCAACATTTTGTGGCAAATCAGTTACCGAACTATTTTCTACATGAGAAACCCCATAACTACTAGTTGTTGTTTTGCTAGTTGCTCCACTTGTTTGATAATATTGTGATTCCTGATTTCTGGTACTACCATCACCTTTGTTTTCTAATGAATAAAAAGGAGTAGTATTTGTAACTGAAGGCTGTTCATCTGATTTGGAGCTTTCCCTGGGAACGTTTTTCTCAACTGATAGTGTCTTATTCAAAATTGAAGGATCCACAGGATGAGCAGTAGCACTTGAAGTTGGAGGGTTTGTAGTGTCAGTTGATTTCAATTTGATGGTAGTACTATCAATAGGTTTCAATGGATTGGTAGTTGACGAAGGATTTATTAAGGTTGTAGGACTAGTGCTATCCAACTCAGTTTGCATTGTTGATGAGGGCCTGGGATTTGTTACATGGTAAACTTTGTCATCCATGCTGGACCCAGTTTCACGTTTATTGCGAGATATCTTTGTAATTCTTCCTGAAATTATAAGTATCAAGTACGATAAAAATTCAATTCTTAATAAAAAACTTGATTCATACGTTTGATTGAGTAAGAGAATTATCTTGAAATATTTTTTGTTTAAAAAATAAGTTTTACTCCAAGATATATTATTGTATTATTACTAGATTATTGTCTTGTTAAACTAAACTTATTAATTCCAATATTATTGAAAATGAGGAACGACTTTAAAGTAAAATTAAATCAATGCACTTTTAGTTATTACTCAAGTTCATAAAAAGTTAGTTATGTGAACAATAACAAATGACACCAACAAATAACAATAACTTTTGTCATCAACCATTATTCTTGGTTTTATTCGTAATTTGGATTTTTTTATTTTAATAATTAATATAAAAATTTATAGTAATTCTTTCCCCACACACAGATCCAAAGTCTATGTGGGGAAATATATTTCCTGTGACACTTGTGTATAAATTGTAATGATGTACTTGTTTTTGAGGAAATAAATTGAATTGAATATAATTATATTCTTTATTAACAATGAAATAGTAGGCCTAAACGTTTTTCATTAAATTTTAAACTGCTTCTTGTAGACTGGAACTGATAGATTATAACTAGGCCTATTACATAATATTTATATGGTATTGAGGTATATCCACCAGGCAAAAATGTTTCAATTATATAATTACTATATTATTTTTCAATTATGAAAGACGTGTCCAGGTCAAATCTATTCATAGTAATCAATTTTCGATCCTTTCAAGTTCCAATAAGTTCTCCAATGGACGCTGGATCAAACAAAGCTAAGTAAAAGTATTAAAAATGAATAGTATAACAAGGAAAAGCCAGCACAAAATACTTGATTGTCTATTAATACTAGGTGACCAGCTTAAAATACTTTGATAATAATATTATCAAAGTATTTTAAGCAAAAACGGTTCTATTTCAACTATTTTTAAAACGTTTTTATTCTAAGCCTAAAAGATATCTTTCGATATTATCAACAGAATAGTTAGTTAGAAGCAAGTGACTACTACTCAACTAATAACTTCATTACGTTAGTTGCTTGAATTGAATAAGATAAGTAACAATATTATGAAGAGTAACTAAGATTATTTATAATCATGCAATTGCCCAAATAGTACATACTGGTAACGAAAATTTGAAAAGTATTGATCTACAGAGGGTTATATGTGTATACAATTTCAATGTAGTAGCTAAACCATATAAATTAATTTCTATCATTAACAATACTGTACTTCTCATTGACAAAAAACGGGGTTTTACATTCCAAGAATAATATTTACATGTTATCGATGGTTTGGTTTTATTATTTCCACTTACCTTCATATATGTCACTCTCACACTCTGACATTGTGTAATACATGATTTCTTTCGACTTGCAATCGGATGATAGCTTTGCGCATAATCCAGAATTGTCTGGAATCAAGCCTGTATATTCTCCAGTTATTGGACAGGGTGATTCGTCAAGTTTGTCGAGACCTGTAAATCAAAGTTTTTAATAACAGCGTTTTCAAGTTTGTTCTAATTTTTTATTTTAAGAAGAAAGATTAATAAACCTTCTTAGACCAGAGGTGTTGTTAGTGATGGAAGAAGTAGGGTAATATAAGAGACTAAAAGGTTTTCTGATTGATTATTTATATATCTTATTATGTGGATTGATTATTTTGCATGGATGGTGCAGACCGAGTGGAATAAGAATGTTAATAAGAATGGGATAGAGGATGTAATGGAAGTAATTTAAGCAATGTAATATTAATAAGAATGGAGGGTTTGATGATTATTATTCGTATGATGACAATAGATTGGAGTTATTATACGACAAATTACAGTATAAGAAACTAGGCTACCTTTCAAGCAGCTGAAGTAAAAACTCACAAGCTGAAAAACTAATTGATTTTATAATAATAGAATATATTAAAAATTTAAATCGATAAAAATGTGAAGTTGATATATTTGAAAAATTCTTTTAAAAGTATTTCTAGAATATTCTTTTCACTTGACGTCTTAATTTACTCATTATTTATTTTCTATGCAATAAATAGAATTCCTTCAATGTTTGAAAATGACTCCCAGTAATAATTTGTTCACATATTTTACAATTTTGATAAAAAATACATCAAGATGAAATTGATCAATTCTTGATTTGAAAAATTATTCAATTTTCTTGGAATCAATGAGTTTCTTTCAATCATGTAAAATGAAACAAGTTGACTGGATTGAATTTTTTTAAATTTATAGTTCAAATTGGAATATCATAGAACAGTACTGTTACCAATATACGGTTCGTTATCATGGAAAGTTGAGTTCTTACAATTCATTCAATTATAAATATAATTTTATAATAGTGTTTGAAAATCATAAATATAAACTCACGTCCTTGTGTGATCCAATTTCTGTGTGGGAAATTGCTGTCAATGCAGAGTGATTCGTTATACGTTACACTTGGACTCAGGCCTGTTATAGAATGGAAAAAAATTCACAATTTGTATAATAATACAATCAATCGGAAATATATATGACAATTATTTAGTTTCATATACGCAGTAATGTATATCAAATGTAATATTTGCACATGTGGGTTTTGACAGCGTAGCAGAGTTGTAGAACAAATACAGAGGAACAACAATACTTCAATGGATCAATGCCATAATAAAGTTTTAATTATTATTGAAATCCCCTTTAAATTATTTAAAAACATACATCTATTTATGTGATCAAGATGAATAGTTACAAAGAAAATAACTACAGTAGTTATCAAGCTAGAAGTCTACTCCACACATGATTTTACGAACTGTATTTGGACAGTTAACAAGTCTGCCAGAATCAGATACAATATTATTCTTACACAGTAATTGATAATATAATGATGAATATTATTGTGTCAATGGGGAATCATAATTATGAAAAATCCAATCCTATTCAAGTTTAACCTCCTCTGATTCACATAGTCTAGCTAATTATTCTCGTATTTTTTTTAATTTGGCATATGTACTTTTATTTAACGTTTCCAAGGTAACGGGTGATGTTATGTTGTATTTTTTAACATAAATACTGTATATAATATGGAAAAAACATACTTGATAAAGAAATCAACAGAATTCATAAACATGGAAAACTTTTATGAAAGTAGTTTGTCATCGGCCAAATTAAAAAAATAGTACTATACAATAAGTGTTCGTTGCTCGCTTAATAATTGAGAGTGAATTCAACAACAAATTCACTAGTTAATACTGTAATAAAAAGTATGAAAATAATAAATAGATAAAACGTTTTTAAAACACTTTTAAGTACAAAACTTGACTAACATCATGGAAGTATTTCAAAACACTGTTGAGTAGAAAACTTGACTTCCATCATGTAAAAAAAGTGTTTTAAATAAAGTTATTTTATCAGTAGGAAAAGTATGGGTGTACAACCAGATAAATAAATTTATCTGAAATATAATGAATTATGTGAAATGTATTCGCCCCCACTCATATAATAGATCTACTGTTATCGAAAAAAACATCAAATCAATACAATCAGAAAAATAACATTTTTCGATAAACATACTAATGAATAAATAAAGTAATGCATCTTACCTAATTGAAATTCCAAAACATTATCAGCTCTTTTTTCAATCCATATACAGTTGTATGCTTCACCACCGCTGTAATAGAAAATATTTGAAAAATTAGAATGTTAATTGAATTAAATCTTACTAATTATTCATTTATTTATTGCGTGGATGAAGTATATAAGTACAACACAATATTAATTCCTCGTAGGCCTACAATGGAATGAATCAATATCCATGGAGATAAAGAAAAGACAGCAGCATTATCTTATATATGAAAAGAGTTTCGTTTCCGACTTTGGAAAGTTCGTGGAAAAGTTTGAATGGACAAGAATTTTAGAAAATTCAAATGAGCGGCGCTTTGCGCGGCACGGGGTGGCCTCTTAAGTATGATTATAATTATTTATTGTTCAAAACTTATTCAAACAAGCTAAACAGCTCTCACTAAGTAGAAAAGTAAGTATCGGAAATGAATAATCTCCATCCCAAAAAAAATGACAGTGATGATTATATTTATGATTATATTTTTCGTCATACTTGTATAATAGTGATATTCATTTAACTTGGCAGATGACATTAGATAGATAGACAGATAGAGAGATATTATTTCATGAGGTTGCTGACGACGGTAGAGTCGGATGGCAAAGATCTTCGATCTCGAGATTTGACGTTATGTTCGTAGAACAATGATTTATTGTTTCTTATTTAAACTTATTTGTTCTCATTTATTCTTTTATGACGAAAAATATCGTACGCAACTTGTTCGGGAAGGTGTTTACCATACTCATATATGATAATTTTGCCTCGACTTCGTCTTGGGTCAAAAACATATTATATTCGTATGGTAAACAACAACTTCCCGTACTAGTAACATAATATACTATTACATACCATTCATCCCTGATGAAAACTGGGAACTTATTGGTAGCTGGGTTAGGTATACCTATGCAGAGTATTTGGAACATCTTTAATAATGAATGATCAGCAAAAGTCATTATTTGCCCCTTAACATTCAAATTCACCCAAGTTCCTTGCATCCATTCTGGAAATCTGAAAATGAAGGAGAACCCTCAATTTAAATCACAATACAAATGGAAATGATCATTAGAAAAAGTAATTCTAGTCCTTGAGTAAAGGCAGTAGGCTAACTTAAATAATTTTGGGCTATCGGGAATTCTATAAATCCATATATTTATTGCTAATGTTAATTTTTCTTAACAGCAATTTTCAATAAGAGTGTGTTTGATAGATAAAGTTTCAATAGTTTTGATAGGCGTTTTCAGGTTGGATTTCTCACATGCAGACTAAAATCAGATCGAAAATGAACTATTAATTTAAACACATCGGCCTGGCTATATCATGATCCAGGTTTGGCCGATACGGAATCACATTCGTGTTTCTGGTAATGGTGCAACGCGACTAATAACCAAGGGTTATTTGATCCAGGATCAGCTTGAACCCGGATCTGGTGATCCCGTGACACAGAGAAGGAAGAACAGAGGATGCATCTAGTGTTACGCTAAATTTCTTTGTTTTTCTTCCTTCTCTGTGCCCGTGATTTGATCTTTGTTGGTGCAACCCAGCATCATTAGTATCGCGTACTATCAATTCTTAAGAAATAATGAAACAGCTTTAATGTAAGCATTTTCTTTCATAAGCTAATTTTTATGTAATATTGTTATAATTAACTTATAGTAATTCATACTGACGAACGGTCTTGTGAGTATGATTTCATATAATGTATAAAATGAAAATTTTTCTTATTGTAAAAAGATGAAATCAATAAATAAATTGAAATTGGAATTGAATTGAAGCAAGCGAAATATAAGTTATTGGTACGGTACTCCAAAATCTTAACCGTAATCTATTTGTAAAATGAATATTTTGGGATGATGATGAGCATCCATATTCCGCTCTATCATAAAAAAATATGCAGACATCAAACCCAATATATATGCAGCAAACTAATGAATATAATCCCCATCCAGTTCATACATAATAAAATCACATATAAATTTAGTATAGAATTAGTTGATTGGGTTGAAAATAACTTCTATTTTAAGATTGGTAGCTTAATGTAATGTTAAGATTGATCTTGTATATTCCATATTAATCTTTTTACGTAGATATAGATATTATTAATTTTATTGTTGAGCATTATTATTTATCGTTGAGCAATATTATAAACAAATAAATATGTACATCAGCGCACAAGCCTTGCTTTGCTGATGTATGCAGGTATTATTAAGAATAATTTATTGTTATAATTATATGTGTATTATTTACTAAAAAAATGCATTGACAAAAATTGTATTGTATTATTGTTGTGAATAAATAAATTGATTGAAAAATTGATATCGGTATTTAATAATTGTTTCATCTGTAATATGATGAAAACTTTACCTGAGTACAAATAAATGGAAAAAATACGAGTATGATAATGATGATAATAATCATGATGAATGAAAACTAATAATAAGGAATAAAATATGAATGTGAATAAAGGACGAAGAGATTTGCGATTATTCTTTCTTACTTGCAAGCAGACATTAACACTTTTGGTGGATATTCTTCCTCTTTCAATGGAGTCAACACCATTGTTTCATAGCCTGATGTTGAATTGTGAAGATTCGATGTACAACTAGAATCACTGGAAAACGCCAAGTATACCTTTCCACTCCTATCAGTATGGTAGAGCTGGAAAACAATTATATTTATCGATTATTTCAAATTAAGGAGAACACCAATAGGGCACCGTAATCAGTTGATTCAATTGTAAATCTCACATTTTTTCCGAAGACAATTTATTATAAATATAATCGAAATTCAGACTATACAGAGACGTATAACCAATGAGAAATATCTAAATTTGAGGGATGAATTTAAATAAACGGATCGAACTAATCATTTATTAAAAAAAAACATCGTAAGAAGTAACAATATTCCGTGGCGAAGCGTGGTATACTTATTTGGTCATCGCCGGGTATATTTCCTATATCTAATCTGTGGCGAAGCGTGGTATACTTATACGGTAATCGCCGGGTAAATTTCCTATAGTAAGTAATAGTAATAGTAAATAAGTATAGGTAATAAGTAATAGTAAAAGTAATAAATAAGTATACCACGCTTCGCCACTATATACATTACGTGAAAATTGACTGCACACTTTACCAGTGATTTGATCAGTGAGACAAAAGTGCAATATTAACAATGAAAAATAAATAAATGAGTAGGCTATGAGTCTATTCTACAGTATAGCCTAATAATTTCACTGTGGAATATAATTTCAATTATTGAAATGCTTTCAAGTTCAGCCACTGCTTGTAGCAAAACCCTTCTGCAGTCGTGAGTGAATAAAAGATATAGGGTACTTCAAAGTTCAAATAATATTCTGAGGTATCAGAAATTTGGAGAGTGTTGAAGATGGATAAATATCCGAATGCGTTCCACTTAAGTAAGTGATAAATCTTTATTACTTATAAAAGTTAGACTGCTGCATCGTATGGAAAACAAGTTCAAAGTGTTTCATTATAATGCAGTTCATCATGGAAAACAAAATTGAAGAATATTAGAAATTTCTTAAATATCTTACTATACTACCGTGAATATTTTGTGTAGGACTTTCCCATACCGTAAAATTTTTCCATCAAAAGGTAAACCCAAGTTTTTAAAAAAATCAACTTAATAAATTTCTTAACAATCACACTTTTTTTATTCACAATTCCTCTCCTTGTACATTATGTTTGAAAAATATTCTTCCAACACACATAGGTTGAAAGAATAAATGTTTAAAATAATAATTAACGTAACAAGAATATTTGATTAAAAGGGACGTCCAAATATTCAAAAGCGCTTCAATCACGAGAATAAAAATTCAAAATAGTTAAATTATTCTTATTTTTCCAAAAACTATTTCAGATGAATAACTCACAGCGCATCTGTATCTGGGTTTGCCATTGTTTGTCTCACTTGGGTTGAGGAAAGCCACATAGCGTTGATTCCCAGGGCCTTCCCAGTCTCCAAGACAGTGGAAAGTCATATCTAGAAATTTACGAAGATAGATAGAATTCAGAAATTCATTTGTAATAAATTTCACAAACATAATTTGAACAGGAGTCATTACAAAATGCGTCATACAGTCATAAAAAATTTTCATTGATGTACCATGAAAACACCAAAAATATACATGAATGTGCTTACACATGCTTACAGCTCAAAATACAATAATTGAACAAGGTATCAAGTTATACATTCAAGGGCAGTTGGATGTATTCAAAATTATTATGAATTTAATTAAAAATAAATTACAAAAATAAACAGTGGTAAGAAATAGAACATTTCACACTGTGAATTCATTCACCGAATAAGAGCTGTAATTTGCTAGACCGATATCTTTTAACTTTTAATTATTTGAATTTAACCTCATTTGTTTTCAGATATCTTATTTAGTCCGGATGTCCGAAAGCTTATTACTAAAAAATGTAATCCCTCACCCACGATAAAAATGAATTTTCTGTGATATGGATAAGTTGACAATTCGCAAATAAAATAATAGTTGTAGGCTGACCTAGTTAACAATTATTATATTGTTGAACTGTACAATTGATTATATTATCGTTAGTTGACAGTAGACTGCTATCATAACAGCATGGTAAATCAACAAAGATGGAAAAGTGAGAATACCAGTCGCTTTAAAATAATCTTGGAAGATTTGACATCGTGTTAATTTGAGTATGAATCTGATGACTCTCTTGGTGAGATCTATATGAATATCCTCAGTGAATATCGTGTTATTGAAGCTAAATTTTACATGAAACATGCGGTCAACATGGCTCAACTAACAAAATAAACACATCATATTTTGAATGAATAAGATAAAAGAGTAATCAGTTGTAAGTAATCAGTAATGAATGGACATGATGCTTACTACAGCTGCTGCAACACGGCAGTAAGCAATACAAGAAGATCCTTTATAACGCTTTAAAATGTTGTTAATTTTGAATTAAGATGTCGAAAATTGATAACTTACTAGTATCACCGAATGAGCATCCTTGAAAATGCAGACTGATGGAAGAGGAGGGTTGTGTTGGTATTGGGCAAGAATCCATCACTGACAATGAACTGGAGCACTCCTCCTTATCCTCAATTCCATCATCAAGATTGTATCTAAATGTAAACTTTCCATGCACTGGGCAGAACGATTTGCTTATCTCCTCACCACCAACATCTCTCTCTTCTGAAATTGAGACAAAATAAAAAAGTGAATATTTTGGGTAGTTTTTTGTAAGTTTTCATCGTCTATCTTCTTTCTTATAAATAAAAGAGACTACGGTGTGTTAGCAAGAAACAAGCTAATTTTGTGGATTGAGTTGCGAAAAAACGGGTATGATCAAAATCTTAATGGATTATTTAGGTTGGACAGGTTGTACGATACCCAATCTCACCCACCGTCAAATTATTTTTGTACATAAAATAATTATTAAGCCGTTTCAAACTTTTCACCCACACTGTTATGTTTGATTAATAATGCAAATATCTTTGAAACTAGTTGACGTTATATTTTAGTAGCTCTACTTACTGAATAAAAGTAGTTCAGTTGTTTGATAGTCCTTGGAATGGAGACAGGTTGCTTCTGCGGCTCCTACAGAAGTGTAGCATTTCCCTAGGCCTTCTGTTCTTACCACCAGAATATTTTTCGATTTGAGGGTGAAGTGAAAGCATCTGATACAGTTGTCTCCAATGAAGCTGAAATAAATTATGAATTTGCATATAATTCAGAATATTTCAGAAACTAAGAATATTTCTCGATTTGAGGGTGAAGTGAAAGCATCTGATACAGTTGTCTCCAATGAAGCTGAAATAAATTATGAATTTGCATATAATTCAGAATATTTCAGAAACTAAGATTATTCTTAAAAACGGGTTTACACAATATTGGAATATTATCATAACTAACTTATGTTATTGGAATAGCTGATATTAACACGATAACAGATTGGAGATAGAGAGATAAGACTTTATATTTTTTGCAAATTCCTCTAAAGTACTTCCAACTTGCAATAAACCTTACAACACAGACATTTTCACAGAGCTTCATAATAATTATTATTATACAGTACATAGAAACGGACTTAGAGAACTGGCTTTTGTTTATTAAAATAATCCTATGATCCAACCACAACGTGCAAATAATTTATTGCCATGAAATTAATAGTATTTAATACAGTGAGTTAAAATGTATCACTGTATCATTGAAATTTTTAGTGCACTCCTTTTTGCTGTTGTAATGATGTCCACATAAGCTTTTGGCTCTTTGTAGGTAGTGGGAAAGATGATGATAACTCTTCTCTATATATTCGTTTAATCTGGCCTCTACAATAGTAATTAAGTATCAAAATTCAAGAGTTAAGACATGTTTCCATCAATATAATGTGAATGTCAGTGTAATAAACAGTTTTGTGTTTTATCGCAAATACTTAAAAAAAATATGAATGAATTATATCATCTATGAACTAATACATGATAAAGAATGGGGGAAAAATATTGGACTAATAATTGTTCCAATTGAACAATGTTAAAGTTAAAGCGAACTAGGAATATTTGAGTAGCCCAACTATTGTAAATGAATAAATTGATATCTGAAGCATATATTGAAAACTATACAATATATTGGAAACAAAGAAACTTGGAAATTCAAGCACTATTGAAAAACAATATTTTCCAAGTTCTAAACTAGATTCGAATATAAGTATTGAATTCCTTGATGAGAATTTTAATGGGATAGATTTGATGAGAGGTATTGAATTGTTTATTGATGAGAAATTTGAATTCCCAATTCAAATAAATTAGAAAAAGAGTTTTCTCCTTTTCCGATCCTGGTTGATAAAAATAAAATTTAAAATACTATAACTATCTCACTTGTCCAGAAGAATGTAGTTGTTTCCGATTCTTCGATGACACATTCCCCAGATGGGAATAGCGTCGGCTGTAATATTGATGGAAGAATATTGAATTTCAGACTTTGAGGACTGCATCAGGAACTCTCCTTGAAGTTCGGTTGGGAAATAGCATAATGCATCACCTGAAACATAACAAAAAAATAATATTAAAAAGAGAAAATTGAAAGGTTGAGAAGTAAATATAATAATTTATTCGATCTTGTGTCAATCGATTATTTGCAATATACTGAGACTGTGTAATGAATGGCTCAGTGAATGCCCTAAAATAATGATAAAATGAAACTGAAGCATTCCATAACAGAATCAACATTTTGATTCCAAAACAAATCAAAAAAGCCTTCCTGGACATCTTTCCTCCTTCAATGAGAAATATTGGTTGTATTCAACGAGTTAAGCACAAAATTTGATAATTTTATAAATCATGAAAACTGGAGATTGAGTGGAAAATGAGACAATATTGATGGTCGGTTGATCGAAAGTCAGTATAGGAGTTTGATAGAAGTGCAAAAACCATGTTTTGAGAAAAACGCTGTCAAAGAATTCAAACTCCGCGCTGAAACGCTTGACACGGCCTTCTTAAAATTGTCACCGCAACGTTTAGAAAAGGCATAGAGGTAAGAAACTTTATAGACACATAGATCAAATGATGGCGAATTCATTAAGCACTTTGACGGAAAAAGGGCCTATAGTTCCTAGTGCCATTTTTCTACCAAACTCCTCTTCCACTTGACTGTAGAATGAAATCTACATTTTAAGCTGCTCAATGGGGCAATCATTGCATTGGCTCTTAGAAATGACATCATTCACGGCGATTGAATTAATTTCTCGCTATTGTGCAATCGGCTGTGAGCCATTCAATTTTCGGAAGACTTTTATAAAATTATCTGTTATAAATTATCTATTAAAAAATTATAAATGAATAAAATTATCTGAATAATATTATATTTATTCGATAAATTTTCCTTTATCAAATAAGAATAGGTTCCTTGTGGGAGACCTTTTCCCCCAAATAACGGCAAGTCTTAATTCCGTCTAAAAATAATATTTTTATTCTCAATCTACTTTTTTAATGAATGCTTTGAAACTTCAATAAAACAAATCAGAATCTCTCATTAGCCACTTCGATTTTTTATTGATCTTCCATCTGATTACTTTGTAATAGCCTACAGACAGTCAATGTACCATTAATCTTTACCTTTATCTTCAATCGACCAAATACAATTAGGAAAAAGTAACAGGCAGAGAGCAGTCACCCAAAACCTCTTCAATTCCTAGATTGAGATAGATAAATAGACCAAATGTTGAGGTCAAGTCCAAATATCACTGTTACCATAAAAAATTCACACTCCAAGATAAATAATTAATCCACAAGCAAATTGTCAATTTTGAATTTCAAAAGGTCGATATTCAGTGAAAAATAATTATTGAATGACTTCTGTTCCTCCATTCTGTAACTGTTGTAGTGTTGTGTAGTGTTTCCACTACTGGGCTTAATTCTAAGGGCCGGTTCATAAGCTCGGGATTTAGCCAAGTCCTAGACTAAAACGGGTGGCTACCGTAGCATCGAGAAACGTTTGTCTCGACAGGTTAGTGGGTTAGCAGCATAGATAGCCCTTAGTACATAGTGTCGAGGCTAACGTTTGTCGATGGCCACGGTGGCCACCCATTTAAGTCTAGGACTTAGCTAAATCCCGAGCTCATGAACCAGCCCTTAGTGTTTCCACTTACTGGAATAATTATTAAAGTAAAGAGAAACAATTATGCCATTCTAGTTCCATGTCTTTAATCCCCCTTTGATACACTTCATCCTCTTCTCCGTCAAGAAAGAAGAAATCAGTCAATGAAGATTAAAAAAAAATTTTTTTTTGTTTTGGAAAACTTTTGATGGAGATGAAACTCTGTACACGTTTTTATGTTATTTCCCATGTTGGTGCATCATTGTTCATTAATTTGCATCGTTTCAGCTCAAGTAATTTGTCTCGGTTGCTCTGGCTTTTCTTCTTTGCTCTTCTTCTATCTCCTCCTCATCATCCTTTTTCATACGAACACTTCTTCTTCTTTTTCTTTTTATTTCTTCTTCTTCTTCTTCTTCTTCTTCTTCTTCTTCTTCTTCTTCTTCTTCTTCTTCTTCTTCTTCTTCTTCTTCTTCTTCTTCTTCTTCTTCTTCTTCTTCTTCTTCTTCTTCTTCTTCTTCTTCTTCTTCTTCTTCTTCTTCTTCTTCTTCTTCTTCTTCTTCTCTTCTATTTTCATTTTCTCATCACACCATACACTCTCTCCTCTCTTCTAGCTTTTCTCCCTTCTCATCACACATCTATACCATTTTCTCTCGGCTACCAACAAAATGAGCCACAAAGCAAATTACTTTCGGCCAGAAAGCGTCGTCATGCTATCAGAGGTTCAATATTTGCGGTAACATTTCTCAAAGATTGACTTATGAGAGAGCACGCTACCTTTCCTAGGTTGTCCATCAGCTACTTATCTTAGCGAAACTAATTTTCTTGAACATTGCGGTTCAGAAATCCAAAATAATATACACGTCTTGTACCAATGTTTCCGTCAGTGAGCAAGGTATTATGATGGGATGAGATGGGAATGACTTCAACGCAAATGAAAACACTCGGTCGTTTTACTCAAATTGTCTAAGAAATGTGGCTTTAAGATTGACGGTTGGGCGTATTGGCGGATCTGAGATTTCGTTTATTTACTGCGTATGAGTTATGAGTTCATCGACCTTCATGAGCTCTCTGAATTCCCTAATCTTGGCAATACTAGCAGTAAATCTTCATGAGGAGATAATTTTTTATAAATTCTCATTTCTATTCGCTTTCAACTTTTAAAAGGCTCCAGGCTATTTTTTGCCTAGTCCTAGTTCATTTAATTAAGATTCTACCATTTTGAACAGAATCATCATCAAACTAGAACTCAACAATAGGCCTAATAGGTATAGAATAATATCTTTGGAAGTAGGTTCGTTTGACTTGACCAAGTATCCTTCATCTTTGCATTCATTTATCTGTAGATTGACTGAGTTGCTGTATGGACAATTGTTTTTAGAGTGCTAACCATATTCAACCATCGCGGCCTCGAAAACGATCTTTAGAATTCCCCTCCTTTTTCCTTCACCCCTGCATTACCACCTTGCCAATATGAAAATCGTTCCGAATGAATGAATAAAAACTACATTCGTCTTCAAAGTAGACCTATTTAGTGGATGCATATTTATTTATTATTATTTGGAACAGTTTTTTGAGTTTCAAAAAGTTAGAAATAGAGAACCCTGTCTTGAGACATCGTGACAATAAAGAACCCATGTCGTATTGTACGCATGAGTAGAAAGACCTGGAGTGGTTCCAAATTTCAATTTTTTCCAATCTAATACATGTTGTATTCATTTGTTTGTTATTAATGAGGGAATTAATCAATTGGATTCATATAATCGGCTCGTATGTTGTTTTTCCATGTGCTTGGTTTTTTAATGGAAAAATGATTAAATTCATATAAATGCTATAATAATAGCAAATCATAGCAATAATCATAATCGATAATAGCAAATCATAGCGATAATCATAATCAATATTAGCAAAGAGTAGTGTAATCATTGCAAATTCTATCATTTTTTAAATGATAAAAATAATAATTAACAAATGTAGTCCAAATTTCCAGGTTGAAGGAAATTTTAGATAAGTTCACTCACAAATTTCACTAATTTACATCCGTTTTCTCACAAACTTAGGGCTGAATATAACATGTAAAATAATGATTATTAGATAGTTGATATTGTGTGGTTTTCCATGAATTTTCCACTCATCCGAGAGTGAATTCTTCAATATTTTCTTCCGTTTCTGGTGCTGCTGTTCTCTAATTGAAGGTAGAATTGAAGGCAGTGACTGCGAATGAGCCAGGATTCCCAGGAAGCAGCATATAGCGGAAGTTATGAGAAGTTTCGCCTGGCTGGCTCTTGTAATCTGACAACGACCTAATAAGTGGGTCATCTTTCGAGTATGCTGCATGCCACGTATCAAAACTACGCACATGGATAGAGAACTATGCATGGAAAACCTATTTTCCGAAGTGCAAAGTAGACTCATACAGTTATGATTGCATATGATTGACTCTTATACTACATATACGTGCTTCAGAAAAATTATTTTCACTTCCCTAGCTTATCTTTCCCCTGATTTCAGCTATAAATTCCCAATTGATTTTAATGCTTGTAATTTTGAGCTGATGTGAAAACTTTCCGCAATTGAAAATAATAATCTAATCTGATTTTGTGAATCGTTTGGAAGTATCATGTATTTGCGGGCTACGGTTCTACAGTAAATACAGTTACATAAAGTTGAGAGTAATATAATTATTAGAAAGCAGAACGAAATTCCCCAATGATATTGATAAATCTACATCTTCATAAAATGTAATAGAGGAACATCTGATTTCACTGCTAGACCTGATTCTACTGACCATGTGATATGAGTTTATTTTATTGGTGACTCTCATACTTTACATACTAGAGGAATCTTCATAGAGTATGAGGAATTCCAATTTGAATGCCAAAACCATGTAATGGCGAAACTAATGAGACTCCTCTGAATAAAATTGGTAATATGAAATTGAATGCACAGTAGTAGATAATATTAAAGTGATGTGAGATTCTTGGTTTCTCGGTTTCTTGATTCAAGGTTGATTTCTATGCCATTCTAAAATTTAATATTATTTTTTTTCATTTAAATTATCATACCATGATTTAAAAAAAAATTAAGTGTATAAAAGAATCCATCTTTAAAGAAGTTATTTGTAGCTTTTTTATAAGATTTTAAAGAAGAGTAACTACAATTCGAGAAGTGTAACACTACAAGATTATTCGCAAGAATATTTTATGGTAAAATAATCAATAATTCTTCATGGGTGACCATACGGAACAATGCATGAGAACTTGAAACAATACTTGAACATAGTTTCTGCGAAATTGGTAAAGAAAATCAATACTGAGTTGTACTCACCACGACCAAATTATCAGTATGATGAATCAACTTTTCTTCTACGTTTTCTCATGAGTTATTAAGTCATAAGCTGGAGTTTGATGAATTGAATGGGACAAAAAATATGAGATAGATGTATGGAAAAGTCGTTAAATTGCTGACATGGTCGGTTAGAGAAATAAAGCTAGAGATGTCTTTGTTCAAGTGAAACGTGAGTCACAGAATATTATTGCGGGAAGAGTCAAATATATATCTGTCAATCAACCGCCGAAATATCAATTAACTCTAGTTGAATCCCCAAAATTTGCTGTTTGTATAACATTCCTGTCAAATTGGCACTTCCTTTGTCAATTCACTCTTGGTGTGAATACGATTTGATAGCACATTGTACGATGTACTAATAGAACTGTGAACTCGAATACTATTGCTGAAGTCCACATATGAATCTATTTTGAGAAAACTTAGAGAGGTGGACTCATAGAAAAATCTTCTGAACTTAGGGCCATATGCATTATTCATTAAAAAAGAAATAAAGAAATGACATCAACAAGTAAAGAAATAAAATCAATATTGAGAGAGAAATATCTTGAAGTATAACATCGGAGACCAGTTAGTGAGTTAGGGCAACATTCTATGTGGCTACATGAATCATGAACCAACAACTTCAATTGAAGTTACATTTGGATACATCAATCATACATACAATACAATCTTGATTGAAAAACAAGTTTGATGTAAAAGTAAGATGAAACAAATCACTTCTCTTGTTGAACAACATAGTCTGTTGGAAACAAGTTGATTGTGAATAGGTATTGGAAATTCCCACTCTCATTTTCAGAAATAACTATAGTTTTAATCTACAGTAACTTTCTGCAGAAAAAGATTATAATGAAATATTTGAATAATTAATGAATTAATAATATCGGATGATTTTAAAACTTTCATAATAATCACCGTTATTAAGATAACAAAGGAAATTATGGACTTTACTGAATAAAAAGGCTGGAAGTTGTGAATAGAAATAAACTTTGGAATTTCATAATTTAGATTAAGCGTGCTTAATGATTGACGAACAGATGAGAGATGACGACAGATTAGTGACGAACTATTGACCAATCATACTGAGTTGATCGATTAAATCTTATCAGCTGGAAGAATTTCCATCTATCACCTCAAATAAATGAAGGAACTAAAATTTGTTCAATCAGAACATGTGAGCTTTGTTGAAGATCACACAGATTGTGTTAATGTGTTACGAGTGAGCAAAATATTTTGAATTTTTCAATTTAAGAAGTATCACTCACACATACTTAATATATCCAGAGAGTGTAGAAGAACTGCTACTGCTTCTAACTTAAAAACTATTCTTACTTCTATTCTCTCTGCATATACTGTATCCAGTCTTTTCATCGTTCTCATACTTATATGCAATTATGAACGTATCTAAACAAGAATCTCATTGGAAAGTAACTCAACACATACACAATATACTGTTACTTTAAAATGTTGACGGTAATGAAAATTCATGACAAATAATAAAATTATGTCGTTACATAACTAACAATACGTATAGAAAGAAAACAGGTTTCTAGAGAAATGCCATCCAAGGATACAAGTTACATTATGGTTACGTTATTTATGATTTTTTGATGGCTTCCGAACCATAATGTAATGTAATAATGAAAATAATAACGAATAATGTCAAACCATAATATTTTGATTCAGCTGAAATACATTTCCAGTTACATTATTCATTTTCATTTATATTCAGTTTATTATGTTTTAAATACTCTACACATAAAAATATAAATAATACTCTACAAAATAATTACAAATCACATACCGGTACAACTAATTCTAATCATAGTATATTCCAATTTTGAAACAGATACATTAATTAACTACGCAGTATGAAGTGTTCAATGCTAAAAAATGAAGTAAAAACATAATCCTATACACCTTTACCAATGGGACGCTCACAAGCAGTTCATTATGTAGGCTATTTTCATTTTGTTAGGGTTCTATGTCTCATTTGAAAATAATAAATTACACCTCTCAGGTGTAATGTTATGGATACAGCTCTCAGGTGTAATTCACTCATTCATTCATTCATTGTCTGGCATGGCATGGGCTAGCTAGCCTGAATATGCGGCAGCAATTCATCCAAACAAAGAAGCCAGCCTCTCAATATAATCCTCTCTCCTTTCTTCTCTGTCTCTACTATTGTCGTCGACTTTGTATTTTAAAAGTTCTATTCACGCATGAGCAAACGTCTTGAAAGTAAAATACCTGAGGGTCTCCTCTCCATTTTCTCTGAACGTAACGGGCTCACAGCTTCTCACAATGCTCACTGAACAAGAACAACCGACTACAAATCCAAACTATATTATCTCTGGGAGTTCAAATACTCTCCAAAATACAGATGACGTTTATTGAATTCTCAATTTTTCGCTGCATATGACGCCCACTGAAGTTCATGACTTGTGCGTGGGTGATAAGATAAAGGATAATACATAAACATTTCTAGAAGTTAGGACACTTTCTTCCGAATACTCATGTTTTTGATTACATTATCAATTTTTCGCTGCAGATGATGCCCACAAAAGTTTACGACTGATGCGTGGGTAATGAGTTGAAGGGTGATAAACGAAAAATTCCAGACGGAATGGGAATCGAACCCAAGACCAGGTGCAGCGATAACATACTGAAATGAAGTTGCTACGCCGGCTCGCTACCAGAACTATAAAACTACAATAATAATTTTTAGTACTGTATCTTTAGAATTCTTACAGTTTTTACAACTAGAATCATTCGAAGAAGGAAGGATTACTCCAGTATTTCCAAAATTTTCCAGCATTTTACAACTAGATCAGTTATGAGAGTGAAGGATTTTTTCCAGTATTTACATATCATCAGTGGCGTAGCCAGAAATTGACTTCGAGGGGGGGCCAACACCAGACAATTAATAATTCGCCCCCTAGGCCCCCCCCTGGCTACGCCACTGCATATCATTCCAGTATTTTTACAAATATCGTTCGAAGGGTGGATGATTTCAAATATTTCCAATACTTCTTCCAGTATTTTCACAACTAAGAATCGTTCCATGAGTGGATAGATTCCTCTATTATATTCTAGTATTTCCAATCCTCAAGTATTTTCACAACTAAGAATCGTTCTAATTCCAAAAATGGATTTCTTCCATTATTTCAACAACAAAGAATCATACTAAAAGAGTGGAGAGTTTAGGATGAAAATTAATTGGATATTGATCAACGAAACAATACTCACATTCCAGCCCTAAACTAAAAGCCGGTGGAATCCGGACCGGTTTCTCGAAGGTTCGACTGAGTGTGATAGTGTGTGGGCCGATTTAATTATCACATCGACCACCAGGGCAACCCAGGATCCTCCCCTGAGTTGAGTGGAGTGTATTCTTCTTTCAGTAGACTACGCTATAGTAGTGAGTAGTATACTAAAAATATTCTATGGGCCATACAGCGATACTAGACAAAGCTCCATCATACATAACAGGTGGCTGACCTGCTATTGTGAACTTTTTGCTACGCTCTTCAACCGTTCACAGGAGCAAATCTAAATGCTAATTCTGCTAACATTACTGAAACTCTCTCATAAAATACAGAGTTTATTCTTCTCTTAGTCTGAGATGTCTTACTCGGTTCTGCGCTCTGAATATGAATGGATGAGTAATTGAAAAAGAGAGAAATAAAAAGAGATAAGTACAATTCACTAAATAAATTTATTCAAAAAAAGAGAAGCACAATCTACTCAATAAATTTATTAATATAGAACTATTTCTTTAATTTGGCGGATGGTGAATGACTTTCATTTAACGTTTCTACGGTAACGGGTGATGTTATGTTGAATTTTTTCTCATATAAATACTGTATAATAACATGTGAAAACATATCAAAAAAATAAATCAACAGAAAATCACCCTTAATCATGGAAACGTTGAATGAAAGTCATTCGCCATCCGCCAAATTAAAAATAATACTACTATACTTATTCACGCATGTATAGGTTTTATGTAGCTCAAGGGAACGAGAAAACATTCATTAGGGTATTCGTAAAAATGGGGTTGCGTTGCAATATACATGTACACTACGTTGAGTGATTTGTACGGTTTATGGGGATTTAAGATAAATACTTTTAATAGTATTCGTTAAATCGGGATTTCTTAAAACCACGGTTCACAGTATTATGGAAAAAATATTATCATGTAATACATGGAGTGAAATATGAAATAAATCATGAGGAGGAAAACACAGACCGTAGTTGAATCAACAATGTTTTAGAATAGTTCTATTCTTCCCATTTTTAACCTGTCACTTAGTTTTGATCATGCTATAAGTTCAACATATTTCCCAAATCATTGGGGAAAATTGGATAATGCGGGGAGGTGGAACACCCAAGAGAGTCCACCAAAAAAAGCCGTGAGCATCATAATAATAATGCTATGCAATTTCCCAAAGAGATTGATTGATTGATTGATTGATTTTATTATTATGCCAGGTCTTGGTAGACCTATTGCATGTAAATAATATACATAACAAAATAACAATTCATTCATGATTACAAAAATTGAAATAAAATTAAAATTAAACATTTCAGATATACTATTCTAATAATACAAGAAATAATAGAAATAATACTATTCTAATAATAGAGAGAGAAATGTTAATGATTAAAAATATACTAGGTGAACCAAGTTTACAGACCCCTCTCCCATTTCACATTTAATTATCATGAGTATCATCTAAATCCTTTACAGTATTTTTAAATGAAGTAGACTAAACGTCTATCCATAGCATATGTTAGTGAAGAGAGTGCATTGTAAAATACCAACAACCAATATTACGATTTCGCAGTAAGTATGAAGCTTTATTCGTAGAATAAATTCTATGGATTCTATCACCAATATTCTCAATCATAAGTTAACAAATAAAATCGTTTTTAAAATACATGCAGTGCAATAGATTTTTGAAAAGGAACATAGGATACATCATTGATTATAGATTATTTTATAGCAAAGACAATACCATATTTTAGTATAGTGCCTTGAAAATCTTAGTATGAGCTGAAAAGAAATTACTTGAAAATTGACCTAATCCGTTTTGATAGTGTGACTGGTACTGTTTCTAATAGGGAGAAATCTCTATTGTACACTGTACACTACAAGCTATAGCTGTGAAAAACTATAATTGCTAATTATAATTACAGTACAACACAGATTGAAGAAAGGCGAATACTGGCATGAACTAAAAATAGTTTGCTGTAAATAAAGTACTGAACTACTAAGCACAGAGCACAGTATGATAAGAAATAGTACACGACAATCCCCAAACAATGAACTCTCGTTATTACTAAGCCTCCATTATTAAAACAGATTTTCTCTGGGATATATTAATGCGAAGGATATAAGGAGCTAAGCACTGGATTGCAAGCTCCGTGAAAGTAGATCCAACTTCTTTATTCTTCTTACACCTTTTTCTTCTTCTTCTTCTTTTTCTTCTTGATCTTTTTTTTGATCCTCTTCTTGTTCTTGTTCATCTTATTAATCCTTTTCTCTTTCCTCACCTTTATTCTTTGGCGTCATGCAATCCTGGGTTCTTCTCGTGTAACGTTCCTTACTCATCTGAACAGTTCTTTCTGTCAATAGAGTTGGTACTGGATTTCGACTGAGCATTCCAGCTGAAATTTAAAACGAATTTTTCACTACTTTACTGGAATTAACGTCCACGCAACGTAATCCTTTCTGTTCATCAAAACATTAGTGGAAAAATTAAAATCGAACCAAAAGTAAAAGTTACATCTCAAGTGCAACAATTACTTTGGTAATTCAATACTTTCATCAAGCAATGCTGTTTCTGTGATCTTATGATTATGATGATCTTATTATATTATGATTCATTTTAATTGTTTTATTCAACTCACAATAATGCTACCGAATGGTGCATGGTAAATTTGAACTTCTTTTCTGTCGGTCAAAGCAACATTATGTCTGAATAATTGTTATTAGCAATACCAATGTCTTGAACAAAGGTTTTGCTGTCGTTAGTTCTCAACAATGAAGAATAAGAATACGTTTTATCATAAGTTCAAGTGTTTGTTTTAATTTTTTTTTCTGTTTCTTTTCTTTTAGCGAAAGTGTCAAAGCTACACTCAGTAATAATTGATATAATAAGAAATATTAATGTATATAATATAATTATGTAACATAATGGATTCGAAGTATTGAATCAATATTAAAAGCAGTGTTAAATATTCATCAATAAGTTACATCATTATATGATTCCTTCGGGTCCTTTTCACAAGATCTTCGAACATTTGAGAAGAAAATCTACAGTTTTAGGCATTACACATTTTTGGGACATTTAAATACGCATAGATTGACTTTTGAACACTTTGACTAGTTGAAATTGAGATTGAGATAATTATAACTGATGAAATTAGAGTCGATAAAGTGTAACTTCAAAATCTGACAGGCCATTCCGCAGTCCTCAGATCAACTCATCAACTAATCAACTAATCAACTAATCAACTAATCAACTAATCAACTAATCAACTAATCAACTAATCAACTAATCAACTAATCAACTAATCAAATGATCAACTGATCAACTAATCAACTAATTAACTAATACACAAACCAACTTATAAGAAAATCTATTTTCCACAACAAATGTTTCGTTTAGAAAATCCAGTTATTCTAGAAAAAACTATCAACTTATTTTTGGAATACCTTGGTAGTCTTGGGAAACTGAGTATTTAGAAATTTATTCACTTCCCTCCTATCTCAGAAGACGAATAAGGAGTTTACAAGATCACAAGTCATAAAAATTTGAGAAGTCCTTGGTAGGTTTGAAAAAATGAGTATGCTTTTTTTAAAAACATATCTAACTCCTAATCACAAGCCATAAGCACATACATATGAAATCATTGATCAATTAAAGTACTTATTTAAATCTTACTCTACTTCCATATTTTTGTAATAATTGATTACAGCTCTTGGTGTATTGATGATTATCTCTTGGGTTTATGCCTCCTTCTCAGTAAGCTACTATTCAAATTTTTGTACAACTATCAACATAGTATGGATGCTTCATTTTATGATGTATTCCAGTACCACTTATTAATTCAAGACAGCTGTCCTGCGCATGTAATAGACTTGTTTCTGGCAACAACTATGGTAATGGTGTAGCAGCTTCTGATGTATATGTTTAAATAATATGTAGTCATGTAGGTACACTCACTCACGCATTCAAATCAGATTTGATGGTACGTGCTGGTACCGAATAAAATGGGAAGGTGAACTTGAACATTCTGATCATTCTTGTTTTTTTATTGATTACAGACGACAAATGAGTGTGTTTGGAATGACAACTCACTCGTGAGAGCTAACAATATTTGCTAGACGGACAACGGGTTTCTCTCCGCGTTTCTCTCATTGTTTAATTCACTCCAATTTCTCGCTCTGTCTTTTTTTCGCATGACAAACTACTGAAGACAAGACAACGCACGAAGAATGGTAATGTTTCAACCCACACAGTCGACCGCTAATCTGAAGGTGATCGTTGAGCCACTGAGCATAGTACAGAAGAAGCTGGGAATCTAGAATCTACTAACTCCAAAATAACGTCGACTGGTCTAGCTCAGTGAACCCGACTGCGCTATCTCGTTGCTCTTCAGCCACTGGAATCCAACAAAGAACTACACTGCGCTATGCAGCATGTAGCCTAGACTGAATTCTTTTTCTATCCTTTGAAAAGACTAATTTCACTTTAATTGTCTGAGATTTTATACAAAGAATTCGGTCGCTCCGAACATTGGTGCGTTATTTGAATGGAATTCAACCGAGGACACATGGACGAAAATGACTGATGGTTTAAAAGAATTTCTGATAGAGTCATGCTAGGTTGCACCAAGCGAGATTAATTTCAATACAGGATCAACATAGATACAAGTAGGTAGCTGATTTAAAATAGTTGATCCCATCAGTAGCCCAGCATTCAAATTCAACTAGGAGAGTAATACAAAAATTGAGATAGGTACCAAAGTGAATACAAAAATTATTCGTAAAAAATGAATGTAATTGAGTACCGTCATAGAGAAGCATACTCTCTAGTTTGTTCTCTGTGTACCTACCGTATTGAGACAAATTTGGATTTTCAGCGAAAATCGGATCATTTCTCATTGCATTTGATGAATTTGAGAGACAAATAATAGTTTTCAAGATTAATACCATCAACTATCTGATACGGTACCATTAAGCCTAATACCATCTTTTATGATGTTACTCACAAATCATCAATACATAATTATAACAATGATAAGTTACGTTTCACTATTCTCGTTATAAACGTTTTCAACTACATACGTTGCCATTCATACTGTAATCTGTTCGTGTATGATTTTGACACATTAGTATAATATTTTTGAGAGTGAATTTTTATTTTTGTGGAATTTTTCTTTAAATCATCATTATTTCATTGAGTATTGAGTATGAATTTCAAATTCATTTATTCAATTTGAATTGAGTTATTATGAATAACATTTTATTGCTATGAGTATTAATGAATATTACTATCTGTTATCACCCAAGATATTTGGAATGAAAATTATAAAGAGCGGAGAAAAAATAATAATTTAATTATTAGACCGGAGGAAAAACTTCAAATAAGGTGAGAAAACATTGAATCCAAGTAAAAAGCTGAGATCCTCTATGTTCGATATTGATGGATAATATCAGACATGAGAATAAGCTATCTCTTATCGATAGAAATTCAATTAAAAACGAGCGGCGTTCTAATATTTATTTCTATTATCTTCTATTTCAACAGAAAATTTTATAATTAACAGCCTCACACTTGTTAATGGATGTTCTAATATTTACTTCTATTATTGTCTGTTTCAACTTATTATTAAGACCTGATAAACTCTGTGATTGTGTAAATGTTATTAAGTTGTAAATATTTTTTTAAATGATTCATCTATAGTGTGAGAAATTGAATGTCAAGCTTTCTATTTACAGTATTTATATGAATATTTCAAAAGAGACATCAGTGATTAAAATAATTTGTTCATGACATACTAGGTGATTTTTCTCAGACTGGAATGAACATGACCATGATTAATCAAGGTCAAATATCTCTTCATTAATTGAAAGAAGGCCTACTGTATTAAGTATAGTTCTATAATGATGTTTACTACTGTTCAAAATATATTGAATTGTGGATGTGATTTTCATGGAACCAATGCAAGCAAGGGTTGAAGTAAAATTGATTTTTACTTCTATTATAGTTGGTCAAAAAATTCTCTACGTAACTTAATTAGTATAAAAGTGTATTATTATAGACATTTACAGTAAGTTAACTACTTTAGTAGTGCAGTACCTACCACGAAATGAAGAGGAAAGCAGAAAGAAGAGAAGAATGGTGCACTGCTGCAAACCAACCTCAGGGTTGAATACCAAAAGAGAGAGAGAGAACTACTTTATTCGATCTAGGCAACCAATACTATACTGAACGAATTCTGTATTATACTATAGGCCTACTAGAATTATACTACAGGTAACGAATATTAGTACTGAACTATTTATCAAAACTTTCTGGAAGAATATGTTCTTATTATGACTGAAATCGTTTGATTTTCATAAGATTTCCGATTGCACAAGAGCAACGTGGAAATATATTAGAGAAAGTGGAAATTCTTGGTGCGTGAGTGTCGGTACTGGTTGAAGTTCAGAGAGCGAATAGAACAGGATGCATTTATTTGACACGAAGATTAATTTTAATTAAGAAAGGAAATCATTGAACTCTCGATGAATTTTTACGCAACAGGGCCATCAGGAGTTTTGGTCAACATCACAATTCACTGAAAAATATCAAACCAATTTCGAAACATCAACTGCTTTCCGCAACATTAAGTTCTCTTTTTGCCACAAATGGAGTTCAACTTATTTATTCATAATCATGCGTAATGCTCAAGATGGCGAGAAGCAACTGGATTGGTCGGGAAAGAAGAAAGGTCGATTTAACTTGATAACATCAGCCTATAGTCCTAATTAGCTCTACTACCAAGCAGTGCAAATGTTGTAAAAATGCAAATTTTTCGAAAGGATGCGTTTAATTAATTATTTTCAGCCAGCTTTTCATCCCAACTTCGAACTAATATGAATGGAGCTGCTTCATGAAAATTATAAGCACTTAGAAAACATACGACATAATTTCTGTAACTTCAAAAGTATTTTCTAAAAGGTAATACAGTAACCTATTATTATATCCATTCAATTTTTTGAAAATGATTTAATTATTGCTTAAGTATATTCACTATATTTCACACCAGTTAAATCTATCACTTTTTTTCAAAGAATGATTAGGTATCTTATAAAGGAGAGTGCATTATTTTGTTTTATTACTTTGTATATTTATAATTTCTAAAATATGTATAATGTATATTTCATGTGATTGTAATAATTGTCCAAAATAAAGAATCATTTGATATATTATTGATCAATAAAATTGGCTTTGGAATAACAAAATAGTGTTTGTAGTATAGAGATAGAGATAGAGATCTTGTAAAGTTGAAATAATCACTTTTTAACACCTTTAAGTAGAAATAACACTATTTTCACTTACATAGCTAGTTACGATTGTTTCAACATGGTGTAGGCAAGGTGTGGCGTTTCAACATCATCAGACTTGAAATAATCGTAATCCTTAATTAAGCTTCAACATCACAAACTTCAACTCGTAATCATTATTCATCAAATATCCAATCATTCTCGACATACCATGATAATTATTATCTTTCGCACGAAATATCATTGATAAAAAATGAAGATTCTATGTAAGCCATGTCTGTGCGATTAGTCAAGAGTACCAACTTCCTCTCTGAGACCAGCAGCCAGCCTCATTTTTCAATCGTTTGTCAGTTCCTGTCTATTGCACACCTCATCTTGTGAGTGTCTCTAATAGCAGACCAATTTTCAATCAATTTTTTCCTCTGTCTTCCTGAGGCACTTGCCTCAAATAACCTTAAAAGCGAAACATGGCCGTCACTCCATTTTTACAAGGCGCACTCTTCGAAAAGTGCTCCGGTTATTGATTCTCGGTTATTAACATCCGGATAAATTGAAATAGAACTTCATCATTATTGTTACGACAGACGTTGTTTTGTTCATGTGGGCAAAACATAAATGGAGGAGATTAAATTTTATGGTTCTGGACCGCATGGATGGACAGAGGAGAGCACAGCTAGAACGGATTGTAGCTCATGGTTGTTTCTATGGTGTGGTCAGTTCTGCAATTACTCCGCCATCATACCATTCTTAATCTTCCTTTCATTATCTTCTTCTGTATTGCATTTTCTTCTTTTTCTTATTCTTCTATCTCCTCTTCTTCTTCTTCTTCTTCTTCTTCTTCTTCTCCAAGAAAAACGTTCTTCGATTGCATTAGCTTCTTTTTCTTGCATTACCTTCTTCTGCCACACTTCTTGAATCTACTTCTTTTTTTCTTGCATCTTTTCCTCTTCTTCTCTGTCTTCTCCTATTTTTGTATTTCTTGTGTCCTTCTCTGCTTCGTCTCTTTTCTGTAACTTTTTATTCGTCATCTTCTCAACCTTGGTTACCTACTCCTTCATACCCTGTATTCTTTTATTTCGCATAACTTTATTCCCCTTCTTTCTCTTGCATCTTCATTTTTTTCTGTTTTCTTCGTCTCAATCATCATCTTCACTTTTACTCACTCTTCTTCCTCGTCATCACCAAGCCATTATATGGTTCTCCTTCTTGCTTGTCCTGCTTTTGCATTTTTCTTCTTTTCTTTTTCTTATCAAGTCTTCTGTTTTTTCTTCTTCTTCTTCTTCTTCTTCTTCTTCTTCCCCATCATCTTCTTCTTCTTCTTCTTCTTCTTCATCTACTTCCTCTTCTTCTACCTCTTCTTCTTCTTTTTCTCCTCTTCGGCTCTCGCTCTACTTCCATCTCCTATTTTTTGTTCTCTTTCTTCATCATCATTATAATCGTCACCACAATTCTTCAAACCAACCTCCTATTCGTACAGAGTGGAAAAAAATGAAACCGGCCGGATGAATCAATTCTATATTTATAACTTCCAGAGGTGCACGAAGATTGAAAAACGCCAAAACGACTGGTCATTTTCTGCAAAATCTTTCCAATGTACCATTCTTTGATGCTGACAAAAAACTCAGAGCTATAAGCATTAGAGATTATAAACCGTGTTTATGCAGGGTACTATCCTATCTTCTTCAATTCTCTGGTTTTTTGTGAATGACTAATACATTATTTCAAATCCTGGTGTATAAGCATCTCTCGTACAGACTATAAACCATTCACTAAAACAGAATCATGGTACAGTACTATACTATCAGAATTCTCATATATTTTTAATGCCGAATACAAATTACAAACTCTGGTGTAATACGAATTTCTCATAGAAATGGTGAACTATTATAATTCTTCAATTCACCAGTTTTTTTGTGAATATCGACAACATATTAGCTATTTCGAAGCCTTGTGCTAGCAATATTTGTATAAGAATAGTGTCGTAATTGCAGAGTAAGAACTGATGATCATTACTTTTCTTTCAAGTTTTTCGTTTCTTATCAGTTCATTGATTCCAGTTTTCAAAAGAACACAGAATCCGGTGAATCTTTAAATAAGAACCAAAAATGAGATCAGAAACGATCATCATGGAACAACTGAGCTTTTTCAAAACCCCTCTTCACAGTAAAGATTTAAAAAATTAGCAATAAATTCTATTGATGAATGGCATTCAATTCCAATGCCAACTGCTTGTATGACGTTGAACAGCTTCGACCAATCACAAGTTGTGATTGGCCGACCAATGGCGTTGTAGTTCACGCCCATTATTAGTGCAATCTTATTGGTAGACAAGTATTTTTGAACCAATTTTAATGAACGCATAGTAATACTTTGAACCAATGGCGTACTAGAACCCTACCATCTTGTAGCAAGCATCTAAAATAATAGTTGATTACAATATCAAAATTGGGGCAGTTTTGGGCTGAGCCTCTTGTTTCTCTCTCAACTTATATTATGATGATATTCACCGATACGATAAAATAATTAAGATGAATTGAATTGAAGATCACTATTCTCAATTACATTAGGCTACTTATCTGAAAACGAGTTATTTTATTTATTTTTTATTTGTTGATAGGCAACAGGAAATAGCTCTTAATCTAGTTCAATAGATAACTTAATGCTTAAAATGTGACAGGAAAAGCAATTAAAATGACCCTGAACTAGAATGAAAAATTACAATCAACAATTCAAACTTCTCCGTTTCATTATCGAGTTCCAAACAATAGTTTCGAAATGTACAGATAAATATAGAGGTCATTTTGCAGATTGCGATGGAAAGTTTGTTGAAACGTCGCAATTGAGAGTTTAAAAATGACCTCTAATAACTAAATTTGAATTTTGTTGTAGTTGCAAAAGAGATTAAATTACAGAAAAAAGTGATTGCGAGGGATGAAAAAGAGGAAGAATAAAGCGAGAGAGAGAGAAATTATCAAAAATTAGAGCAGTGCAGTTGTACTGCGGTTGATTACGGTTTTCAAGGAAGGACAAAGAAAAGTCTTGTCAACATTCCAATTTAAACGTCAACTCTCAACGAATTCAACACCACAAAATAATCGGATTTTTTGAATGCGTTATTGATAATTAATATAATCAGAGACAGGATGTGTATGACAGAAGAGGACTGTAGTTGTTGCTCTATGCTCTAGGCTATGAATGTACTAGCCTATGTAGGCTATGTAGCCTATGTAGTACTGGATCTGTGGTGATTCATCATTCACCATTATTATTAAATCGGCAGATTACAAGATCTTGATGAGTAACCTTGATACAATTTTAAGATACGTTGACTGGAAAAACTAGTTTTGTCATTATTGTAATCAACTCCAGAATATGTATAATTGTATATAACTAGAAACGCTATCAATACACACCTATTACAGACTGTATGTAATTGACACTAAAAATAACAAGTCAAAAAGAAGGAGCCAAGGAGGATAATGATATCATAGTAAAACCATAGCCCCCTTTAAACTACAGTAGTAGTTCAAAGGAGTTTGTAGTAGGCTATGGTAAAACTTATAAGCGATTAGGCCAGTCAATCTGCAGTTACTCCATGAGGCCAGTCACTACATTTTATTATTCTGAATTTATTGAAAACGATTCACTGGTGCTCAAAACGATATCGAGTCGAAAATCAGTTATTCATTCTTGTAGCATGTTCAAGCTCTCCAAATTCCATAATATTTTGTAAGAAAACTTGAATTTCTAATCTGACCGTTCACATTAAAACCGGTAAATCGTAGAATACTACTCGCTACTCAAAATACATACAAATATAGTAGAGTCTCTATAATCCGGTAAGTAATCACATACAAAATCTATAAACCGGCACAGGTTTCCGCCGATGAGTCAGTAAATTTTCATGTCTAGTCTGTAGTTTGCTGTTTCATATCACTGTTTCTTCTTCATAAGGCTAGGCGTACACCAGTTAGTTAAGACAAGACAAGACAATATTAGTCACAGTAATTCACATAGCTGTTCATGAAGCAGCACACACCGATGCAATGACTAATCGGTGTGTGTTGCTTCATAAGCAACTATGTGAAGTACTGTGACTAATCGTGACTAATCTCGTCTTGTCTTGTCTTGACTAACCGGTGTACGCCTAGCCTTATAATACAGTAATCAAAATCACATTAGGCCTATACTGTACAGAAATTCAAACGATTGTTATCATAGTTTCGTGAGCAATAAAAATTTTGTTTATTGTAAAACTACTTCATTTTCTGATGCATTTCCATTAATCCGGCAATTTCGTCAATCTTGCCCTACTAATCCCCATATAGGGCCGGATTAACGAGATCCTACTGTAATAGAATTTCTTGTCGATAATAAAAGACAAGCAATATAGAAAAAAGTTTTAGAATTGATTTATTTAGAAGGACCTTGAAGCCGAAGAGATCTAGATACTAAAGTGGGATCGATCTGTTCAGGATATAAGAGAATACATCCCGTTTAATGTATTTTCACAATATTATATTCGTTTTGCTTTCCTGTCTCTTTCACCCTTTAGAGTATTATTAATTAGGAATTTCGTTCAATTAATTATTATCATTCTGTTTTTGTTTGGGAAACAATTCTGAGCTATTCCTGTGTATATGATTTTGAGAGAGCTCCGATGTCTTTGATGAGATTCTGTCAAGACTCCCTAGAAAAATTTTCTTATTTTCTGTTAGGGGGCATTCTGAGATTTATTTGTTTTTAAAAACATTCAATGACACTCTAGCAAGAGTTCCAATATATATTAGATCATTTGTTGCAGTGGACAACACTCTTAAGTATCCTATGTTTTCAAACATTTTTCCGGTAAGATTCTGAGATTTCTTTGTTTTTAAAAACATTCAATGACACTCTAGCAAGAGTTCCAATACATATTACATCATTTGTTGCAGTGGACAACACTTTGAAGTATCCTATGTTTTCAAACATTTTTCCGGTAAGATAGAGAGGTGTGAAAAGAAGTGTAAAGACGAAAGCGGTCCATAATAAAATTACGTTGATGCTGCTGCGGAACCAAAAACCACCCGGGGGAGTGAAAAAGTCAAATGCCCGAAGAATAACGATGCTGATGATTATGTTTATGATGTCGACGATAATGAGCGAGCTAGCTGAGTCCCGAGCGACCAAAACGCTGACCTTGGGCCGTGCTTTTGTTTCGGACAAACGCCGCCCCCACCACCCCCACTCAACATAGCGGAAGTGAAATCGTTTACTTCCTGCGCCGCAAAGTAGGAAACGATGACCTGCTGGAGAAGTCAGCCTGTTCCATCGACGTCTGAAATTATATTTTTATATACATTCTCTTATCATAGAGGCACAAAGTGGTAACACGATGCCCCCCCCCCCTCCACCCAACCCGACATCAGCATCTGGTGTGGCAGAGTATATGGCTTCCCCCGGCCACAAAAACGAAGCATACCGCCTGGAATCACCTTGTTTTTTGTGTGAACGATTCCATGTTTTTTGGTCTCTTTAACTCTTTTACGGCGACGACCGGAAAGTATGCAGGCCTGGATGAAGTGGCTCCATCCCATTCAATCTGGCTTCGATCAACGCCTTCTACTCAATGAAAGAGACTTCCAACGAAGTAAGAAACCAGTGCAGATTTGATAGAGCAGAATGAGTTTAAAGAATAAAGTCAATGAAGATTAAACCTACTCTAGGACATGGATCATCATAATGGAGGAAGTCAATTTCCATAATAAAACACATATAACAAATACATTCGATCATTCATAACTATTTTTTTTACTGCCACTGATATTTTATTACAGTGGCGAAGCGTGGTATACTTATTTGGTCATTGCGATGACCAAATAAGTCACGCTTCGCCACGGATTTATCACCGTAGATTAACATCAATAATAAGTATAGAAGATACTATTACGTATCTTCTATACTTATTAAGTAAAGAATTAAATAGTATTAGTTTTATTATTAGTATTATTATTAGTATTATAGTAGTCTATTATTAGTATTAGAATAGAATATTGAGTATAGAAGATGAATAATTTTTTCTTTAATAAATGATATTTTTACGCGTTATTGAAGTAAATAAAAAATAGTTGAATAGAGGTGTAGAGCGAGGTAGTTGAGCAAGAATCCCAATAGTAGTCTCGCTTGCAGTAAAGCAGCGGGTTGGACTTAATAGAAAGGAATGAATAGAAAGAATCAATGGATTGGATCGAGTAGATAGCGGTAATAGAGTGGATGAAAAAGTTGAGGTGTAGATAGACAATAGTTTGCAGAAAACCTAGAAAAGCTAGAAGGGTGGAAAGAATATAAAAAGTGAATTAATAAATTTGATGAGGCTAAGAAGTAAATGTAAGTAGAGGTAATACAGATGATAATAGAAAATGGTGATACACTATAATCACTGTATAACTTTTAAAATAGCACAATAAGAATTAATTTGTTGAGGAACTGTAATACTATTGATAAACTATTGTTGATTACTGTACCAGGGATGATACTTTGATATTTCCTGCTAAATAGCTTATCACTATTCAGAGGAAACTTATGGTTGTTATCAATTATCCTTGACAAATGTTAGAAAACATAAAAAATGTTGTTATTTTTGGTATTTTGTATACAGTATCATCAATTTCTCCATTCAAGAATCTAATCGGTTGAGATGCATAGACATTATTATTCTGTTCCTATTTCTATCTTTGGAATTACAAACATAAACTATCCTATGGTTCCATAAACCATTTACGGAACATCAACACATGAACAAGTGTTAATAATTCTTGGTGAACTGTGAACTGGAAGGGAGTGTAGGCCTATGAATCAAAACATTGTAAATACCTTGTAATATAGGAAAAGATTCTAATTATTGTAATAGGGGAAAAAATATCATGTGGGTGATGCCCACACGAGCCCTGAGTTTGCGTTTGGGTGATGGGAAAGTTATGATGATGATGATGATGATGATTTTAGTTTAAGGTTCCAAACCATCGAGACGTGACTTAAAGTTGATAGCTGGTAGTTAAAATAGCTGATTATCACCCGTCCATTAGGAGCACCGAACTTTGGTCACCTACCTAATCTGAGCGATAATTTACCAAGCCATGAAATATGTCAACCTCATAAAATAGACTAATCGAATATCTATCTAAATAATCTAATACGTCTCAAACAGGAAAATGTAATGTACAATCCGGGCTAAGAGAGACTGGAAAATAATTATTGTCTTGAAAATAGCTTTCCGGTGGTTCCGAACCCACCTAAAGCTGTAGTTCCTTTCATCCCTCATCATCATCGCCCTCCGAGGTTAAAATAAAGGCAGTCATTCTATTCTATTCTATTCTATTCTATTCTATTCTATTCTATTCTATTCTATTCTATTCTATTCTATTCTATTCTATTCTATTCTATTCTATTCTATTCTGTTCTATTCTATTCTATTCTATTCTATTCTATTCTATTCTGTTCTATTCTATTCTATTCTATTCTATTCTGTTCTATTCTATTCTATTCTATTCTATTCTGTTCTGTTCTATTCTGTTCTATTCTATTCTGTTCTGTTCTATTCTATTCTGTTCTGTTCTGTTCTATTCTGTTCTATTCTGTTCTGTTCTCATTCTATTCTATTCTATTCTATTCTGTTCTATTCTATTCTATTCTGTTCTATTCTATTCTGTTCTGTTCTATTCTATTCTATTCTGTTCTATTCTATTCTGTTCTATTCTGTTCTGTTCTGTTCTGTTCTGTTCTGTTCTATTCTATTCTATTCTGTTCTATTCTATTCTATTCTATTCTATTCTATTCTGTTCTATTCTGTTCTATTCTATTCTATTCTGTTCTATTCTATTCTATTCTGTTCTGTTCTATTCTATTCTATTCTATTCTATTCTATTCTATTCTATTCTATTCTATTCTATTCTATTCTATTCTATTCTATTCTATTCTATTCTATTCTATTCTATTCTATTCTATTCTATTCTATTCTTCCTTCCCAGGCACAAGCCTAGAGCTTAATACTAAAAAACAACCCCTGTTGATTGTTCATTCTCTATTATTTGAAGAGAACATGATAGAAGTATTTCCCTACATTCATTTTCTGCAATCATACTATTATTTGTACCTCTACATTACTATTGCCAATTGCCTCTGCTATTTCACGCTTCACTTCTCAGCTCGTCAGACGTCAGACAATAAAACGCATATATGCTGGCATGTAGGCCTAGTGGTGGCCAATGATAAACATTCAGCGAGCGAATTACAGTGCAGTTTGCGTTGGAGCGTGTCTAATGGAGAGTGCAGTCCGTTTTTTCTGAAGTCGAGCAGCATTTTCTTCACTTTTTTCATGTCCATAATAATTACCGTCACACCACATGAACAGACCAACGGTGACCTTCAAATAAAATACTTTACCTGCTGCTCGTGGAATTGTTGAGAAACAATTATTATTGTAGAACGGGTGGTTTTGAAGAAACGGAATTAATAGAAAGTCTCCAGCTGCCAATTGATAATTAGCAGTGTTGAAAATGACAGATGAAAAGTTTGAAAAACTGGAAAAGCTTCAACAAAAAACGGAATATGAATTGAGTTGAAAGACCATAAAGTAGGCCGGTTGATTTTCTGTAAGGGGAACACGTTTAAAATTGAATCAATTTTTTTTCTCAAACTGAGTTCCAAATAAAAAGCAACGTCTATCCATAAAAAGATAAAATAATATGATGATATGATCGCTTGGCATTAGATAGATAGGTTTTATTTGTCAATTGTCACAAGGCTTTCGCCTATTGTAACATACAGTTCATAAATTATTTTGATTATTTATTTATTATTTAGTAAGGAAATTCGATGAATGCTGCTGCACGATAAACTTTTTGCCCGGGCGGAAGTTTTTTGTGCATTCATCGAATTTCTTACTAGCTATTATTCTGTTGTCAATATTTGCAGTAGCAGAAGTCTTCAGAGTATTATATGGCATTAAATAGGAATTTCGTTCAATTAATTATTATGATTTAAAAGCAATTGAATAGTTGCTATATCTCATTTCCTGCCAACTTTAATAAAGGGTGCGGCGCGGCATTTTACTTATTTTAAAGAACCATAAGTCAAAAAGTATTAAAGATAACAACTTAATTTTTTTATTTTTACAAAATGCTATATTTAAAGTTTTGTTTGGTTCACTTACAAGCTTATTTTTTGAATATAATGTATTTTAGGTGACCTCCACGTTGTTCAATGCATTTTGTAAGTTTTGCTCTACCTTTTCAAGCATATCTGGACCAATGTCGACAATTGCAGCGCGAATGTTGTTCTTTAGCTCAACTCGGGTCCTCGGACGATTGGCGTAAACTACGGATTTCAGATATCCCCACAAAAAATAGTCACAGGGGGCTAAATCCGGCAAGCGTGCTGGCCACTGGAGATCACCCCTTTGAGAGATGAGTAGTCGTGGAAAGTGTTCGCGCAAGAGATCCATTGACGCCTGCCGTGTGAGGAGTGGAACTAACTTGCTGAAGCCACACATTTTGTGGTAAAACTCTTCAATCATCCGCGTGTACCGTTCCGAAGTGACTGTAACTGCCCTATCGTCTCTGTGTACCGCCCTATCTGCAAAACCGCCTGCCTTACTCTCTCTACGTTTTCTGGTGTTCTAGTGGTTCTTGACGGATCTAGATTTGGTTGCCAAACACTACCGGTATTCTTAAAAATATCCACCCACTGAATGATTGATGTTCGACCAGGAACACGTCCTTTGGGCGCGACATTAAACTGTTTCCTAAACGCACGCTGGGTTGCAATGATGAAACGACTGTTGAAAATGTATGCAGACACTGCGAACGCTAGCTCCCCTCTTGACTACTGCATGGCCGCAACTAACCTAGACTGAAAAAAATTTTAAACTCCACCCATCTGATTGCAAATGACCCCAACCTCCTACGACCGATGGCCGCTGCGTAGCGCGTAATTAAAATAAGTAAAATGCCGTGCCGCACCCTTTATATCATTAAACTTTAATATCTTTAAACTTTAGAACTTAAAGATCTTTAAAACTTCAGGCACTGTATGTTTGACTTGATTATAATTGAAGAAATTCCAACATTTACTTCATTAATTTACAGTGGTTGAGCAAACTCCTTGCAGCCAGAGAAGGAGCTTCTAGTGGTAATTGTGAAAGTAGTAGGCCAACTCAGAAAGTACAGAGTTGCGCGTATCTGTACTTGCAGCGTTTCAGTTTAACGGTACCGTATCGCCGAATAAATTTACGTTGAACTAGTCCAATTAGTCTTATAATTGGAAGTTACACACTTATTCTGATGTACCGCATATTTCTGTTAATTAATTGCGATAATTAACCAGTGAACAGAATTTCTTCAAAGGGCATTTTGGGAAGACTAATGTTTCTAAAAAGAGTTCAATAGCATGAATCGAATCAAATTAAATTGTATTGTTGACATCAGCATAAAAACAATCATCACATAGCAAAAAAATCATGATATCAGAAGAAGAAAAATGTTACTAATAATTATGCTAAATTTGGATGATAATGTGCCATCAATACTGTATTTATAATCCAATTTGATGAATAATTTTCTTTCAAATAATCGAATAATGAATTTTGTATATAATTATGCACTACGATTTTTAGGTGATGTAATTAAAAAAGTCAGTATAATACCGTTATTTTTTTAAATTTTAGTTGAAACCATATTATTGGTTTATCAAGCTTCCGTCAGTCTAGAATTGAAAACCATATGAGCATTCATGTGCAATGCACAATGTATATTATCTGGTTCACTTGTCTGGAAATGATTTATTATTGTCAATACAACTTAATACAGATTTTTATCAGGTTCAAAGTGTGAAAGATTGATATTGCTGTATCACAGTGAATTAATTCTTATAAACTTTAGTATTGTGAACATTTCTATTTTTCTAATGAGGCTATTTATCGTAAATCCAGGTGACAAAGTCAAAACACTTCTCATAGGTTGTACTACCCTAATAATTTTTGAGGTAATGTTACAAAAAGAAAGTTGAAAAATTATATACAGTACCATGATTAGAAAAATATCAATATTGAAACTATATTTTTGTCAAAAAACGCTTTACAATATTATCATCAGAATACGAGTACCGATTATTACGTATATTATTATTATTATTACGTCATTGATATTATTACTCGTATATTATTACGTCATTGATAATAGTAAGCTTGAAACATCACGGTAGACTTCATATGCTTATAATGAAATAATAATGAATTGTGAATAAACCTATGAATATGAATAAGCCTATAATGAAATCATGATGAATGAATAGGCTTATGATTTCATTGGGTTCATACGCCTATGAATCTAGAGGCTACTACAACCTTTAGGCAAAGACAAATTAATCACCGTACTTCGTAGTTAATAGTTACTAACTTAATAGTTGGATTGTCCTTACTTTCAGCTTATGAACTTTGACTCCAAAAAGGCCTAAAAATCATTATAGTTTATAGTATTTCAAAAAATTATTTATATTTTGAGCTTGAGAATAATAATTTTAGCATAACTAATACAGTACTTATTAGTGTTCAGAAGCAAAGTACATGCTGGTATAATGAACTGTATTGATTAAATTTAGATTATTTAAATGCTTTTCAAGATTTTCTCAGCGGAAATGCTCTCTACAGCAGTAGAAGACATGTTGAATTTTTTACCGAATCTTCACCATTTTCATTCTAATGATGAAATTTGACCAATGCATGACCGAGAACTCCAAATGACTTGTTTGTAGAGAAATACTTATTTCTCGTTTACAATTCACAGTAACTTTTTCCCCAATAATCTTCTTTATACGTACTCCTCATGTCCTGTCTTTGCAGACCTCAATTTATTCTCCAAGCCTCACGGAAATTTAGAGGCAAAATAAACTGTTAATTGTGTCTTCAAGCAATAAATCTTCCAGCTTAGTCACACATCTTCGAAACAAACAAACTTCAATATCCGTGATTAGTATTCATTTACTCAGGAATTGCAGTCAATACATCCTCAATAGCCCCGGAAATGAGAAATAATGTGTTTCGTTAAGAAACTGCTCTTCTTTTTGGCACGTGGCACTTCTTTCCGAATTTCTTTCGTGTTTGTTTGTCATACAAGAGGAAACAAAGCGAAAAGGATGGAGAGCTAAAAGAGAAGAAGGAAGATAAGAATAAATTATCCCATACTTCAGTCTGAACGGACAATCTCAGTTGTTTTTGCACAGATCTTAGTAAAACTTGATTAAATTATGGAAATTTAAACATTTTCAAGCTTTTTCCATCACTCAAGTATTATTTGTTCATGATTTTATAACTAAATTACTCGAATCTTTCGCCAGGATGTACACTACTGCAATGTTCCGACTGCTTAAAAGTTGCTTTAAAATAATAATGAATTTTAGTTTTTGATTTTTCTTCTGTCAATTTTAAATTTTACTTCACCTTACTGCAATACTCCAACTGCTCAAGTTGCATTACAATAATAATGAATTTTAGTTTTTGAATTTTCTTCTGTCAATTTTTAAATTTCCTCCACCTTGCAATCTATTAAATCTTCATTTTTTCAACTCCATCTCCATTCCATTATTTTTATCGAAGTCATTCTTCTCTTCCCTCTCTCAAAAGATCTTCTTCTTTATTATTATTCATAAATTAATCACCTTCTTCCATGATTTAGATTTAGGCTAAGTGCTTGTGTTGTCTCAAACCAATTCAAATCAACAACAGGCTTAGAATAGAATAGAATAGAATGACTGCCATGTTTTGAAATTTTCTTTTTAGATTCCCAACTTTCCAATACACAGACAACGTACTCAATGCTCCGGTTAGTTCTGTTCTTCTTCATTTTCTCCTGCTTCTCCTTGAATCTCTTCCTCCTCTTCTAATTCTACCCTTTACATTCTTAAAAATTCTAAAGAGTCACTATTGAGATTGTAGAACCGTTCCATAATAATTGAATAGTAGAATTAACAAAATCATTGTGTTTTCATTTTAATTGTTTGTTTGTCAATGGCTCAACAGCCCCATGTGGGCTTAGGCCTACCAGCTGGCTGCCAGTTTCACATCCACTTGACTGAATCAGCAGAGGTGAATGATCATTAACCAGAAAATATGTAACGTGTGGTTAGCACATTGACATCTCAACCATAAGCAAGTCTTCGCAACCCAGTGATGGGAACAAAGCACTGCTGGATAACATTGTGTTAAGCAGCTATATAGTGCTATGCAACAATTTATTATACCTCCAAATATAGGGAGTGACTGACTAGCCTTACTAACGATTAACCAGGCTCCCAATGGAGGAGATTTCATTTTAATTATTATCTCTATATTCTTCTTAAAATCTTCTTCTTCTTCTTCCTCTTCTTCGTCTTCTTCTTCTTCTTCTTCTTCTTCTTCTTCTTCTTCTTCTTCTTCTTCTTCTTCTTCTCCTTCTTCTTCTTCCTTCTTCTTCTTCCTCTTCTTCTTCTTCTTCTTCTTCTTCTTCTTCTTCCTCCTCCTCCTCCTTCTCCTCCTCCTCCTCCACCTCCTCCATACGCCTCCCCCATCCATCGTCTTTTGCTACTCTCTAAAATAATTCTCATCATTCTCATCATTCTCATCAACCATGGGAACTTGGATTGAAAATCTTATTAGAGCTTCGCTCACACACATTTATGTGTATATGCGATTCTTTGCAGGCAACTATTTTCGAACGAATGGAGAAAAAAGTAACGATTAAATAAAGACTGGCGTTTTCCTGATACAGATGAACTGAACTGCTCATTAATTCAAGTTCTGTTCAAGGCCATGAAAAACAGAAAACTTATACGTGAAGAAGACTTATTACGCAGGCTTCAGGATTGAGATTGAGATATCTCGATGAACAGAATAAATTAATGCTCTCCAGCTCTAGTGTTAATAGGGATAGAAATTGATATTTCATTCTCATTAATAGAGATTCTTAACTAGTGTAGCATCAATTAAGAATCTTTTTCCACTAGGTACTTCAGGAGTGAAAAAATACCATCTCTCTTTAGGACGTCAAGTAAAGGTACAACTTTAAACGATTTATTTATATTTTTCATAAAGTTCGTACAACAAAATAAAATCTTCAAAAAGCTTGAAAAAGAAACTTATATACGTGTGTGAACAAACAAACGTGTATACAAAATTTAAATTATCAGCAACAAGTAAGTTCTGATTTGTACTCTTGTCAATAGGCTGAAGTAATATTTTTCTCTCTACAGTAATATATTTATTTCAAACTTTCTTGGAAGCCTCAAATCTATGAGTCTTCTTGTGGCTTCACAAATTGAGAACTGGTAATATTCTATTGTTGTTTTGATCACCATTGTTCCCTCATTAAATTCTCAAGTAGACAATTTCATGAGCTAATATTTTTTGTAAGACAATCAACTGGCGTATTATTGGGTTACTGCTTCCTATTGGGTATATTTTCATTTTGATTAAATTGTGTTGTCATTTGAGGAAAAACTGTAACAAGTTATGTTATTTCATTTTTGGTGTGCAGAATAAAACTTATTTGATTTGATTTGATTTGATTCCGTATTCCCAACAGTAATCTTTTTATAAAATTCTATCGCTCTGTCAGCTATATTATCTTATATTCCATAAGCTAAAACATTCCATAGTTTTATACTCTCCTCTATTATCTCTCCTGAGTCCTGGTATCATTGTATTTATCATTTCTTATGCTATCTCTACGATTCCTTCCAACTCTAACTCCTACTGTTGGGGTAGCTTGATGTCTTTGCTCTCTGTAGTACAGTCTTTATACGCTTTTTGATTATGATACTGTGCTCCGCGTTTTTCTGTAACTAAATCACTTTAAAAAAGTCGAATAATACCTTATACTACTATGCTTCACTGCATTTTGTAACTAAACAGTTTGCAAAAAGTCAGATCAGATAAATCTCAACACTACCGTGCTTCGCAGCTTTTCATGAGTAAATAACTTGAAAAAAGTCAAATAATGCCTGCACAATGTGTACGGAACCTGGCCACAAAGTCAACAATTCGGGGTCGAAGCTCCGTTCTGAGAAGAAATAAAATTCCAGTAGCATGCCCTTATAACAATCATACAAGGGTGTAGCGCAAGGAAGAAAAGCAAATAAGACTCCCAGGAATTTATGTTTGAAAGGAAGAAGAAAGGGTGGGGCGATGGGGGAGAGATTAAAGATTCTCTTCCATTGTTGGGAATTGGGGTATTGGTATCTTCGGGAAGTTCTCAAATATTTGTGTAGAAAACGTTTCCACGATTTTTGGCGAACATTTTTGTATCGATAAGAGTATGTTGTGATGATGGGGAGGAGCTGAATGGAAGAGAATGAATGAATGGGAGAGCCAACACCACCTTAATCACCGAGTGAAGTGCATCAAGGATCTTTCGCTTCCAGTCTAACGATTTTTTGCTCCTTTATCGTCCCTAGCCAGCGGAACAGGTAGACCTGATTCTTCTTCTTCTTCTTCTTCTTCTTCTTCTTCTTCTTCTTCCTTCTTCTTCAACTTCTTCTTCTTCTTCTACGGACAGGAGAGGAGCAGCAACAAGAAAAAATAAAGGAGAGGAAATGACGTGTTGCTAGAAGTAATGTAGAATGAAGAACGGAGAAAGACGCAGAGAATTACAGTGAAATGCATGGTCACACATTCCACTGCAGCCGCCACCGAAAACCACCACAAAAGAGAACGCTCACCGGCACCTTCTCAATTTTACGATGCTCATTCATCGATGCTCAACGAAAATTCTACAAGAAAAACGGCTTAGTCAGGCTTACGAGCCCTCTGCTCCACAATGCCCCGGCGCGATAAGTAAATCAGGCAGAGGGTGGAAGGAATGTGCTTTGTGTTGAGCCGATTAATAAAGAGAAGGAGTTCACATAACTCGTGTCACGTGTTAACATGACTTGAACTTGAAATGCACCATCATGGAGGGATCAAACGCCAGTTTTTAAATCGCTCAGCAATTAATGTATTTTGGGCTAATAATATAAATTAACCGATTATTGTGTTGTATACTACTGATAAAATAACACTATGTTAAAACACTTTCAAGTGAAAAACTTGACTTTTGACGATGATCAACCCGACACATATTATTATAGTGGGGCATCATAATTAGGATTAGAATTATCTTAAGTAATTTCTTGAGTCGGGATTCTCTTTGATATCTGTATTATATGTATAATACCACGAACTTTGTAAATAAACTCCTCTGAATGCATATTAATTATTGGCATTCAGAGAAATTATTAAACGGACAGACAGACGGACACGAATATGTTCGCAATAAGGCCTTGTCAGGTCCCTAAAATCAATCAAAACTATATTAATTATGTCTATTGTTAACATGTCTTGAACTTAGAATGTAGGTGCTAAAGGAGACATTCATTAGAAGATTAAAACCCCTTCTTGTAGTATTACTTTGACTAATTTTTAAATTGTCACCCGATTTAAAGACACTCAATCAAAAACATTGTAATTTAATCGAATCCATTAAGAGCTCTACAAGTCTACATGCTTGCCGAGCCTAGTTGGCATGGATGGATAGATAATTGCCTTCTATTTATACCTATTATATATTTATGCCTTCTGAATATAATGGAGCCTCCTTCCTAAGCGAGCTCGTCGACTATTATGCACTATAGTCCGATTCACGTAAAGAAGTCAGCATTGATTATATGAGGAGCATTGATGCCAAGTTTCATTGAGAGAGAAAGAGAAAACTGCACCAAACGTGTTTGTTGGGACTGTGTGCGACAACAATGCACAGTGCGAATAGGATAGAGACATCAGCAACTGCCTTGTGCTGAACAAGGATAGCAAACTCCCATCTAAGCAATGCTGACTTCTTGACGTGAATTGCACTATAGTTCCGCTCGTTTTGATTATTTTTGAATAATTTTATTATGAGATAGATTATATACACCTCTTTGTTCAAATTTATTGTTCATGTATATTTTTTACTACGTATGTCTGTCTATATTAGTTTGTATATCTGTCTATATCTGTTCACTATCCGTTTGCATTGTTTGTATTCCATATCATTGAATATATACCCTATCACATTCAATGTCCATATTAAATCAACATCAATTTGTTGGCTAGAGACTCACCAGTCACCACAATTGAACAAAGCTTCTCGGTGAAAGATTAAGGCTCACCCTTGCTACCTCACCCTAACAGGAGTCAAATTTCGGTCAGAAATTCTGACACCGGACTTCCGAGATTGATGCGTGATTTCCGGAATCGCTGTAGTTAAACGTCATTATCGCGTGAGAGTCTAAAAAGTTTTGATAGGGTTGAGATATCGTATCCCTTGTAGTTGCGGTCATATTGTTTTTCAAAAGCCCTTTCATTGGATTGTAATTGCTCAAGAGTCACTCATTCAAAACACTGATCACTCCATGCTTATGTTGATACCTTGACATGGAAGCTTTGTTTAAAAAATTGTATGGTTTTTGTTTACCAAGCAAACAATAGTTCAATTCATATGGTAGGATCACGTATGTTTTGTAGAGTCGATTTATAGAATCAAATTACATTGGGGGATGACTTTATGTACAATATAATCTCCTTCTTCTATGATTTCCCATGTAGATAACCTCCTAAAATTATTATTCTCGAGGAAACACTTAATAACACAGTATTTTATTCCCATATCAAATTATTAAAATAATTAAGAGTTAAGAGTAGATAATAAATTATTAAGATTTTGCACAACTACCTGATATAATAAAAGGTATATTTAATTTGTACGTTATATGCCGTTGCCTTCCAAATCCAGAACTGGTTAGTAGTAATAAGAAACTTGTATAAAAACAGACATATATATTATACACTTGAATGAATTAGCTATTCAAAAAGTCAAATGAATATGAAGAAAAAATAAAAAACTGAATATAGATGGAACCCTTAAATAGTAGCAAGTAACCAATTGAGAGGTAGTCGATAAAAATTACAGTATTTTTGAGTGAAGTAAATATAATATTGAAGTTCAGAAAAGAATAATAATTGATCAAGTAGTTTAGGTTGTATAATATTTAAGGAATACGCTACCCTCTCATTGAATGCTGTGGCCTCTCCTGTTTCAAAGCTAAGTGCATTTCACTCTGCACTCATATTATTAGGACTTGTTTTATAGGACTGAAGTAATCTCCTTCTTTTTAGTTGTTGGTACTGGTACTTGAAGTTGAATAGAATCTTATGAAAGCTTTTGTCCATAGATGATTACATTAGAGTTTTTCAGTTGTATTGTAGCTTGTTAACTAGTCAGTGCTTGACTATTTTATTGGTACATTAGATCTATAAAACTTGACAAAAAAGTTGTACCGATTTCAAGTTACTGTCTTCATTTATTGACTACTTATGACATGTTGTCTACTCTCTAAAAACAAGATTAACTCCAAGACCACTCATCTACGTTCATAACTATAATAATGAACCGATCATCAAAACTTCAGGCGTCTTTACGACGGGAAGTAATTCTATTTAGATACTCAGTTGAAGGAAACATTTTAATACTTACGTTCGTGATTTTGCGCGCTGGATTATTTTTATCTTGACAAGTTTCAACATCTCTTTTTTGAATTTTTATCCGTCTTTTTTCAATATTATAATTATTATGGAGGATGTTTGTGTTGTCTTAGGAGCATAATTCTGCTAATGTCAGGTGAACAGAGAAATGTATTCCATGAATAAAAATTTCCACCCGAGCATAATAACGATTTCTTCTTGAAATTATCAGCTCCTCGGTCAACACACGTAGAGATTGAGAAAACAATATTTTTGGGGAAATAAATTAAATTTGGGGAGTCAGACGATAGCAAGCATTCAAAAGCATGCCCATTGCCCACCAAGTGTCAATGTACGTGATAACACGCATTTGTTTTGTGTTCGGTTCTGAAACATTCCTGTAGCTAAGTCTAGAATCCCCTTACTTATATTACTAGGGCGCAAACGAAATACTCTGTCTTTTGCCTAGAGTCAGGTAGTGCTGCTCTCTTGTGGTGAACTTTTGAAGTCACTGATCAAATTATAGCGCTGATTCTTCGATGCATTGAATATCAACTTTGAAATAAGGTTGAAATATTTAAAATACATTATTTTTCACGTTTATCTACAAAAATCGACATTCAAACAGTTAAGGAACGATTTGAGCTCGAATACAATAGCTTGTAATAGCGAGTTTGCCTTTAAAACAGGTGTTAAAACTTAAAAGTCTCAAAACTCTCGATTTTTCCTGGAGATTTCGGAGTTGGACTGCATATAAATAGGCGTTTTGTCCCTTTTAATAAACGGGGAGTCCGAAGGGATCCGTCACCTAATGGACAGTGTCCATCCACCGGGAAGGTTATCAAAATGTCGACATCTCGACATGAGGTGTCGACATCTTGAGGGGCATGTGCCGAGATCCCGGCTTTGACTCCCTTTTACTCTCCATTTTCTTAATTTTAATAAAGAAGACTATTATAATAATTATAATTATTTACTAATTATATTACAATTATTATACATTATGTTATTTATTATAATTTAAAAATCAATTTAAGAAGAATAATAAATATCATAGTTGTAATAATTATAAGGATATCAATATTATCATTTTTTATTGGTTTGAAGTATGCCTATTTGTTTGTTATTGAAGAGATAAAATATTTGCGCACAATCAAGGGATTTTGTTATGACTTATGTGACCCAATTCTGCTGTTAATGAATAATTAAGTTCAAAATCATTAATATCAATTTCTAGTTTATCTCTCTTATAAAAAAAAACAACAGATTCCGTGTTTTCATCTCTAACAGTATGGATAATCAAATTCCTTCTCTTCATCTCCCTCTCTAACTCACAGATTCTTTCCTCCTGGTCCATCACCACTTCATTCATAGTATCTGAATGACTTTTTATTTCTCCTGTAATTGTATATGAGAAAATGTTGAGTTTCTTATCAATTTCATCACCAAGCTTCTGTCCTAATTCTGTTTTAAAAGTTCTAAACATTTCTTTTAGATTATCCATCTCCATCTTCAATATATTTATCTCTCAATAAGACGTTTATTTGACCTAATTATTTATATTGTCTATGTAGAGGAGAGGGAATAGATGGGAAGAAAATTCATTCTCTTCTGCTACATCACTACTTCATTCATTTCATCAGGACTTTTTATTAATTCTATAATTTTATCTGAGAAAATGTTGAGTTTCTTATCAAATTCATCACACGTTCCTGTCTTAATTCTATTTTAAGGCCTTTAAGCATGAGAAAAATGAGAATGGTTTACAAGTATTCTTATTCTTCAATATTAACTCAATACTGTACGTAGGTTCGATAAAGGTCAAAAAATAATCTGTTGAAAAATGTTTAAGATTCTGCCGAAATTATGCCAGAAATCGGCGTTTTTTCAGTTTTTATTTTATTTTTATTGACACATCGATGTTCACTGTGTCAATGGGAGCGGAGCCCCCTGGTGAGCGCGGAGCGCTCACTCTTTCAGTTTATGAAAATGATTCTGCCAGGGGTCCAGGGGGTGGAGCCCTCTGGCTAGCCTGCTGGCTAGTCTATAATGAATAAGTGGTTGGATGAGATAGGTTATGCCATGAAACCATGGTACTGTAATGTTTTATCCATAATATATAGGCCTAAGTGATTCTGAGATTATCTTGGTCTTTTTCTTGAAAAGTTACTCTGTAAAAGTGACATTAGTACATTAGTACCAATGTCACTTTTTAACAGAGTAAAATATCTGCGGATTTTAAATATTTGCTGATCCAAACAAGAGTCCTAATGTTCCAAAAACTCTATTTCCAACCCAAACTCAACTATCCATACAGAATCGTTCTGAGTCGCATAACATTCTCCAACAAAGATGTGTGACTGGGTTTGTATTAAAAGAGTTAAATCTAAACAAAGTCTATCCAAAGATAAGCATTTCTTTGAACAAACACAAGATCTGGACGATTGGTCGGCTTTATTTTCAAGTGAAAATATTGACACTAGAACCTTTTCTATGATAAGCGATAGTCTACATGTTTTCTCTAAATAAATTAGTACTTCATAGTAGACTGTGTAAACCGGCCAGCTAATAGTAACAAATCTGTCACTCTGTGGTCGTTGGATTGAACCAATTCGTTTTGTGATTCACTCAGCATTCGAGGAGGCTATTGACAGATCCTGAGAGCACAAACTCTTTTTCAGCCGTTCTTGAGTGCACAAACTGTTGCAGTCTAAACAAACCGAGCACTCATGATCCAAACAAACTTCAAAGTGCCCACTAGAATTCAAGAACTTCGGCCGCCAGCAACTCTATAAACAGTTTTTGAAAAAAACATTGACGCCGACAAGTTGGACAAAATTTATTGTCCAAAATGATTTAACATTCCAAACCATTGGAGAATTAAGGACAGTGAATGATACTAATGTCATGAAGATAACTAGAAAAAACTAGACTGAATGTCTACTCGTGAGTCAAATCACATCTGGAACTCGTTACCTTATTGACACTCAGCACTTGACTGTGAGCATGAGGCATGGCTTTTTTCACGAGTTGTTTTTTGATGACACCTCTCACAAGTCTGGTTCACACGTTTCTTATCTCTTCAAATTCCATCTTCCATCTTATTCTCATTTTAAAATTGAAAGCATTGCTGTAGACTTGTTCATGAATTGATTTAATAAAAGAGCTCGATGGAAAGAGGGTGGAGTTTTGTGGACACCTCTCACAAGTCTGGTTCACACGTATCTTATCTCTTCAAATTCTATCTTCCATCTTATTCTCATTTTAAAATTGAAAGCATTGCTGTAGACTTGTTCATGAATTAATTTAATAAAAGAGCTCGATGGAAAGAGGGTGGAGTTTTCAACATAAATTTTGACTGTTACTCTTGCTGTAGTATCCATTATTTAAATAAATTCACTTTTAGCTTGAACTCTTCATCATGTAAGTCTAGACGTCTACTGACCAATAAAGAGTCCTTCAATACTAACAAAACATTTTATTGTCTATTTACAATCCAAAGAAAAAATGATGGGTTGATTCATATCTCTAATTATACCAAGATCTTGTAATGATCATTATTGAAAGAGAGGTTTTCAATATAAAATCATGGAGAGGTTTCACAATATTTTTGCTTCCACTTATTTTGCAGGTTTGACGTCGTCTAGTGAGATCGGACTCCCCAAATTTTTAGGTATATAAACATTAACTCTAAAAATGTTATTGTAATTATCAACTCAGAAACAAACTTACAATACGATTGTGTAATTATTGTGTAGTATTGTGTAATTAAGTGGTTATTGGAATGTGAATAATCAAATTCTTCCTCTTGCATGCGCTCAAAATATTCAACTTATGCAAACAAAGAGGAAATAAATTTCTCTGGAGCGCGGTTAATATCATAAACAAAACTTTCAAAGGCTGGGATTAGGGCCAACTAAAATTGACGATTTTAAATATAATGTGAAAGATATTTTTTTAAATAATTGAATTTCCTGATGAATTCCAATTCCATTGAAATATAATTGAATTTGTAATAAATTTTATAGACTACGTGTATCGAGAATGATTCATTGGTTTAAAAACCACAATCAATCAACTCAATTTGAAGCCTTTGTACCAAAAACTCTTGTTGAATAAATATCATCGACTACTCAAATGGTTTTGAATATTTTTTAATACCCAAGCTAAAATCATAGGAGGGTTCACAAAACACTGCAGATCCAAGGTATTAAAATTATCATGGGTAAAGGTTTGAGAAACCAACCATCATTCAATAAATTATTAATCAATATAATTGTGAGAATCCTCAGACACCTATATTTCTTCATTTTAATTTTTATTTTCTGTGATTGTGTATTAGCCAGATTCTAGATTATTCTGTGTCAATATTTTCTTACTATTTCTGTCTCCCTCAACCAATCATATCCATTATTATCGTTGTGAGATTATGAGGTGTGAAGATTCTTTGAAATATCAACATTCATATTGAAGTAGCTAGTGTATTGTAGTTGACTTCTGTCCCATGTTACTCAAAAAATACATGTAAATGTATGTAACAATTTCTTGAATGATAGCATCGTTCCCTAGGAATACTCACACTTCACAGTGATAACAATAAAACCTACTGGACCTACCACTGATTGTCGGAGACCTACTAGTTTCCAGAATGTGGGTTAAATTAATACTGTAATATTATTTTAATATTCTGTCATTCATATGCTTAATTTTCTAAGTTTTTGATTTGTTTGAATTGATAAGACTATAATTATTATTAAGCTGAATAAAATTTAAACCCCTAACAATGTAGAAATGGGCACACTATCGGGGCAAAGAACTAGAATTCCTTAGGACTAGAATGAAAGAAACGTGGGTTGTAGGCCTCAGATGTAATTGTGAAGACTAGAAATCTGGAAAGACGAAAAAATTAGGTGTGTCCTCGAGGGGACACGTTATCATCTAAGATACCTCTCTGTGGGTGGCAACAACACAATAGATTTAACTTAATTACTGTGGTTTCGAATCTTTTGGTTCCATTTTTGAACACAAAGGAAGAATAGGTTTTTAACTTTGCCTTCCACGTAAGCTCGTACTTTGTCGATGTTTTGCCGCATTTCTTTGTCTTGCTTCTAATGTATTTTAAAACATCATGATTTTTATTTGAAACAATCTTTACTTGTTTAGCCTCCAAGTATACAGAGTTTAGTAAAATTATTTAACAAAATATGAATGGATAAATAAAAATGGTAGTAAGCTACTATAAATACTGATTTTCGACTCATGGAACTAGACCATATATAGTGGTCGTAATGAGAAAACTAAATTTTCAACCTTGAAAACAAAGTCTTATTATGTGCTATGAACAATGCGTAATATAAAAAACCTACTAGGCCTATTCCGGCAACAAAATCCGAACCAACAATTTAAAAAAGAACAACGATTCTCGATTCAAACATCTTCGCACGACATTATTTTTGGTACAAAACTAATACAAAAATAAACAACCACCATTGTTCGCAATTTTTAGTCAAAAATTTGATAGCTCAAGTCCGCTTTAGGTGCGAAGAAAGAAGTACAGTATTATTATTTAGATAATTATTTCATGACTGTTTTTAATATCCAGGGGGTTAGTTGATTATTATTAGAATGATATTCTTATGATAGGTCTCGCTTTTATTGATTTTATATGGATTTAAACTTAAACTGCACTTAATATCGTATAAAATAGGATTGTATTGCCAAATCTAATGCCTCGTTGAAATTTCAATCAGACATATAAACACTTTGAAATAATAATAAACAAGAAATCGTACATTATAACCATTTTATAACAAAAAATTAACAGTTTTGGAAGTTTGGATGTACAAAATATTATTGCATATTATGTTCATTAGTTTTTCTTGAACCGAGAATCATTTTTCTATCAATGTATCTCAAGCGATTTCTCGCAATTTTACTTGATTTTTTGCTATTCCACTTGATTTCCGCGAGACTTAGCTAGAAATAGCTTATGATCCGTGGCGAAGCGTGGTATACTTGACCGGTGATCTCCGAGTATATGTCCTATAGGAAATATACCCGGCGATGACCGGTTAAGTATACCACGCTTCGCCACGGCTTATGATGTATTAGATGCATAGATGAACTTTGAAGAGATATCTCACAAACTGTTGGGCCGCCTTTAACAGTAATCCTGGTATGAAATTGGGGCTCATTTAATTTAATTTTAAGATGATATTAGGTGCTGTTATGAAAAAGTTATGCTTCAGGGTTAAAATTGTCTACATGTAAAAAATTGAGCCATTTCATAGAGGTTTTTCGCGGGATAGAAGGTTGCCGGGATCGAATAATTGGACTCAATGTTCCACGATTATACAACATAGAAAAGAACCGTGCTACCCCATTTCATGCGAAGTAAACCCTACTTTTGATGACAATTTCACTGGACTATATCACATACAATTGAAGACGTAGAAGTATTGGTGGAATTCGGTCATTCTTCCCAATGAATATTCATATTAAGAGCTTGAAAACTAATTTATAAATAATATATTATAATATTTATAATTTATCAATATTATAATTATATTATATAATATTTGTATGAATTTTACATTCTCATAAAAACTTTCCAGGCGTTTTGGGGGAGGGCTTCAGCCCCAAAGTTTTGGTGGGTTAAGTGGAAGAGAAGGCTTGTATGCCTCAACTTCGCCCACAGCACTTTTGTAATGTGAAAGTGAAAAATAAAGTCATTTATCTATCTATCTATCTATCTATCTATCTATCTATCTATCTATCTATCTATCCCCCCCCCCGTAGATCCGCCACTGGCAGTGTTTATAATTCAGTACAGTATTATCAATTATTGAAACAAGATACAAGATTAGAGTAGCTATGTAACTAGACTAGAGTGTTCTATGATTGATTAATGCATAATACAACATCAATAATAAGGCACCGGTAATACTGTACTGTATTAATTATTAAATCAATCATAAAGCAGTGTTTATTATATTATTGTTTTTGGTCCAGGACGCATCAAGTACAAAATAATACAGTTCTTGTCTTGACTTTAGAGATTAGTCGATTGATCAATGTATGAATCACACCGGTGACCGGCAAAATCATTAATAAACAAGTTCATGACTTCATGTTTGCAAGGAATATAATTATTCTACTTACATGTGAGGAGGTGACTGTGCAAGCTGACTAGAACACAGATTAGTGAGAAGGTGAAACCTTGAGCGGCAGACATCCTGTGAATCAGCACGATGGCTTCCAGGATTTGGGTAGAAGTTGAGGACGTCAAACGCTGGGAACTCCAGACGTTCCCTAACAGTTTTGGGAAGAGATCATCAAATAGTTCAGTTGATGAACGACATTGGTACAGAGTAGTGACAGTTGCAGGAGCACTTCACGCGGATACAAATCAGGATCACTGACAACTCTACTAGTAACTCACGACCAATTCACTTCACGCCAACCTGTAGACTGAGCCGGGTTGAGTTGGTGAATGGAATGGAGCTGGCTGGCAGAGCTTGCTGTCCTGTGCCGCATGAATGAGTCGCGACCGTGGTAGTGGTGGCTAGGCTAGTGGCGTGTGGTGGGGGCAGCTGCTGACAAAGAGCGCATCAAGGTTTATAGTGGAACAAATTGGGAGAAAGAAAATTTGGAAGAGGAGAGGACAGAGTTCACTCTATACCAAATAGAATGACTATTGTACATGCACAATGTAGTATTTTGAAAAATTACATTTTAAACGTAATATTTCAAAAATCTTAAAAAAAGAAGAAGAAAGATATAATAGGGCAAGATCGAAAGAGAAGAAATAACTAAGAGGAAGACGAAGACAAGAATACGGTGAAGGAGCTGAAAAAGAAGACAGGATGTAATATGTACAATGAATGTAATATTTATTGCATTATATGAAGAAGCAATAAATAATATATTGGGAAACATCATAGAAAGAGGAATAATAATACAAGGAAATTCAAGAAGAATATAGAAGAAAACAAATTATAGAAAATCAATAACAAAATATCACTATTTATTGTTGAAATTGTATAAAATAATTGGAATATAATTATATTATATGCACATATGTAATAATGTACAATGTAGTATAATATAGTATTATTTATTGTATTATGTAATATAGTTGTATATTGTACTGTACATGTATGTAAATAGTGTTTATTTTATCATGTAGGGGTGCCATTTGGGGGTGGAAGGGGGCCTAGGTCCCCCAAAGATCGGATAAATAATATTTGAAATAGCGTGCCTATAGCAATATCATTGTATTGACACTCTAGATGGACAAAAATACATTTTAAACAATAATTATTGTATTATGACGTTAGATGGACAAAATTAAGCTCAAAATTACATTTTAAACGTAATATTTCAAAAATCTTCAAAAAATAAGAAGAAAGATATAATAGGGCAAGATCGAAAGAGAAGAAACAACTAAGAGGAAGACGAAGACAAGAATACGGTGGAGGAGCTGAAAAAGAAGACAGGTGACAGAAGCGAAATGAGATTGAAAGAAATGCAGATGCAGGATATGTAAAAAGGAGAAAGAGAGGAATATTAAATAGGAGAAGACGAATGTAGTTGGTAGAGAAAATTGGAGTACAGAAATACAGGAGAAAGGGAAAACAGAAGTAGAAAAATACAGGTGAAAGAGGAAACGTGAGAAGAGAAACACATGTATAAAAGAGAAAACAGGAGATGAGGGACATAGTATGAGGAGAAAATATGGTGTGATGACAAGAGGATAAGAGATGTGTCTTGAAGGAATATGAAAGAAAAAAAAACAAGAACAGAAGAAGCCAGGAGATGGAAAAAAGAAATAGAAAAGAAAAAAGGTGGCAAGAGAAGAATAAGAGGAAGAAGCGAGAAGAGAGTTGGAAAAGTAAGAGGAATAGGAAGAGGTAGTAAGAAGAGAGGGTTGGAGAAGGAGGAGGAGGTGGAGGAGAAAGAGGAGTAGGAGGAGGAGAAGGTGAAAGAGGAAGAAAATGAGGTGGAGGCGGGCACTGATTTACTTAAAGCCCAGGAAAATTAACTTCAGTAAAACTTAATTCCCTCCTTCCAAATCGTGGCTCTTCTGCACCAGATAGAATGCACTTTGAATTAGTAACCAAATTTTCAACCACAAATAAGGTCTAATACTTCTAAAAATTTAGTTTTTAGAAGTTTTTTAAAGTAAATAACTTACTTTAATCACTTTACTCAGTTACTTAATAAATGTTTGATAATTTTTCTTCAGAGTGATGGATGACGGTAGCAACTGTCCAAATTGGAAAAGTAAGAGGAATCATTTTATTCATTACTCCAGTGAAGTGTAATTATTGCAAAACAGCTATTGACTTACTCAGACATTGTAAATTCAAAAAAATTTATACTTTTAAGTTTTGGGTGGATCAGCCTTTCAATACCAATTTCTCCCATTCATGAGTGAGAAATTAGGGGCCGCATTATTTTATGAAAGTTCATTCTGTTTGTAAGATTTTCTTACATCAGCCAAAATTTAAAAAACTCTGTTAGGAAAAATGCCCTTATAATAAACCAAATAATAAGATTGGTTAAATATGAACTACATTAATTATAAATGGATCAGGAATTCGCCAAATTAAGCCAACGAATTCCTGATCTCCAAAACATATTGTATTGTTTATCGTACCTGTGTATTGGTGAATTTTAAGTCTATCATATACTGTCTAGTATATATACTACTCTTCACATAATTGAAACGAGAAGTATGAGTGTCTGAGCTAGATTCTTGGATATTAGTTGATTATTGATTACTGATCCATATGCGCGTGTGTGATCAATACAGTTTACCACAGATAATGTAAATGATTATACCTTATCTGTGACTTTACCAAACAGTCGCATAGTCAAATTTCATAATCTTAACATAGAATTTGTTAATTTTATTGAAAAGTAGCCTTTTTATTCATACACCAGAGAGTGTGCAGATAGTTCCGTGTTTAGCTCATAGGTAGCGCTGTGCTCCATCCAAAGCTACAGCAATATTGAAGAATCTGAGTGAGTAACTACATTCAACATTACGTGTTATGTATCGTTATCTCTCTCATTCACTCGTCCCTGTTGTCACGGACTTGTTATAACTATGTATTATAAATAGTTATAACAATGTATTTATAACTAGCTACAACTTATTAGGTAATAGAAGCAGAGGTGTCTATCCCCCCCCCTTGATCGCATGGCGCATTAACCCCCCCCTAACCTTTTCCCCCCTCAGCAAAACCCCTTACTAGACCCCCGCAAACCAAAACATGGAAGTAGTAGTGAGTTTACTAAATTTGTATGGTACACCAAGTGCTACTGTATCTAGATATTTGCCACATTTCAAGCTAAATTTCAAGAAAACTTTATTTTTCGATGTTATTTGGGGTGTTGTTGTTTGCACCAAACTTTGGTGCAAAATCTGTTGTTTTTTAAAAGGACCCTCTCTAGATAAGGAATCCGTTGAGAGAGAAACTGCTTTCAAAAAATCACCATTTGACTGGGCTAGTTGTATATCTCACAATTACAATACAGATTTAAGCCGATTTATTAAAATAAGACAAATTTATTAATCCACATGAATTAAGTAAATAATCAAATCATCATTCCCATTAGCAATACACAAATCTAGGATTCATGGTGGATAGTAAATTGCTGAATAAATAAATAGATAGTAGAAAAGTCATTTAAATAGTTTCTCCTAGAATTGACTGTCCAGGAGCTGCTATCATCAATTTACAGTACTTATTTTGTTGAAATTTGGCCAATATGAAGGTATGCTGTAAAAAAATGTTCCATGTTTGCTGGCACTTTTTTCTCAATTTCAATGTCAGGAAACCGCTCATGAAGTTTGTCGGTCTATTTTAGAAACACCTTGTATAGCCAAATCATTCCCAAATCATCGAATTGGCATTATCCAATATTGTACACACCTACAAAAACATTTGTGAACTGTGTTGAATTGTTAATAAACTGACTCACCCATTACCCTATATATTCTAATCAATGGGCGATGCTCGAGACACTCGAAATTGCAAGCAATACGATTATTGAAAGGTATCATTTGTATCAATTTGTTTTACTAACAAATCTTTGTATAATTAACTGTAAATATTTTTGAATTTGTATTTGTAATAGATATAGGTATTTTGGAAAATAGATCATTATTTGTGAATAAATCTCTGGACCATGAAGAGCTTCAATTTAAAAAAATCTCCAAGCCCTTCCTCCATAGAATTTGCACCTTAGATACACTACTATACAATACAGTTATATTCTAAAACTCATGTTAAAACAGCAAATGTTGTAGGTTGTAGCCAAATTCGAATGACTTGCATTCTGCGTTAATTTAACGGTAAATAGTGAACTGGGTTTGTTAGCAGTGTGTGGTTGAGGAGGCACTGACCGGTTCCAAGGAGGAAAGAAGAGGCAGAGGATGAAGACGAAGAGAAAGATGACTGGAGGAGGCTGCTGCAGCAGTTGTCTTGTAGCTGTTGCCTTATCTCTACAAGCTCCGCAAGTAGTTCAAAATTCGTCAGCAGAGATGACTTAAACTTCAGCCGCTATGTCTTTTCCATCTTCTAGATGGCCTGAAAATCACTTGTGAGTCAAAATTATTATTTATTTATGTTAAATCATATTAATATCAAAATTTCAGACCTTTCTATCCTTCAAACCTACTCTTAACCTCTCCAAAACGACTTGACAACACTTTTTACAGAAAGTACCGTAATTTTCAACTTTGGTAGTCTAATAATCTCAAACTTTTGAATCGTGAACTCGTTTACAGTTTTTCACAACATTAATGCTCTTGTTAAATTCTGGTATTCCTGTTATTGAGTTAGGAGTAAAGTGTTGGTATTATTCATTATTGATAATAAGTAATAGGCCTATTGCTATTAGCCTATATCCATAATAAAAATATTTTTAAAAAATTGAGTTCAGTAACAAAGCTAGTATTTCATTGTGAATATTTTATTTGAATACATTAGAATAAATAATACATTTTATTTAGGGTGTGGTTCCTATTTTGTGATTAATCCATTTATTTTGTTATGAATAACACAATAAATTTATGTTTTCATAGGAATCAGCAAGTGATGGGAAGGATCTTTACTTGGGTTTGTCTTCTATCAAGTGTTTCCTCTACACTTGTTCCATACAAAACAACCTTAGTACAAAGTAAGTACAATGCTCTACTGTTCTAAATTGATTTTTCGTATTTACTACCCGTTTCAATCTACTTGTGCAGAATAGTAAGTTGGTGGAAAGAGTAACAGGTACAATATTAGACAGATAAAAATAGTGATACATTACTATAATAAGATTTAATAACAGAATTGAAAAATAATGCACATTCTATTGTTGGTGAAAAGTCCAAGCTTTAAATTCGTTCAGTAAGGAAGCGTACGATAATAAGTAAGTTGAGAAAATCCCCTGTAAGAGAATTATTGGTATCTTGTATAGGAATTATGTAAGGAATTATTGTTAATTTTGTATAATAATTAATTAATTGCAAGCTTTAATAAGTAAATCTCTCACTGATAATAATAAGTAAGTTGAGAAAATTCCCTATGAGGGAGTCCATGGAGCACGTCTAAACTGGCATGTATCAATGTTAATTTTGTATAATAATTAATTAATTGAACGTCGTTCAATTGATTGTCGTTATACAATAACATGCTGACTTAAGGGAGGTATGGAAATTTAGTTGATAAAACTGTTGTAAATTAGTTGAAATTTAGTTGTAAAACTGATATTTTATTCTGTCACTATTCGAGGTATTAAGCTAATATATATTCTGAATTATCTGAACACATGCATGCACATTATTCATAAATTGAAATAGTTTCAATTGTACTATCGATTGTATTTATGTTGTTGAATAATTTTTTCATTATTCTACATAGGTGGCCGTCTACTTGTATCATTTTTTGGTTATCCTGACAAATGTCTGTATGGTGGAACAGAGCATGCTTGTACGTTTAGTATAGCATGTTGGCTTGTTGGAGGCAGTATGGAACAAGGATGTACCACTGGAAATGGAGACAGTATGGCGGACCTTATGTTTACCTGCTGCATTCCTCCATCAAACAGTCTTAACAATCATAATTACTTATTGACGACAAAATACAACATCAATCGCTTGACTGCAACTACACCAACAGGTAGGTATCATCTTTCTGTGTCATTCGGTTCAAATGAATATGAACTTAAAAACTTATCAAAACGAATACCGGTAAACTTAATTAAGGGTTTACCGGTAGAATTAAGGAATGAATCTGAATAAATTAGTTCGTCAGTGTTGAAGTGTGAAAGAAAAATAGAAGAGCAGAGTGGAGAAGCATGTTTTCAAAAATAATAATTATAATTTTTGAACCAGTGTAGACCCTATCCATTATCGAATATTGTAACATCACACTTCAATTTATAGAATGTAATAATACGGTGCATAATAATATATTCAATGGTAACACATATGAATAGTTGATAGTGTTAAATCAAAGGATTGTACCTTCTTCTACAAGCAATTGAGGTCAAGATACAATAATTTTTGATCTTTAGATAGAAACATTTTAGTCTTGGACTACATGCTACAGTAGAACTTGGAAAAAAATCATTATGATCTCTATCATAATAATATGAGATGCTATATAAGGGGCTCAAGACTTGTACTGTACGGCACACTGTAGGCACGGCACATCCTTACTCTAATTATATAGAAGAGTCATAATCAAACATGAGCAAATAATGAAGTCATGATAAATTCATTTTTTAAATAATGTAATGGTATGACAAACAGTCTTATTCGAGGGAAAATGAGATCAAAAATTGAAGTCATTATCAGTAGAATAGAATAGAATAGAATAGAATAGAATAATGATTTTATTGAAAAAACAAAAAATACAAAAAACACAATCATAAATCAAAATCAAAAGCTTGGCTTCTAAGCCGTCAGCTGAAGATGGAGTTTACTGCAGTATATATTGTCATGTACTCTATATGTATATATATATTTACTCGATAGTAACTACAGTTTAAAAAAATAAAAATAAAATAGATCAATTTAAGTCATAAACACAAAATATAGCTTTAAAGTCCTTACTCAACTACAGTTGTAAAATTTAAATAAAAATAAAATGAAATGTGGCCATATAAGTACAAAGTAGAGAATAGTTATTGTTCGACAGTAAGCAGAGTTTCTAGCAATTTTGATTTATAATTAATATAGGTCTACGGTTTTGCATTTAATAATTAAAGTTATAAATCAAAAACCATCTGTACTTCCATGCATCTCTACAGTACAACGCTAGGCTTCTCCAGTCCTTACCGTTCAAGATCTCTTTGAACTCGTGTGCCTCTAACAGGGATTTACCTAACCACTTCTTTCTCCATTCCCATAATACAGGGTATTTCGCAACGAAATGGTAAACATCCTCCTGCTCTTTCAAATTGCAAAGAGAACACATGAAATTCCTGTCTTCCATCCAGGGCTTATAGTTCAGATCGATCAATTCTCCTCTTGCCTTCAGTATCCATCTAGCCTGAGAGTATGTTATGTCGCTTTTAAGATAACTATCCTTTCCTAAGTTGAGATTCAGAGTTTTATAGATCAGGTGAAATCTTGCATCTCTAGCCTTACTCTGAAAACGTTCCGCATCTGCTAATTTCACTCCTTCTTTCAACTTGCCCAATTCCCCCTGCCACTGAAAATTATTACTATGCACATTTATCACAATTCCCAACTCTCCGGCTAACTCATGCCAATGCTTATACCAGGATAATCGTTGATTAATTATTTGTAATGCTAATTGTTTCGGATATCTCTCATCACTGTATGATAGAACTTTGACGATATAAGCTATCTGCAGATTCAGTGTGAAGTCATACATTGTCGATTCCGTAGTTTCTATGAAGAGAACATAATTAGGTGTATTATAGGGCAAACCAAACAACCTCTTTATAAAATATCGTTTAAGTTTTTCCACTTCTTCGAACTTCCTATATCCCCATACCTGCGCTCCGTAGCACATAATTGCTCTTGTAACCGCCCTAAACAATATCCACTTTGAGGCTAGTGCCACCTTCTCATCACTGACCACATACTTCCATGCCGCATTTAAACCTCTCTTTGCGCACTTCAATTTATCGACCAGATGCGGAGTGAGACTCAAGTTTGGCGTAAGTGTTATTCCCAAATACTTATACCTATTTACAACTTCTACAGCTTCATCATTGAATACCCATTTTTCATCATTTCTTCTTTTTCCGCCTTTTCCAAAAATCATTACTTTCGATTTGTCCAAATTCACACAAAGACAGTCATTATCAGTATTACTTGTTCATCATTATTGATGACTTCCATAATGCCAGTAATTTCTTTTACATCAGAGCTGTGACGAATCAATTCAGTTTCAATCAAATTAAAAAAATAATTTATTTCAGATATAACAAAAATAAATGAATACAATACACTAATTAAGCTATTTATCTCAGTTTGTATAAATACAATAAAACAATGTTCTTTCTAAGGTTGTTTCTGTATAGATATAGGTACCGATTTTGTTTTTAGATAATTTTCCAAGTAGTTTTTTTATTTAATAAAAAAGAGAAAGGAGATGGATTAAATGTGTATTTATATTTTTATCAGAATGTGGACTACCGATGGTCGGCATTCAGAAACGAATAATTGGTGGAAATGAGGCGTTTTTTGGAGAACTTCCATGGCAGGCACATATCAGAATAAAGGGATATCAGTGTGGAGGAGTTCTCATCAGTCACCTGTTGGTTGCTACTGCTGCTCATTGCGTTCACAGGTAATTCGAATGAAATTTTCTAGCAAATTGAGGTAGAAAAGCTCCAATAATAATGTATTTATATGATAAACATAATTGGAATCGATACAATAAGATAGAACATGGAAGAGATGATTGAGCTTCATCAAATTGTTCCATTCAAGTGTCTGAATTCTTAATTAATTAATTATTTTGGAATACATACGAATCAGCATAATAATAAATTGATAATATCGACATATATTAGTGTCATAGAACAAACATCATTGCCTTAAAAATAAATACAAATAAAAGTTTTGATATTAATAGAATCCAGTAAAGTTATAACACAACTAACTTCAACATCACTAGAAGTTTGAATGAGCCTCCTCTTAGATAATTATCTTTATTAATAATGTTATGTTCATTTGGACTATTCTTATAGACCAATGTCTGTCTTGGGATGCTTACCTTCTATATTATAAGTTAGTTACGCTGATGATACAGTATGTACATGATTCGTAGACTTAGTTTCTAAGTGAATTCTTCTGTCCTGCTGAAAGTATATTTTGGACACTTACTAAGTTTTGTTTGTTTGTCAATGGCTCAACAGCCCTATGTGGGCCTAGGCCTACCAGCTGGTTGCCAGTTTCACATCCACTTGACTGAATCAGCAGAGGTGAATGATCATTAACCAGAAAAGATGTAACGTGTGGTTAGCACATTGACATCTCAACCATAAGCTAGTCTTCGCAACCCAGTGATGGGAACAAAGCACTGCTGGATAACATTGTGTTAAGCAGCTATATAGTGCAATGCAACAATTTAATATGCCTCCAAAATATAGAGAGTGACTGACTAGCCTTACTAACGATTAGCCAGGCTCCCAATGGAGGGTAACTTACTAAGTCTCATCATTTATGGTACTATTTTAAGGGGAAAATAGAGCGAAAGCCAACCACATCTTCATTCTTCAAAATAGCCAGTAAAGGAAGTTCGTAGGAAGTCATTCAATATACATTGTAAGCCTCTTTTTGTCAATCTTGAAATAGCAATTTTATGTTCTTCATCGATTATGACATGTGCAATGTACATGACAAACACATAGTACCTATTTTACAAAATCGAAGTGAAATTATTCTCGTATTATCAATACAAGTTACAGGCATACGCTCAGAATTGAACGATTATACTCAAACGGAATTTCAGAAGAATTTTCACTACATGTCAATGAAACTTTATAATGACACTACTGATGTTTTTAAGCAGCTACCATTATCTAAATTGAAGAAAAGCATTCCAAGAAATATTAATTAAGAAGTGCTCGTATACAGTAAGAAATTTATTTCACATTTACTGGAATAATTTTTTGTAGTGTTTGATCAGTATAATATTGAATTAATAATCAAGCATATATCTTGTGTGTATGTATATTCATACATATTATATAACTTTAATTTTATAGCCTATTTGTTTTCAAATTAGATGAAATATGGTTGTTGTGAGTTTGAACTATCTCGATTTATTTGTTTCCAGGGCAAAAATACAAGATATACGAGTGCATTTGGGAGATTATGATACCCAAAATACTGGTCATTATATTGAACCGCTTCCGGAAGAGGTTCACCACGTTGTTCAGAAAATAATTCATCCGAAATTTCAATATCGTCTCTCACAGCCCGACAGGTGATAACAAATTTATCTTAAAAAATAAATAATGTCAAAAATCGTGAGGAATAATATGTAAGCTTGTAGTGCTTATAGTAGACAAGATAGTTCTATAATAATTTCATACAAAGCTCCAAAGAGTTTGAGCAATAGGCTAGTCGCTCACTTATTTTTATCCTATGCAAAGGAGTATTTGCTGTACTTCCATTCACATTTCAATCTAATTTATTATCTCAAGAAAGTTTAATTCATGTTACTCTTGAAATGATTAAGACCACAAGTTTTAACGAATAAATCGTTGTGATTTCTTAAGTAACTGTCTCACTCAGTCTATAATTCCTCTCTATTTTGAGAAATTTATACAAAAATTATCATTTATAATACCACCAAATTTAATATTTTTTGATTATAATATTAGTAGGCCCAGTAAAACTTATTTATCATACTAAAACTAGGTCTAACAATTTTTTATGATACTCAAATTCGTTTCCCAAAAATAATTTTCAACTATTTTGGGATGATTACACTGGAATCACGTTTTCCATATCATTTTTATTGGCATTTTAAACGCTACTGCTTATTCGAGTTTTTTAATACCTTCTTCATCTTATTTATTTCCTTGTATGAATTGTATAATATTCAACAAATAACTGTTTATAATTTTTGTCATCAAATATTTAAATAATACTCTGCATTTTCTATCAACTCTGTTTTTAATATGTATCATCAATATCATTATTCTCAATAAAACTCGCGAATAAACGACGTAAAATCAATTTTTCACCTTTTTCAGGTTTGATATTGCATTGGTTCAGCTATCAAAGCCAGTCACTTACCGTGAAAATATTCTGCCTATATGTCTGCCTAATCATGATGATTCTTATAATGGTCAGACAGGAGTGGTGGCTGGTTGGGGAAGAACTGATAACGAATATGGTATTGCATCAACAAAACTTATTCATTTTTTATAAACTGCATGTGTCAACAATAGGATATAGAAAACATTTTCAAATTAGAAATGAATAAATAGAACAAGGAAATGAGAACTAATGGTGAATACAAAAATTAAGAACGACTAATCGTTATCTATCACTCTCCGTTTTGATTATTATTTTCCCCAACTGATCTCTATAATTATTGACATTTATTCAATACAACATTTTTCCAGATCATTGACGAATATCTCTGACTCACTATTTTAGTATTTTGATCATCATCTTCAAATATTCAATTTCCTAGATGTTTTTTTTTTAATACAGTATTATTATTTTAATCTGACCTGGACACGGGAAATAAAAAATAATTCAATTTTCAAAAACTAGGAAACGTACGAGATTTGTCAAATCTGCATGTATTATTTATTATCATTCCTTTGCAATAAAGGTTTAGGCTGTGATCTCTATCTATCTTATGTGATGTCCTAAAACAGTAATAAACTTTAAAAATTCTGTTCTATTTATCTATCAATGAAAAACACTGATTGGGAATTTAAAAGCATGAGAATTGAAATTTTGATCAACAAACCTTCTTATCATACTTTTTACTGAAACTATTTTTCAATAATAATTCACCTGTTTGATTGTTAGTTTCTTGTAACCGCAAGGAAACAAATTTAAATAAAATATTTCTATCATTAAGTTACTAAGGTGGTAGAATAAACATTAATTTGGTTTAGCATTTTGTATTTTCTATTAAATTCAGGTAATACATCACTATGGTATTATTTTTTTGGCACTTATTTTCAGGAAAAACTGGCACAAATATACTACACAAAGCATCAGTTCCGATTCTATCTGACGAGGAATGCTTTCGATGGCACAGGCGTAAAAGTATAAACCTAGAACTTCATCGAGAAATGCTATGCGCTGGTCATAGCGATGGACATACGGATGCGTGTTTGGTAATTGAAGCCTTCTCAACAATTTAAACTTAATTTGATAATGAATGTAAACACAACCTTCATTTGAAATTGTTATTACCAAAATTAGGAAAAGAAGACGTTTTGGACATTGTGTCTGTGTTTTCATCCAATGAGTTGATACTTATAATATGAGTACTAATACTATCCTATATAATAATATATACTTTAATAATAAATACTAGATTTGTCTAATTGTCATAAATGTTGATGCAAAGTTTCAATTTCATATATTTACCATTATTAATAAAAAAAATAATAAGTGAAAAAAACAGAATGGCAGCTGTGTGAGTAACTAAGGACTTCCGGAAAATTTAAATAATTATGATACTTGGATATGGTTTTTACCCAGGAACAATGCCCTAGAATATTGGTAGGGAGTTCTGAAACACTCTGTATAGAATAGTAAAATGTGAAATAGTAGATTTTGCATAATTTTTAAAAATTAAAATGAATTTAAGATTAAATTCCTCCCTCGTTTTTTGTTCCGTCTATCCTCGGGATTATTTTTCATGAAAGGCCACTCCACATTTTATTGCTTTATTCATTAAATATGTACCATTCGAGCACGAAGAGATTGGTCTAGTTCTAGTTTAACCATTCAATGACATTGATTAAATGTGAACTTAATTGAATATTCAATTACTTAGGATATCGCTAAATTAGATAGCAAACCCTTCCCTCCGAAAAATAGCCTATATTATTTGACGACAGAGTGTGTGAGTATGAGATGCATATCTTAGATTGCTGGGTACTAAAATCATTTATACTTTTATTTCCTATATTCCCATTTTATATAGTCTAAACTTTTGAATTCTGTCTTTAAATCCTGTTTTGCACTTATATAGTTTATATTACATAGGCAAGCGACATCCCATCCCAAAGCTGGTATTCCCGACACTCACACGTCTTAAGCCATCAACTCCCCTAATGTCTTGGTCCCAGGGCCGGATTTCAACCTTTTGCCGCCCCTAGGCACTATTCTGGCTGCCGCCTCTTGGCATATCAAATATCTAATTATATATATATATATATAAGTTATTATGAAAATGAAATACTAAATTTACCAGTTTTTTTATACAATTTTAGAAAAAGTTTATTATTGATATATTGAAGAAAAGACTTGATTAATATTCATGAGAACTTTCCCGTTTTTCTATGATTTGATTATCTCGGTTATTCGATTGGTATAACCTAGTCCAATATCATCCTCTATAAATTTGATTAGCACGGCAACGGTATTAGTACTATCAAATAATTTCCAGAAAATTACAAAATTATCAAATTACAAAACTATCTAAATAAACTTACTACTAATACTACAGTAATTTGAAAATTTTCTTAATACTTAGATAAAACGAAAGATTTACTCATATAAACTAGCTTAGCTCCCGAGAGCCGTGCCGCCCCTAGGACGTGCCGCCCCTAGGCCAGTGCCTAGTGTGCCTAGTGGGAAATCCAGGCCTGCTTGGTCCCTGTTTATTATTAATTAGGTTCGATCATTTCACTTACAGTTTATCGTCCTCGAAAAAAATTCAACCATAAATGAGATTAATAATAAACAAAATTTATTAAATTTAGAGGGGCCAGGATTGAATGATTTCTCCTGGCTCTTCTAAAATTCGATCACTTCTATTTCTCAATTAAACAATATCTATCCATTCTTCCATCGTGTGTAATAAATCATACAATTAGATTGGTTAAACATTATACTTCATAAATTATAAATGGATCAGGAACTCGCCAAATTAAGCAAACGAGTTTCTGATCTCCAAAAAATATTGAAAGATCGAAAAATAAGTTTCCAATTGCAGAGAAACATCTCAAACGTCTGATGTTATATATTACTACGTTCACATAATAGGAAGGAGAGATGTGAGTGTTTCAGCTAGCTCATTGCATATTTATTGATAATTTATTATTTATATTCATGTATGTAAGTGACTGAGATATTTGAACAAACAATAACATAATCAAATGTCATCATCTGAACTTATTATTTGTTAATTTGATAAAAAACTGGTCCATCAATTTTAATTCTATTGAGGAGACAAATAGTTTTGAGTTTTACTCATAGATAGAGCTGTGTTCCATTGAAACCTACACTACACAGTACAGTGACACTCAAACTAATTGTCCAAATTTCACTTCACGCAGGAACAGCTAAGGACAGAAAAGGAGTGAATAATTATTTCTGGAAACAGTAATATGTTCATGCAAACTGGCATATATAGTAAAAGTTTTCTTTATTTGGCGAATGACGAAAAATATTTTCGAGATTGTTTTTCAGCAATCTGCGAGATTCAGCATTTGTGGGTTGAGTAGTTCAAACTGTTTTCAAGTTAGAACTCGTATAAACATTGATTATGAATTTAAATGTTATAATATGGTCAGTTTTTATAATTCATATTTATAATATACTTATTGTTTCTACTTTTAAAGTGAAATAGGCCTACAGTCTTATTATTTTGGGACACAGATCAAGCGTGTGTGCGCGTAGCCAAAGAACATTCGTCACTTTCCAAAGTTGTAATCAGCTGATTCATCCGCCAAATTGAAAAAAAATGTTGCTATCTGTGTAAATGACAATAATTGGATCGTCCCTATTTATTATTAATCAGGCTCGATCATTTCACTTATAGTTCTTCGTCTTTGAAAAAATTCAACCATAAATGAGATAAATTAATAATAAACAGACTTTATTAAATTTAGAGGGGCCAGGATTGAATGAATGATGCAAAGTCATTCTCCTGGCGCTTCTCAATTCGATTACCTCTTTCTATTTCTCAATTAAACAATATCTATCAATTTCTTCCATCATGTGTAATTATAGATTACTTAATTTATTATAGACTATATGGATCAGGAAATCGCCAAGTTAAGCCAACGATTTCCTGATCTCCAAAAAATATTTGATCTTTGAAGTCACATTTAAGTAGTATTTAAAATTTCAGTACGATATCCACGGTAAAATTATACCTCCGTATAAGAAATATTAAGCCGTTCCCATAATTTTCACTAACTCTGTGTAATATTTCAATTCATTCATAGATCACTCAAGTAATTATTATTTTGTAGATGACCCTCCTCAAATTAAATATTTTATTTTCTAATCATTCTCTATGACAATTTCAGGGAGATTCAGGAGGTCCTCTCATAGTATACGATGTAAGAACGTCTCGTTGGACTCTTGCTGGAATTACCAGTGCAGGATTTGGGTGTGCTGTTGATCACCAGCCAGGAATCTATCACAAAGTGGCATTCACCTCTGATTGGATTAAATCGCATATTATCAGAACATACGCCTATTCCAACCGATAAATGAACATTCTAATTGTTTTAAAAATATGTGATATTTGAAACTAGTGATATAGAGTTTAAAAACGTATTTTTTGTAATACAACTTGTAAAAAATTAAGCACCCACGTTGTACTTTCTCTACAACCTTGTCACCATCAATTGACAATACAATAGTCATTGAAAATATTGAATATAGAACTCATTAAAAAAACAGCACCTTCATATTATCAATTGACATTGACAATACAATATTCATTGAAAATATTTATAAAAAAAAACTCATTTAAAAAAAAACAGCATGTAGAAAGATCATCTAGCCACAAACTGTTGAAGCTCACATTCAAATTTGAATTACTAATTATTAAATAGAATTATAATTTTTTTTTCTGAGGATGATGCCCACATGAGCTCTAGGCTTGTGCGTGGGTAATGAGTGGGGTGATGATGAGATATGACGACTACTTTTTAGGCAGTCGGGACCGACGGCTTAACGTCTCCTCCGAAAGACGGGGAAAAAAAATTATAAATTTGAATTGAACTCACATTTAATTTTGGGTTACGTGGCCACTGCATGTTTGTTTTAATTGATAACTAGGGTTAGTTCCAATATAATTCAAATAAAGTGTTAATAATGAATTCTGACCTTTGATAGCAGCTTTGTATGCTGATTATGACCTATTATTGCATATTTCACTCTCAGCAACTGAATGTCTTAAGGTCTTGGAGTTGTAGAAACCGATTTCTCAAGATAATGTAGAATAAAATGCAATTTAGTTTGGTCGAGATGTAATGAAAGATGTGTGAACAACTCGATAAGCTACAATTAATTTATATCACCATTCCTTATTTATTTATAATTAAGTACTGGCCATCTAAAGCTAAGGAAGTAGTTGCGTATAATATTATTTTGAAATTATTGTTGAGAAAAATAGAATATGAATATATTTTCCAATGTGAAAAGAGGCCGAGAACATTTCTAAATCATCAACATGAGACAGTAAATCATAAAAAACATTGAATATCACTGTTATTTATTATTAATAATAATCACCGAACAATGCTCTAAAAAAATAATAATTCCAATCTATTCTTACAATTTGGTGTCTAAAATTATATTCTTCACACTTTCTTTCAATCAGAAATGAGGGTTCATGAAATTTGCTTCAGGCTATTGACATATCATAATATGATGCTGCTATTAATAACAATTATTGTAATTCAAAGATTAGAGACGTGTCTTATCCCCCCCCCCCCCCAACATCTTGTAAAAATATTCTGAGATCTGCTAAATATAATAAATATCTATTGATACTTATTTGTTTCTGTTTAAGCCAACACAAAATGATTTCTGGGCATTTTATTGTGGAGACTAGTAAATGGAATGGAAGAACCTTTTTGTGGTATTCTTCTCGGATAATATTACCCCAATTTTGATTCGTGCCCCCCCCCTTAAAAAAAAAATCATGGACCACGCTACGCCAGGGAGACGAACCTGTCAGGAGATAAACCATGAGTGTAATATTTGTGATGTAATTATGAGTGTAATAATGATGGATATTGAATAGGCATGTCATTTAACAAGGAAAACAATTCGAATTGGAATTTTACCTAAACAAAAGAAGGAAACTAGAATATAATAATAATTATTGTTCATCCTGTCGATTCGTCGAAAGTCGGATACAACATTTATTGATTCGGGAAAGTACACCGCGTGTTTTGGATTATCATTATTATTTGCACAGAGTCTTCCTTGGAAAATGAAGGAAGAGTTGAAAGTGTGTCGATTGGCAAACGGCAGAGCCCAAGGGCTCGAAGAAACTTTCCGTTTCTCTCGGCCGACTCCAAGCTTCATTTTTCATGCGAATCAAGTGCGCACTTATCGAGTCAACTTTTATTGCGGAAAGTTGCGGTCTCTGTCTGGTCAACCAACTGGAATGGGAATGTGATTGTGACGTCATGGGTTTAGCCAGTAAAGTTGAAAAGCCGGTCTCTATCGCTCCAACCCACCGTCGCTACAATATCGCAATATAAAACATTTTATTCGCCAGTCTGATACCGAACTCATCATTCTCTCTTTTCACAGTCAACAGTGCGCGTCCAATTTCTTATCGACAAGGTGAGTGAGATTCGAAAACTATCTTTTCAAACAACTTTATTTTATTATCCCCATTCTTTCATCCAATACTATTATTCTTTATTCTTTTGATATTCACCAAATTGATCGAAAACTAAAGCCTAGTCTATTGTACGAGTATGTTGATTGTATGAAATTCAAAATTTGGTTCCAAAGTGTAAATAGCGGGTTCTGAAACAATTTTTTTAAACGCTTGTTTGATGAATAATTACAGTCCAAATTTCCATGTGAGCAAAGTTTTTTCAATTTTCATGAATTGTGTTTTATGTACAGCATAATATAGTCTATCAATCAATGGTTTTTAATTGAATGTTGAAGCACATTTTGAATGAAGCGCCCTGTCAATTTTAAACAGGAAAGTGTAACAGGAAAACATTTATTGAACAACGGTTTCAGACAAAGATTATGAAACCACTTTGAAATAGTCTTATTATGTTTATATGTTTTATTATATAATATTCTTCTTGATTTTAGCATTAATGTCATTTCTATATCCAGGAATTGTTGTTTCTTCACATTAGATACACCCGTGATGCTCATTCATTCGTATGGTATTCTTGTAATTCTTACATCAGTCTTTTCTTCTTTTACAAAAATCAGGTCTCAGACCCTTGTTCATGCAACATACAACCCACCATTATGTTCATAACCATTGATACAGTTTTAATTGTATCCTAAATATGTGTTTCTTATTAAAAAACATTTGGCCAAGAGATCAAATTCATCATGGTACCTGATGAAGAATCAGTATTAATGGATTATTATTCTATTACCTCTAAAATAGGTTATCTCTGAATAGATTCTAGACTATCATTATCTCTATAATGAATAAACTTACATGTGTAGGTCTATAATAGAACAATAATTTAGAAGTGGAAATTTTACTAAAAAGTTGTCAGAATATTTCAACTTACATGTTCATGTTTGGCAAATAAGTTACCTATATACACTATACAGAACTCCAGTAAATTATTTGTAACTATACAGGTAGAAGACTAACTCCATCAATCTTGAATTCTAGATTATAATCCTACAATGAAATAATGTAATTTTGTGGTTTTTTTGCAATTATTAACACAATAGTTATATTGAATTTTGTTGATGAAATACAGGTATTGAAAGCTTAGTCTGAAATTTGTAAACAAGTGAGCGTTGATTTTTATTACTGTAATAATTAATGTCATCGCATAATATATTAAAGAATGTCGTGATTCTCAAGTATGAGTCATAGTGGAAAACATTCCTCTTCAAATAAATCGTCATTCATTTCTCAATTCTCATTAATTTTCAAAAGTGGATCAGACTTTCTTTGATTGTCGATGAAGAAAAGGCTTTAATTTGATTATGAATATCCATTTCTAATTCATAGAATTTTTTAACACTAACGCTATAGGTTCTCACTTTCTTCCAAGACACCTTGGGTGAAATCATAATAACTTGATGATTCTTCGGTCTATTGACTGTGGAGAAGATACAAAAAAATAGCAATCCGAGGAGCACAATTTATTATCTTTGTTGAATGAAGATTTTTGATTGCTGACTGAATGAAAACTACACTATGCTGACTGACACTACTACACAGAAGTTAGATTGCTGAACAAAATATTGCTCATTCACTAAATTATGAGTATCACAATATACTGATCATGGAAAAACATGTTCATATCTAAATAATTGAGGATTAAATAAATTGACGTTCAATAATATACTTTGACATAGGACATATTATTCATGCACATTATATTATTCATTTACTCATGCATACATTTATCTTATAACAGATAATAATTTTGAATAATATAAATGATACAGTTTAACAAGTGAATGCAGTATACATTTTATACTATTCCCACCAGAGTATTTTAATAATCAAAACTCACTATTTCAAACAAGTGAAAGAAATATTAGTGACTCATTCATCTCATCTATTGAGTTTAAAAATTTCACTCAGCTCGTACTCAATTTACATCTCATAAAGTAGATGCAAATTATAGTTATGTGGAGATAGGTAATGTTTGTTATAATAATTATATTCTGAAATTATTTGTTTCTGCTTCAAGGAAGGCAGAGCACAAAAGTTCATCGTGTAATTAGCCAATTTATTCAATTCTCATAAATTTCATTGATCTTCTATCAAGACAGAAATGCATTTGAAAATATGGAAAGTGTTCTAATAACTGTTGTGAGTGAGATAATATTCTTGAATATCTACAGCTTCACTATTGTTTCATAATCCATGAAGGTTGCTGAAGTATATTTTTCACATGAAGCTAGAAGAGTGCAGAAATATGTATCAGAAATTTTTTAAAGCCATAAAAATTTATAGGCTATAGCGAATTAACTACTATGCAGACAATTGTTACAAAAAGATCAAAAAGATGTTCATTGTTCACATACAAAAAAAGTAATAAAGCGTAGCGATAAGATCATTTTTTGACGTTTATCTATTACCAGGCACTTTTAATTATTCTTCTCATGTGGGTACTTCATGGTTATCAGGGCCGTACTCAGGTCGGTAAAACCGGTGCTTTTTTACCGGGCCCGGGCCCTAGGTGCTTTTTGTGGCAAGGCCCCAAGGTTGATCCTATTTGACAGGCTCTATCATTCTATGAGAAGGATCCCTCAATTTTTAATACATTCACTATTAGTCATTCACTATTAGTCAGTCATTCACTATTAGTCAGTCATTCACTATTAGTACTGTAGTTATAAATCCGGAGAAAAGGGTGGCCCCTTTATACCGGATCCCGCCAAAGTGCGGCCCTGATGGTTATTAAGTTCCAAAATTAGTTTTTGAAAGCGAAAACTTATGACTTTAGCACTGATGATATTGAGAGGACTTTTTAATAATATGAATTAACAATAAAGTTGAATTCATCTCATGTGGGTAGGCAATACCTTCATGGCTAGTAAGTTCCAAAATTTGTTTTAGAAAGCAAAAACTAATGAATTTAGCACTGAGGATATTCAGAGGAATTTTCAATTATAGAATTAACTATAAAGTTGAATATAAGTTAATTCAATAATATTGGAAAGTTTTCTGTGTAGTAGTAAAGGTGATATTGTGGTAGTTATCCACACTGAATAAAAAGACTTGAAGTTGTCAAAACCACAAATTTATCAAAAAAGCGAGATACCGGTTTCGGTTGTTACACCATTATCAATCTCTGGTGAACCAGATCTCTGGAGTTTACCGAGGATTGATAATGGTGTAACAACCGAAACCGGTTTTTGCTATTCTAATAAATTTGTGGTTTTGACCAATTTAAGTCTTCTTATTCAATATTGGAAAGCATTCCATAATACAATTATACTCACAAAATATTCCTCTATTGGAATATTGAATAATATACCTGAAAATTTTTCAAATTAAGGTTGACCTTTCTGGTTGACTAGAAGGTGATTTCAATTATAATTATATTTAAACTTAAAGTACCTTTGGAGTGGTCCGTAGCCGAGGGCGATAAGCGCCTGTCTGATAATCCAAAGGTTCCAAGATCGAATACAGTTGCAGGAACGGATTTTGACAGAAACGGCCACTCCCGTCTTTCGGAGGAGACGAAAAGCCGTCGGTTCCGACTGCCTAAAAACAGTCGTTATCTCTCATCATCACCCCTCTCATTACCCACACACAAGCCTAGAGCTCATGTGGGCATCACCCAAAAAAAACCTTTGGGGAACCTAATTTTTTGAAATAATTTTTCCCTATTTATTTATAATACAGTAGGCTATAAGCTATACATTTGATGATGATTTTAAAAATTGCAAAAATCTAGTTTCATTTTCTTTTTTTTGTAGATGAAGAGCATCATCCTAATACTTGCGATTGGAGTCGCAGCCACCTACGGACAAATTTACCGCTCGTCATACGCCCCCGCAGGCTCCATGTACCCTCGACCGCAATCTGCATACGAAGAGGAAGAGGCGATTGCAGACCGCACCAAGGGAGACGACGCGTCAAACGTACCCCTCGAGGACGTGAACCTCAGAAATCAGGTTCAGTCTTGGCCGAAAGAGAAACAGCCATTTTGGTACCTGAATGCCCAAGCAATCAATAGGCAAATTGGTAAAATGAATAATGCCGGTGCTTCCGCCCCTACTACAGCCGATTCTACCGTCCCTACTGCCACCAGTAGTCAAGCCAAACCCCAAACAAACTGAACATTCATTATAAATTTTGAATTGTTTTCCATAACCATCCTATTATCATTAATATTATTGTTTAACGTTATAGTTTTTGTTACGAAATAAACTTAATTTACAATTAGTGAATTTATTTTAATATCCTCCACTATTATTTTTTATTTATTTGTACTTTATTTCTGACTTTACATTCATATAAAATATATAAATAAATACAAAACAAGATCAATGTAGTTAGATCAATAGTTACATAAAAAATTATGAGATTATGGAAGACTATTAAATAATAGCAGTTTGTGAAAAGGTCTTTCTAAAGAATTTCAAAACTATTTAGGATTGGTACAATGATACATTGCGTTAATAACGACGATTTTTCACTTTTATTATAAATCCATCTGGTCTCTAGTTGGTTTCTGGTTGATGTATGTAGTGGCGAAGCGTGGTATACTTATTTGGTATAGGAAATATACCCGGCGATGACCAAATAAGTATACTACGCTTCGCCACGGGGTTGATGATTGATTTATTTCTGTATGCTCCACTATTAGAACCCACTATTGAGAATCGGCAGATAAATATAGTAGCCTAATATAGTAATTATTATAAAGACAAGGTGTTCCTCGTTCATTAAACCATTTAATACAAATATCAAAAATGAACTGAAAATTGTAAACAACTTAAATACAGTGACATTCACTTAATTTGACGCTTGGCATTAGATAGATCATTAGATTAGATATCATTTCTCGACGTTGCTGATGACCGTTGATTACGAAGGCAAAGAAATAATATCTATCTATCTATCTAATGCCAAGCGTCAAATTAAATGAATATGACTATACATTATAAAGGTACATCTGCATTTGATATCAGCTGAGGTAATGAACACTTCTTGAACAATTATTTTTAAACTATCTATGAATACTGTAGTTCAATGATTCATAGCAGTAGTCACGATATTTATAGATTGTTCTCTTTTGTTATAAATGAACCTGGCTGATAAAAATGTTATTATTTTCATTAGATCGTTATAACTTTTTCTGAAATAGTAAAATTTGAAAGTAGGCCTACTGTTATAGTATCCTTTCAAGATTCAGCAGTCCGTTCTGGTTGTCTTCCTTTAGTTTATCATTTGGTTATTTAATCACGGTTCAAAAATGTAATTGATGAAATTAATCTTGGTAAAATAAAATCTAAGAAGATATTTAACATCTGAGTACGTATGAAGGGGTTCAAGTCTACGTCTACCCGGATTGCAAGTCATAATATTGAAAGACTCATAAAAAATAACTTTAATAATCCAGTACATAGAGGAATGAGTAATTCATCATCTGTTCTGAAAAAATGCAATAAAATTTACAGTACATTGTTTCTTAATTACTGCGATATAATTGGTATTGAATAGGAAATTCTTCTCAAACATAACAATAAAAATGAGTGAAGATTCTTGTTAGTGATATTGGAAATGCATTCCTGGTTTAATTAAGTAAGAATTGCAAAAGTTATTGAGAAGACTATACTATCATTAGCAAAACATTGCCTGAAAACAGGAAAAGTATGTTATTAAAGAATGAGACATGAATGTCGATGCATGGTTTGTAATGACATATTTATTGTCAGTTATACAGCCAAGAGAATTCCCAACAATAATGTCAGGTTTTTTTTTCAAGAAGTTCTAATGATAAATTCAAAGTTGTTTATAAAAACCGTTTAACATTGGAAACTTGAGAACCTTTACTATTTTTAATTGACTATTAATTTATCAGCTGATATTGTGTTATTCATAAAAAAGGATATTTCCTATGCAAGTGAATTATAGTTTTATGAAGAAATAAACATTCATTTACTAGATAATAATTGACATTCACTAAACGTGATGTTATGAGAACATCGCTAGTAAAAACATTCAAGGGCATTTTCCAAACAAATAAATTGAGCTTTATAGCCTTTGTTTATTCACTTGAATCAATTTTAAATTGATAAATAAATTAAATAGATTAAATGAAATAAATTATATTCAAATTTGTATGTACGAAGTCATTATTCATGCGAAATATGATTTCTGATTATTATTTTTACCCATTCGTTGTAAAACTTGAATGAAAAATACGTTTATATATTAATTTGAATTGATAAATATGCCATTTGACATAAAGTAAGCCAGAATACAGAAGAACATCAATGCAGATTCCATAATTCGATAATTTTTAGCAGAAAAGACTGGACTATTTCCTCGAATTATAAAATAGCGAATTCTATTAATCAAATATTAACAAATATCTATCTATTTTGTTTATTAGAAATCAATGAGTTCCATATTGATTTCTTGCGGCTACAGTAAATACATGGTATTGCATTTTTTCTCAATTTCCTGTGAAATTATATTAATTACTTGATATTCTGTCACATTTTAACTGGTTAATGAAACTGTTCATTAAAAAAATAAACTTTCAACTATGGGTATTCAATAGAATATTGTCTATTTTTTAAATGAACTACTTTACTTCCCCTATCACTTCAAGTGATGTTGACTAGATTATGTTTTATCACAATCAAGAATAATTGGTTTTGCTGTGTAATAGCCGATGATGAATACAATGATCATCAATTAATAGCCTTCTATTTGCATGTAGGCGTAAGGTAGTCTTTATTTAATAACATCTTGAATTCTATCTCACATACTACTCATGCAATAATGATAGAACTCTCAGTTCGATTTAATTTTGTATGTTTTGTTTTGTGCAATCAGTCATAATAATTATTTCATCATACATACAAATAGCAACATGAATAAGTAACCCGATCAATCTAAGTTCTATTCAATAGGACATATATAGCACCATATAATAATCATTAAAATTAAAAAATGAAATACAAGAAAAACTCATCCGAAAGAAAAATAATGGAGTTCAAGGCCTTACAAGTTTGTGCTGTAATAAATTATCAATAAATTACTCAAACACTGGCAATTTTTTCCTTTTTTCCGTTTTTTTTGTATTGGAAAAAACCAAGAGAGATTTGTCACTTTTCCTTCAAGTATTATTCCTTCCTATACTTTGCATCTAATCCCATACGAATTCAAGTCGTACCTTCCAATATACAACCTGATTTACATAGAATCAAGTGATGAGGAATTGATTCGAGGAAACTTCGCGCAAAATTAAGAGGAAAGTATTTTTTCCAGGAATAAATGACATCTCGTTACAATCTTTTTATTTTATCTTATTTACTACGCTTTATTGGTGCAATAAGGTTGAATCGTGCCTCTACTCTTTACATATCAGAATATGAATTATTAATAATTATGAATAATTATATTACAACATGAAATATTGAGAAAATATTATCATTATATCCTTGATATAATCCTTGATGGAATATAGCCTAGCGGTATATTGATTTCTAATTTATTCTACGTTGGAGTTGAGGTACTTTGAAAGATTGTTAATCCCTAAAGTCTACAATTTCCATTTTTAAAATCTACAATGATACCTGTATATATACTAAAGTGTGCTATCATCAACAGAATTTTTGAGCGTCACTGTAAAGCTCGTTCACTTGGCTGTCGCATCTGAGGTGGAAATGAATTATTATGAACAATATGAGACTAAAGGTCTATTGAAAAAATATATTATCCTAAACTTATGTTTTACAGGGGAATATCAAATAAAATCCACTCTTATCACAATCTCCTTATTGCCAGTGAAGTCGTGTGCTCCTATTTTTATAGAGGTTGACACTGCAGTTCATGCTGCTGGAGATGAGGTTTGTCAATGGCTCCACTATTACTGTAGAAAAAAGCGGATACACGCTATACATATGAATACGCTCTGCGACAAGGTATGTCTTGTTTTTAATGAGTGTCCACTTTAAAAATTCTAAATTTCTTTTGGACTTCTAAATTTTTATGAAACAGGCCTCTAGGGTACAAAAACACCTGATACGATGAATGAGGCGGAAATATTATTACGAAATTTTTCAATGGTAACGATTGAGACAAGGAGGTAGAAATTATATCCTATAAAATAAGGGAGGATAAAGGAGTCCATATAGGTCTACTAGCTAGCAGCCAGTTTTCTGAATTCAATAAATTGTACAATAATAAAATTGTATAGCAGCCGAGATTGATAAATTGATATCACATTTCCTCTGAACCACGGAATACAACTGGGAACGAACTAGTGCCCTTGACAGAGATAAATCATAATATAGAAAAGGGTACAAAAAAATAAAGACTACCTACTATTAACTATATATTGGACACCACACCAAATTCACTTTTAGGAATCCAAACAACAAAAATAATAATTGTTGCAATTAGTGCAATTATTACACTCTTAATAGCTTATTTTATTATTTTTTTTTAGAAATATTGCAATTTTACAACACCCTTTTAATGAAACTGATGAACAAGTAGGCTTATCCTATCCAAAAACGTCCTTCCAGAGCCTTTTCTTTTAATACTCGAATTGAGATTCGAATTCGGTTCAATTATTTCATGTTTTTGACACCGTATAGAAAATCTTAATGTGTTAATTGTTCAATTTCTGATTGAATAATTGATTTAACGAGCGGTTTCTTCTAAATAGTTGACGGTTATCACAATTTTCTCAATTTGAAACCGCGAAATTAATATCACAGATAGATACAGTAGCGCCATCTCTGAGTGGAAAAAGAAACTCGGTGATCGTAGCAATGCTGTGGGTTTGTGTGGAGGCAGTTTCAAATGTTCGGTACATTTTCATGCTAATTTGAGCTTTTCACTGATTTCCACTTCACTTTAAACTTGTAAAAGGTCGATTAATATGTAAATAAATCTGATAAATCGAACAAGGTATGTTTCAAGAACGTATCTCAAGTATTTTTTGAGTAAAAAATCTTTTATTGCCAAAAACGTATAGGATATATTGTTTTTTCGCGATTACTCGGGAAATGTTTCATTTACATGCTTGTAACATTTTTTAAACGATTCTTCGGATCAAAACGCATCAAATTAGTTATTTTTTTCAGCCTTAAATCGCTTATCCAACTTCATAAGAAAATAAAATAATAATTAATTTTGACAACTTTGACGGCGTGTAACTCAGTAACGCATGGTTTTCGGGTATGGGTTTATCAGATGTTCCTATCCTAGAATTCGATGAAGAACAAGTTCACATAAGGTCATTGTAATTTATGGAAGTTGAAAAAAACTTTTGATTATATTTTTTTATCTCAATGACCTTGATAGATGAGTTCTCGAAACTAGCCTCATTCGATTTCTGGACTCATTTTCCATGTGAATGGTATTTTTTGGAACCTTTCCTGTCCATAAGAAAACCAGGAAAATTGAAAATCCACTTTTCCATGATTATACCCTCTTTTAGAATTTCAATCATTCTAAAGCAAATTGGAAGTTTTACGATCTGTAAACGTTATCAAATCTAGTAAATGAACTGGAGAATCTATTGAGAATAATTTCGAGTGGATTGCTATAGTGGTTTTTCCACACTAAGTGAAAATTCACAGAAAATCATAGTTTTTCATATGCGTTTTTCGGTTTTTCAACCATATCTCAAAAAATATTGTAGCTACATCCTTGAAACCGAGCTCAAACAATTCGTCTTTACAATCTGCATATTTCAAGACTAATTATGAGTCTTTGAACCCTTTACCACATTTATAAAAAAATAAAGAAAATGTCAATTTTCGTATGTTTGGCGATTTTTTACTCGATAACGGTACATTTGCGGACCATGGTTTATCAGATGTTCCTATCCTAACTTTCCACGTAGAATCATGTCCGTTATTCGTATTTCGATATTTCGAAGTTGCAAAATTTTTAGGTACAGTGTGCTGGCTTTGGTCATTTTTAAGCGAATCCTTCTATCGCTTGTATTACTATATCGAGCTTGTCATATATATTTGATAACGAAGTTCCTTATTTTGCCGCTAGATGGCTGAGACTATACTAGAATTGAGTGCTCTTGAATTTGAAGACGTAGTTCCTAGTTTTGCTACTAGATGGCAGAGACTGTCTTATCAACAACAGCAGAGCATGGATAAATTTGATTTTACGGGATTGCTTCTTATCTAATGAATTCAGTACTTTGTCTATCAATTGAATTAGCTATTTTTAATTGAAATTATTAGTTTGGAATGATAATTCCAATATTTTTGCAGAATTTTCAAGTTTCAATACTCAAATCTTGAAACAGACATCAATAATAATAATAAAAAATCTATCTGGGTAATATGAATATGGAATAAATGAGCGGAAAGTTGAAAAATATAATTTATTCAAATCAACAATAGCGAATTTATACAAATTTTGAAAATTTAAATCCAATTGGTCAGTTTTAATGCCTTTTGAGGTCATTTATACTCAAGGTAATAAGATAAATAAGGTAAATGAATGAGTAATTATTCATATTTCATTATTGCTTGAAGCCATTACTGATGCCTTGTGATAGTGGGTCTGATAATATGTATTATAATATGAGTGTACTGAGTAATAAATATTCGTATTATTATTTATTGGTATCTAGATTTTTAAATTGTTTGAATATAACATTCAATATTAATTTCATATCTTGTGCTATATGCATGCGCCAATTGCTGGTTTGAAAACTGTTTGAGCCAGACACACACTTTAAAAATTGAATATTTTTTGGGGGAAAAATTTATTGCCTATAATCTGACCATTTATTGGAAAATAATATTTCCATTCTAATCAAAATTAATCATACAACTCAGTAATAATACTCACTTCGGAATTCAGCAGTTTATTTCATGTTGTTTGCAATGTTACCAGTGTGGCCAATGACAATCTTATTTTAACTAACTCGATTTCAAATTTCAACTAAATCACTTGATAATATTGCAAGTATCTTTCCTTATTTATGTATTTTTTTCTTAATTATTTATAATTTCCAAATATCTACCAAAATGTAGGGTAGGCCCGGGCCTACTCAGCCTACCCTCTGAAGCCGCCACTGCTGCTCAATTGAGAGGCAAATATGAAATGACTTTCATAACAGTTTGGCGCAGCTAGAGCTTTCTGAGAATTGACCTCGGAAAAAGAATTCAATTCAATATCCAGAGCTGAGTGCATTTTAAAATTATACTCGTAATCATACCTCATCAAGATGAAGAATTCTTTGTGAGAACAATATTTTGATTTGATTCATTGCTGATTATAATAGTAACATACTTACCAGTTACCAAGGATTAGAAGGAGAAGAGTGCATTAGGCTATGCAGAATAAAATGAAAATTTTGAAAATTATTTCAAGTATACAGCTACAGTAGTTGTAATTTCAATAATACTGCTGAATTGGCAAATTTGTATTCTTATCAAGTTTGATTTGGAATTTTTCATCAGTAGCTAAGTACTCTGCATGGTTTTTACAAAATTCATCAGTTTATTATTTCAGGTGCATGGTCATTTTTCCGAATTCGAAACGATATAGCCCACAAATATCACAGTTATCAATATTAGTCACCAATACTCAAAAATAATAATAACTCAGGAATAGGCCGCTTTCATACCAGTGCTATTAATTCAAGCCCGGATCGGATGGGACGACTAATGTATTTTTATTAATGAGTATGAACTAAATGAATGAGTATGAGTACACACTAAATCATCCGATTACACTGATATGATTCATCAGTTAAAAAATTTTCATCTTGTCCGTACTGGTGTGAAAGAAGCCTTAGGCGCTATCACTAATTTAAATCTGGGGCCTGTTTCATAAGAAATTAGAAGTCCTGTATAACAGGAAAATGGTGGGCACACACTAGACACTGATAGCACGGCGTTCTATGCAATAAACTTACAAGTCTTTTGAGTAAGTCTTTTTTCTTTATTACAGGTCTTCTAACTTTTTGAAACCTGGTGCAAGATGTGAATTCCTGACAATATAAGAAAGTTGTTTCACAACTCTGTGAACAAAGCGGCACTGGTTTTTCAAAAATCAATCAATGGTTTCAAACTGGTTGGTACAAATTCACAAGCATTGAAATGCTCTTCTGGAGCTAATAGCATTGAAAAAACTGTTATATCATAAAAATATTAATCTGATAGTAATAAGCATTGTTTTTGAGCAACAGTAATACAAATAATCCATGTTTGTTATTTTAGAAATTTGACAGATTTTCTTCAATAAAAAATCTTATTTAAATCAAGGGTTGAATGCTGAAGTGGGTCTAGTAGTGAAGTAAACTCTGCAACTTTGCAATTTGAATGCAAACTTTGCACATTCAAGCCCCTGCGCCCACTTTGCAACTGCTATCTGATTTCAGTCAGCAACCCAATGTTGCCAGATGACATTTGGCTGTTTTTCGGGTAATCGGGTAATCTAACCTATCAGCCAAAGTCATCTGGCAACGCTGGGTTGCTGACCGAAATCAGATAGCAGTTGGTTAGTGGGCGCAGGGGCTAAGCGGGTTGGAAGAAATTGATTAAGAGAAATTTCACACAGATGAAAATTGTCCAATTTTATCACTTGCAATGAATTACATTTATATTGCAGTCTTCAATCTATTGAAATTACAATCTCCGATGTTGACACTGATTTTTTCCATCAAAATTATACGATCGATTGCCAATCGACAGCCAATTAAATTGAAACGCCGTAGGATTGCGTAATTAAACGAAACCAGTGCAACGGAATCCAAATGTAGCTCATCTAAAAACGTCAGTTCACGGCGTTTAAGTTGATTGGCTTTCGTGCAACCGGCTGATAGACTTGCAGTTATTATATTGATTTTCTTTTTCTCATTGAATCAGTGAATTTTTTACTGCACCAGTCCTCCAGTTTACTGGAACATTAAACCCATTAACTCACACACCACTAAAAATAAAGGAGATAGTTTGAGTTGCAATGATTGAAGTAAAAAACGAGATCAAATTTGAATAATGGATTTTATTTCTTGAAAATTGTTGGTTACATATTACATTGTTTTATGTTGCAGATTATAAATATATAATTTTATTCGAATACTCTTCATTTGTTGAACAAAGTAATTTCTAAAAATATCCATGGAATGTATTTTTCAAATATGTCATGTATTTCGAAGAATTTTTTGGTTACATATTACATTCTTCTGTGTTGCAGATTATAAACATATAGTTCTCTTCAAATATTCTTTAGTTGAACATAGTAATTTCTAAAAAATATTAATGGATAAAGATTGGATTAAGATAGCAATGGAAGCATATAAATCAATAGCAGTTTATTAAATAACATTAATATTCTCGAAAGTAAAATACAGCAACAATCTTCTAAAAACTATAAACTGCGTATTAATTTTTATATTCGAAACTAATTTTGACAGAGCTTTGAAATAGTGATCAGTAGCTTAGAGCGAGCACATTAACTTTAATTGTTCAAATTTAGCTGAATTTTAGAGGAATGGGAGAGATGGGAAGTCATGGGAAGCGCCAAGAGAGCTAACATGGCTTTGGTTTATAATTGAGGAGGCTCCTGAAATCATAGGTACTGTTCAAAGGTGAAGAAATGAGAAGGATATTTTTCTACAGCGTTTAAACTGATTTTCCTCGTACCTTACTCATAGAAACAATAATGTTACTGATCCCTTAATAGTAAAAATATATTTTAACTTAAATAAATATTAACTTTGGCAGATATTCATTTATGTAGTTGAATCTAATTTAGTGAAATTAAGAGTGCGTACTGTAGACGGCCATCTTGAATTTGATGTTCCATAAGAACAATGTAAACGTTTGAAGCAAATTATTCTTTCATTTTTCAACCAAAATTCACGTTTGAAGTGTCATTTGAAAGACAATTGCATTGTTCAGGGCTTTCGCTAAGAACTTTTTTAATTTTGAAAATCGTGTTGCAAAAAACTGGGAAAACGTTTGGTTATATAGTTTGGATTTTTGTGGAGGCTTTTCTAATAGAAAATTGAAGATTTTGCCAAGCTGGTGCCCTCAACCAGTTCATGTGTTGTCAAATAAAATTTATTTCAAGAAAATCGGGTGGAAATTTTATTAGTTCTGCGTTTTAAATAAACGCATGTTTTCGCCAGCGGGCGTGATAGTTCACCAGATTGCTGCTATATTAATTTATTGACTGCGAATGACTGCGCGAAGCGCTAGGGTCGCCCGCTCAGTCGAATTCAAAGTTCCATGTTTTACAGTACGCACTCTTAAGTGAACAACTTATTTCTAAATTTCTAATTTCCTAATTTCTAATTTCTAATTTCTAATTTCTAATTTCTAATTTCTAATTTCCTAATTTCCAAATTTCTAATTTCTATTTTCTAATTTCTAATTTCTAAATTAAGTAAACAACTTAAAATTAATGAATACAATAACTTAAAAATATTAATAATCTTGAAAATTAATTCCAGTCAAATTATTTTAGAAAATTCAGTTTATTCATAAAGTGAGTCGCTTAAAAAATAGATACTTGAAATAATATCATGTGGATATACAGAATGTCCCAAAAAACAGTGACTACAGTACCACCACGGTATTCTACAAGCTAGAAGAACAATCAGAAAACGTTGGCAAAATGTCGATTTCATCTTTTAGTTGTTTTTTCTGTAATCTGCCATTTTATTATTAATTTGATGGTTTCCATCATATCTCGTTAATGGATCAAAATTCTTCCATTGTATTTGGTGTAGTAATAGACTAGATACTTATTAGTCAGCCTACCAAATATCATGGAAAATGCTGATTCATTAACTAGATATGATGCAAAACCTTGAACAAATAAAATGCCAGAGAAATAGGGAGAAATCAACATTTTGTCAACAACATTTTCTGATTGTTTTAGTTTATGAAATGCCATGATGGTACTAGAGTCATTTCTTCTTGAAACACTCTCTATATTGAATCAGTAAATATGTGAATTTGAATGATTTTGATTATTGCAAGTTGAGCAATAACTACAAGCGTCTAAATACTTGAAATCTTGAAAAGGTATGAAAATAATTCGAATGATTCATATATTATAATTCACTTTTATAATTTCAGTTAATCATCAATTAATCATTTGCTAGTACCTTATTTTAGTCTTTGAAAAATTAATAATTATTATTAATGAAAAGAAAACAAATGAGAACATGAATAATTATAATAATATATTTTGTGGTAGGTACTGTTGGTATAGCAAATTATCGAAATAGATTATTCATTTGAAAAAGTCGAATCGAAAGTACATTAAAATATTAAAACATGGATAGTATCAATAAATACATAATTACAACACTTGAAATAATAACATAATTGGAAGAATTCAAAATTTTTGGAATTCATTTTGAAGCAAGTATTATTAACAAGCAAAAATCCATAACGATTCTAATTTCACTGATTTTAGAGAGAGATGTTGAAAGAAAATTGAAGCAACAAAATACTTTTCCAATTTCATCAATCGTTAGAATAAGTAGGCTATAAAAACTGAAATTCGTGGATTTTAGTACTACGAATTAAGTTGCTTAGAAATATCAACCCTCCTACATATTATTTGAGAGTTTGGAATTGTTTTTGAGTATAAATAATAGATGATAAGTATAGTGATATCGTGCAATTATTATAATAGTTATCAGTGCAATTAAACATGGATAGTTATTTATATAGAATAAAATCAGAAAAAATTGAAAGAGACACTACAAAATAATGTTAATAAATTGATATTACAACCCCAAACATATTTAAATTTCATATCAATGCTAATAATTAACATACATGCTGATAATCAAAGAATACAAATAAGCAAATAATACAAATAAGAGGAATAAACTACAGTGCGCGCAATTAGTCTGGGCACTTAGCCTTGGCAAGGCGCGGGATTTAGATTTTAGATTTACCACTTTATTCATGTAGATTACAATGTCAGCATTAAAGTAGACTTTATACTTTAGCAATGAATCTCGTCAAAAATGAATAATTACAATATTCACTTAACAAAGCATATATACTATGGAAGCTAATCAAATATGGATGAGAGCTTTACTTCTAGATAACTTCATACAGTTATTTTATTTATCGAATATATGGCTTAGGTTCTAAAGCATGACGATGGTTGTATAGTGAACTCCATTGAAACTAAAAGCAATAATTACAATATTCCATTCAGTAAACAGAGCAGAAGAGAATTACTCATTAACAATAACCTCATTAATATACTCTATAACTGTATTAAACAATATAGATATGAGATTCTATACGCTTACATGGGGATGGAGAGAGGTGTGTTTATCGAGCATTTCTAAATACATATAGGCCTGCCCATCGCGGCTGCCGTAGTAGCGGTGGCTAGCCGACGGCTAGTAGCGTCAGAGAGCCAAGTGCCCAGACTAATTGCGCGCACTGTAATAGTATGTTGATAATGTAGATGGATATATTGAGTGAATCTAGATATTATCATATATCATCCATCATATACTTATTTATACAATTGGAAGATATATAAATATTTATTTATTACAACACGAAACATATTTGAAATTAATCTCAATGCTAACTATTAATGAGAACAAATAAAAGAAAAAGAGTAATATTATGTTGATGAATATTTGTATGAAGTTGAGTAGATATGGATATCATCATAATTAATCATAAGTTATTAATGTAGAATTGAATTTGTACTTATGAATTCAATTCAATTAAAAGAAACAATACAAAATAATGTGAATATATAGATATTACACAAAACATATTCAAAATTCATCTCAAAGCTTAGTATTAATAAGTACAAATAAAAGAAATAGAGTAATATCATGTGGATGGACGTTTTGTATGAAGTTGAGTGGATCTGGATATCATCATAATTATATCATCCATCATAAGTTACTTAATATGTGGAATTGAATTTCTACTTATTAATTCAATTCAATTAGAAGAAACAATACAAAATAATGTGAATATAATATAGATATTACACCAAACATATTCAGAATTCATCTCAAAGCTTAGTATAAATAAGTACAAATAAAATATTATATTTCATTAAAATATTAAATTTTATATCTCATACTATATTCAATTATTTACGAGAATTATATAGAATATAATATAATATATAGAATTCAATTCAATTTAAAGGGACAATACAAAATAATGTGAATATATATTACAACTTCGAACATATTCAAATTAAAATATAGTAAAAAAGTGGAGATATTTGTATGAAGTTGAATGAATCTGGATAATATCATACACTTCAAGTTAATCAATAATAAGGGCGATTTTTCCATGCGAAAAATGTGACTAATAAGCATGAATAAATAAAACTAAACTATAAAAAATATAATGGGGTTAATATATGAAGATAGACAGATAAATATGTATATGTATATGGAGATAAAATATGATATCTGATTAAAGACGCTACATTGGTTTCTCTGACTGGAATCTCAGGAAGTTTCACTCTATCATATACAGTTATATACACTCTATCGTTTCTGAACAATGAAGATTCGGGCTATAGTCTACAAAAATCTAAGCGTTCAAAAAACCGTTATTGTAGATTTGACCACATTGGTGGCAAAATTCTTTGAATAGCTTATTGAATAAATTATCCAGATACAAAAAATGTCTCAATCTTTCCTGCAATTATAGTGGAGAGTGAACCATCATGTAAGAAAAGTTTGGTGGTGTAAATATTGTTTTTTATAAACTTGTCTTCCATTTACAGCCTATCAAAGGATGAAAAAATGACCTCATAGAAATTCGAGTTCTTTTCAATGCACTAAAACTTTTCAAAACAATGAAAAACTGAGAAATAAATTGGCTTCAACATTTCCTTCTTTCAGCACCCTATTTCCTGGTTATTTATATTTCAGTTCTACAATATTCTGTTGAAGATGATCAAGAATAAACAAATAAATAATGAGATATCTCAAAGATTGATAATTATGAATCTTATAGGGGAGTTATAATAATAAGAATATGAGTTGAGAAGTGATGAGATAAAAATATGTGGTTGAGTTTAAAACAATAACATCAAATAGAATAGGTTATCGATAATTTTTAAAATATTAAGAATCTATTAGAAAAAGCAATAATTTATTATCGCTCTATTCATGATCCTTGTCGTTGGTCCCTTAATGTGCGTAGTTACGTGAAGTATTTCCCTTCTCAGCTGTGTTCAAAGGTATTCAAAAGTGTTCGAGATGGTACAGAAGTCTCAATTTCAAAAGAAGTGTTTGGTACTGATGGATTAAGTGTTTGGAGTTCTATCAGGAGAGTCAAGCAAGAACCTCATGATCCCATTTTTACAATAGTCATGAGTTCCTAGTGCAGCTCTCAATTCATTTCGATTGGGAGGAATCCAGTCTTCTTCTAGATCATCAACCATTTCAAATAATGGAATATCAAAAGGATCCAAAGAATACTCTTCAGAAAATAATGGCATACCAGAAGATTCCAAAGGAAGCAGTTCAGGAATAACCATTGGAGAATGGTCTGTTTCAGGAGGTACATGATTCACAGTTTGAGACGTGCTTGGTATTGTTGAATTTACATTTCCAGTATCTAGAGGTGTTTCAAAAGAGGAAAGTAGACTCAAAATTTCATTAGTACAATCATCATCATTCAGTATAGGAGTGTTCAGCTCATTTTTATCAGAATACCATTCTCTTTCTAGCTGATCAACCATTTGAGGTAATAAAATGCCAGGAGATTTCAATGGATCTATTACAGGAAGGCCTGTTCCTGAATGTAGAGCATTCAATATTTGAGAGGTTCTTGGTTCTGATGAATATAGATACCCAGCATTTTGAGGTATTTCAGGAGGGGCAAGCAGAAATCTCAAAATTTCATTTTTACGATCATCATCAGTTTGTAGTGGAGTGTTCAGTTCTCTTCGATTAGAATTCCAGTTTGTTCCATGATGATCAACCATTAAAGAAGAGATTGAGCCACTTTCTGATGGCAAATTAGTCAAAATTTGAGAAGTGCTCGGTTCTGATGAATATAGATTTCCAGCATTTTGAGGTGTTTCAGAAGGGGTAAGCAGAAATCTCAAAATTTCATCTTCACAATTATCATCAGTTTGCATCGGAGTGTTCAGTTCTCCATGATGATCAACCTTTACAGAAGAGAATGAGCCAGTCTCTGATGGCAAATGAGTCAACATTTGAGAAGTACTTGGTTCAGATGGAGCCACAATTCCAGAAGGGCTTGGTTCTGATAGAGTAAAAGTTTCAAAAATGCTTGGTTTTGTTGAGGTTGGAATTTCAGAAGTGGATGCAAGTCCAGACTTTCCACTGTTAGATTCTTGAACACTTAACATTATGTTTTCATAAGAATCATACAATTTTCCAAGATACTCAGACAGAACAGGATCCAGTTCAATAGGCTGTATGTGAGAAGTGCTTGGTTCTGATGATACAGGAGTCACTGGTTGAGAAGTGCTTTTAATTTGATAATTGCTTGGCTTTGATTGAGCTGTGACTGGAGTTCCTGAACTGCTTGAATTTGATGGCAACACAGTTACAGAAGTGCTTGATTTTGATGGAGTCACAGTTCTAGAAGTGCCTGGTTTTGATGGAGTCATAGTTCTAGAAGTGCCTGATTTTGATGGAGTCACAGTTCCAGAAGTGCCTGGTTTTGATGGAGTTACAGTTCTAGAAGTGCATGATTTTGATGGAGTCACAGTTCCAGAAGTGCCTGGTTTTGATGGAGTTACAGTTCTAGAAGTGCCTGATTTTGATGAAGTCACAGTTCCAGAAGTGCTTGGTCTTGATTGAGCTGTGCCTGGAGTTTCAGAACTGCTTGAATTTGACTCCGTTACACTTCCAGAAGTGAGTGGTTCTAAGAAAATTTGAATTGATGCTATTGGATTGATGCCTGAACTGTCACTTTCTGTTTCAGGTGTGATTGATACAGAGGACTCATTGTTGGTTGTTGTTGCTGTGAGAACTTTCAATCTAATTTTGAATCCTCCCTCAATTGAGAGTGGGATAAGATAGTTCTCTGACCGAGTATCATCTGTACTGAAGATTAAATTCTCTTGCCTTGTACACCTGAACCGCAAGCTTATTTTGTTAGACTCGGTTTTAGAAACCATTTGAAAATCATCTTCGTTCACGTTGATTGTTTGATTTGGGAAATAATGATACCTACTGCGTCCTTTTCTTATTGGTGGCATTTTATCAATTTATATCTACTGAGCTTGTATACTCAAATTGTAAAATATGAAAGCTCAATATAGTACTAGTAGAAAAGATACTATGCGTCTTACAGAGAAGATCTGTAGAATTATTATTGATTACAAATTCACAAATTTCATACCTATTGAGAAAACAGTTATTCTGACGAGAAGATTGTATAATGTCTCCAGATTCCTGTTAAAAATCTTCAAATATATTTCGTGGAAATGATGTGGAATGAAATTCACATATCCTAGTTTTTTCTAACAATGGATGGAATAACTTTCACAAGATATCACGTTTTTATTTTCACGGAGATTTGCTAGAGAAGTTAATCAAGTTACTTTTGAGTATAATGAAGGAGTAAGAACACGAGTCCCAGTTATAAAGTTATTCACAGAACAGTTTTCAGGAAATATTTTTCATAGTTTTCCACAAAGACTTATATTGAAGATCTTGAAGTACAGTGTCTTTTGTAGGCACTCTGTAGAATAGATATAGGCTATTGAATCGTCGTAACTTATCTGTAGCTAATAGAACAGTTTCACAAAATACAGTATCTCTTAGAACTTCTCACCAATTTTTTTAATAATATATCTCTATCTGTAGATAATAAAACAGTTCCACAAAATACAGTATCTTTTATAACTTTTTACCAAGTTATTTTTAAAATATATTTAAAGGTCTCTGAAGTGTCGAATCAAAAGTCTTTTGTAGACATCATGGTAATATGAAAAAAGTTCTCCGTTTTCCAGCTATAAAAAATAAATAAATATGAGTTGTATGGGATTTTCTTGCATTTTTACAGAAGAATTATTCACAAACATTTCGTTGAAAAATACGTAAGTGAATCACACCTGGTACAACTTCATTATACATCAGTGGAAATCAACTTCTATTATACATTTACAGAAATATTAATTCCTTTGTAAACATTAAAGGATGCCGTACTATTAGCAGAACATATCAATCAATATCCATTATAATTATAGGCCTACTCTAGTTTATTCGAAATATTTATCAATGCAACATGTGTTACAAACATGTATATAAACACTTACACATGTAAATTTAAATGAATAACTATTATAACCATTACAATAATCAAAACATTATGCATTATGTTTTCTTATCATGTGCAATGTTTCCAGTATACCACCTGTTGGTATGTTGAATTTTTTTCAATTTCTAAAATTTTCAAGTTCATCACATTTGTGACTTGAGCGGAAAAAATTTGAAGAATTTAAATTACAATATCTTTTCAAAAGAACTGACATGACATTTAATAAGACTAGATCGTACATTATATTTCATTAATCATCCTGTTTACATTTTCAAACTAAAAGAAATAATATGAATCAAATAATGTTGGTTCAAGATGAGTCACCATACTCTTCTCTCTGAGTTGCCAATCCACTACATTAGTCAAGCACATACATAAGAAACTGAAAAAATTCTATTTAAATCCAATTTAACGTCAATTTAGAGCATATATCAATTGAGTTCCCAATTTCATACCAAGCATATTATTTTTTTAAGGAAATTAGTTTCTCCAATACGGCGGCAGAAATGTGCAACTTACTGTTCTAGAATATGAATTCAAGGAGTTAAACACCAAGGAGTCTATTACTGTACCAATAAATATGTTTTTATATTGATACCAATATTTATTCGATAACAATGTCTATCTTGGTTTTTTAACACATTAATGCATTTTTAAGCAATACAGAATTGAATTTGGACTTAAATTCTAGCCATTGAACAGCAAATGAACAACAGAATATTTCAAAAGTTCAGAGACGTTTTGATGTTGAATGTACTGGGAACTTATGGCAAAGAGCGTTTCAAGAGAATTATAAAAATGTTAAATTGAAAATGAGTCATTATTATCAATGTAACATATCTTGAGAACCATGTATCATGAAAAAACCAATAAAACCTCCAATACAAGTATGTATAAAAGCGAAATTGCACTCTTTTTTCGAGATGAGTCATTCACTCATTCATCAGCAGAACCAAAAATCTACAAGAAACACAAAACTTGGAGATTTTGTATGCATGTACAGTTGGATCTCTATGTGCACTCAGAAAGCAGGGCTGGATTTCCGATTAGGCCCGGGCCTATGGGCGCAAGCTCCCAATGGGCGCAAACCCGAGAGAAAAAAAATTGTATAGAAATAAAAATAGCCATAACTTTAAATATTTTTTGTAATTGTTGATTGATATAAAGCATTTTGAATTTAAGTTGATTGAAACGAATAGCCTACTGAATCAATAGAAGCAAAATAGCACACATTCAATCGCTCAGATCAATGAATCGTTCATCAGCCGGACTAAAAATGTGTTCATTTAGATCTAAATAGACACGCACTAAGAACGGATTGTGAAACTCCCAAAGATAAGCCCAAAATCTGGGGTTTTCCAGCATATTTCTGCGTTTTAAAAGCTTTTTCGAGAACTCTTTGACACAAAAGTTTAAATTTTATACATAGGTTCAGCTAAGATCTAGAAATTTTGTGTTCGAAGGGTTTCATAATTATCCCAAAGTTACGTAGGAAAGTTTTTTAGTTATTTCCTGCTTCTCAATGCATATTTTCAGATTTTTTTAAGAATGTCTCAACAAGAAAAGTTCATAAAAATGATACTCAGGTTCAGATGAGGTATTGGTTCAGAGGGTTTTGAGAATATACCTTAATCAGGCTTCAAATAGACGGTTTTCCACATATCCCCTGCGTTTAAAATTTTTTTCCCGGATTTTTCAAGAGTGACTGAGCTGGAAAAGTTCTAGTTTGATAGACAGGTTTAGAGAATTGTTAGTTCAGAGAAAAGTTGAAAATATCCTCGAATTAAGTCCGATATCGACGTTTTTCCAGTTCTTCTTTGTGATTCTAATGCGTTGTTTAATATTTTCCAAGAACCACTGAACTAGAAACGTTGGGGAAGTATCGAGAATGATCAAAATTAAGATTGGAATCTTTCTCTTTGCAATACTAGTATTTGCAATAATAGTATTTGCAATAATAGTTATTACTATCTTATCTGTGGTTTGGGACTTGGGTGGCTTAAATATGATGTCCCCAGAACTACGACAAAATTTAGCATTTTTACATCGTGTTTTATCCTTATAAGAATAATGTAGCTGAAAATAATCAAATCAACATGCAGGCTTTTTCCAAATTTTCGAAAATTTTTACAAAAAAGAGTCAAAGTAATGAAAATACTTATTCAACAATCAATAAATTCAATAATTGAATTCAGAGTCACTGGAAAGATTCAGTCACTTGATGAGATATTATCAAAATTCGAAATGAATCATCCCCAGAAACGATTGGTTTCACCGGTAGAGTGAGTCACTTTTTTAAATTCTATGATTTGCGTTTCGCTACATTTTCCGACATTCACGAAACAATAAAAATCACTCAAAATAGTTTATAATAACTAGCAATAACGGTTTTTTCGGTAATGTTGAGAGTTTGAAATTCCAAAAGACGAGTCAATTAGGTCTCTTTCATTTTCGTCATATATTGATACGTTTTGTACTGATAGCACTACATCTTACAACATTTACGAAGCTCTGAATTTTTGGATCCATAACGAACTGCGAAGTTAACAGTAGAATTGACGACATGCAGTCAAATTTTACAGTAAATAACATAAATGTTACTCACATTAAAGGAAAAAAGAACGTTAAAGGAACTTGAAAGCGCTTCAGTCCAGTGAGTAACATTTATGTTATTTACAGTAAAATTTGACTGCATGTCGTCAATTCTAGTGTTAAAACAATAGTATTTACGAAGCAATGAAACTCACTCAAAATAACTAATAATAACAAATAATAACCTTTTTACACTAATATGAAGAGAGAAATTTCCTCTAGAGGAATAAATCTGATTATCTTTTATAACAGATACTGCTTGATACGTTCTACTGATATTGCAATCTATTTTTACAAAAAAAAAGAAATATTTCTTAAAATACATATTAAAAGTTGATTTCCACTAATGTAGAGTGAAGATTTATCAGGTGAAATACACTTAGATATTTTTCAATGAAATCTATCAATAAAGACGCGCTTACCAAACTTCACTATGTGCACCTCACTGTTATCTGATACACTATGAATTACACGATAAAAAGCTTCAAGGTAGATCCTTACTCACTGAGTATCAGCCGCCAACTAAATACTTCAACGAATGAAGCATAGTATGAAGTATGAAGTATGAAGCATAGTATGAAGTATGAAGTATGTTAGCACTGCTACCATGGTCTATGAAGAATAATGCGCTACTATCATATTTAGTGATAGTCAATTTTCAAAGCGTAAATCAATTAATTTTCATTTTTCGATTCCATCATATATTTTTATAATGATTTATTTTGTAGAATTTTAATTATTCGTGGAATATTATAGAATCATTATTTATATGAAACCCAAATTTAATACTAACTAGTATGATTATATATTTCATTCTTGATATAATAATGTGAAAAATGTAGTTATCATGCAAATCAAGTTAAGAGGGGGGAAATATGTACTAATAAATTTGGCGGTTTTTCTTAAAAAATCATAAATCCGATTTGAATGGAATTCAATGATTCGACACACTCAAGACTTCATCAATGCTCAGGAGAAATAATAAAGTGACCTTGAACATTTTTTGTATGATTTAATACCTGACACACTATAAGATAAAAGATAATTTTGATCAAGTTTTGATCACTACCTTAAAAAAAACTTTTGATTTGTATCGATCTTGAAAAATTTCAAGCACACTTTCATTTTTTTAAAAACTGACCAATGACCACTAGATGTGGAATCTAAATCCAAATCTAGTATGACCACCTTATCTAGATTTTTTATAAATCTATAAACATTTCTTGAAAATCTTATCCCGGTCGTACACCGGAGCAATAAGCAATAGGCAACTAGCAACATATGGATCATATTTATGATTGTCTACTCTATACAGACCAATCAGTTCAATCCACATTCAGACTATACAGTTCAATCCACACCGAAACAGCTGCTTTAGGTGTGCATAGGACTATTTTTTTCTATAGAGTAGACGATCATATGATCCAAATGTTGCTTATTGCCTATTGCTTATTGCTCCGGTGTACGAGCTGCCTAAAATCTTGAAAAAGTTCAATTCCAATCATTCACAATAATAAACGTAATTTTTCAAAAGTGTAATGAATAAAGTGACGTAATAACGCAATGTTTCTACGGTGAAGAAATGTATCCTAACCTTATATTGTACACACTAGAAGGCCACCCGTGCTTCGCAACGGAGCTCCTCAAAACAGAGCTCGATTGAGGTTCCCTAGGTACAATAAAAATGTTTTTGGATGATTCCCTCAATTCAATATGCTGTTCATTATATATCGGAATACTAATACTCGCACTCAGGGTAGGCGTATTTGTCAATGAAATTAAAATTTCTAATTCAGACACCTTAATCTTGGTAACGAAGCATTTCTGGACCCAAAATTATATGAAAAATTTTCTTGTATGACTATCTCTATGGGTATGGGTAAACCCAGAGGAACGCCGAAGAGAAATGGGGACACCACTCAGGTACCTGCGACTTCCCACGCTATTTCGGGCCCATTGTCTGAGGAGGTGCTGTCGATTATCAGCCAGCAGGTGGAGAAAGCCGTTGCGACTGCGGTGACCACCGCAATGCAAACTATTCTTGAAGACTTCCAGGCGTTGAAGGCCGAAAACCGACGACTGAGTGACCGGGTTCGGGAGCTCGAGGTAGACTGCCACCTTAGGGTCGACGACCTCGAGCAATACGGTCGACGGCACTCGCTCCGCATCTTCGGGATCCCTGAAAGGGAGAAAGAAGATACGGACCAACTGGCGCTGAAAGTCTTCAACGAAAAGCTGAAGGTACCGGTGAAGCTGGAGGACGTCAACCGGTCGCATCGCGTCGGAAGGCGCCAACCACCGCTGCCCGGACAATCGAGATCGAAGGACCGTCCCATAATCATTCGCCTCTGCAGCTACCGTACGAGGCGGATGATTTTCGAAGACAAGCGGAATCTGAAGGAGACCGGTATCAACATTCGGGAGGATCTCACGACGGAGCGCCTAAAAATCCTGAATGCTGCTGCCGACCGCTTCGGGCACCGCCAAGTTTGGAGTCAAGACGGTCGAATCAAAATCGCCGTCAACCAGGGAGGCTCCAAAAGGGTCCACACGGTCGAAAGGATGACGGATCTCCTCAAAATCCCGGTGAGTTGTTAGATACGTTACTTGAATAGCATTAAACGACAGTCTTAGAGCCCTTCACTAACCCAATTTGAAATTAATAGTCATTAATTGAACAAAAGAACACAATAGTCATTTTTCTGTCTGTAGCTTACATTTCATAATTGGTACAATTTAAACAAATCAGACCATTACTGAATCATTCCAATAGTCATTCCACAGTAGCAATAGGCCAGACGGTTCCAGTTCCAGCCAATCCAGTTCTCTACTAATAAATGAGTTAGATCAAGAATGCTTGCTGTAGCCATGAAATAACTGATCTATATTCTCTAATTACTTCTATAATAGTCAATAAACCATTTATTTATATTTCAGTTAGCAAATTATATTACAAATTTTTTGGGTATAAAGATAGGTGGAATAATATGTCAATATTGCAGGTCACTTACTGAGCAGTAGAGGATATCCAATTTACAATTTCAATTGTTTTGTTCTATTGTCTATGCCGTTTATCAGGGTTCCTACTACTATACTCAACTCAACTTAATGTAGAACTATCCAAAGTTTATATTCCTTTAATTTTAAGTTGCCCCTGGAATACCAAAAAACTATAATACAAAACTATAAACTATATACAAAACATAGATTACAAAGTGTAATGTCAGCTCCAGTGATAAGACAAATGAGGACAACTTAAGCAAGAACGTCTACACCAGGAAGAATAGGATGGCATGTGATAGTCTCACTTATTTTATTCAGACATTTGTTTAACATCCCTGAATGATATAATATTGTGATAGGCACTTATTTTATTCAGACATTTGCTTAACATTCCTGAATAATATTATTGTTCTCACACTCACTCCGTAATCTATGTAATCTATTTTTGTCGTTGTGCATCTGATTGCTATAAACCTTACTTACGATAGCCGTTTTATTAAATTTACTTGCGACCCCTCTAAATATGAAAATGTCAGAAATGTTTCACATGACTGTATTATGAATCAATTCGACTTGTGAATCCTCACCCCACCTGCGCATAATCTTTCTTTTGCTATCCCTCTTCTTTCATCTCTGTCTCTCAAACTTTTATGTTTTTGTTCTCACATTTACTCCCTCACCCTTTCTCTATTGCTCTTCTATTTTTAGCATCTGATTGCTATAAATACTACTTCATCATAGCCATAATTATCAACAATTTTATCACAATTTCAAAGCCAAATTAAAAATTTTATAAAATTTTCACATGCACTGTGAATGATGTTCTGTACTATTTATTCTCTATCAATGAATTCGACTTGTGAATCCTTTCTTTCACAGTGATCAATTATAATCTCATTCTCACTTCTCATTATCATTCTCATTAGGGTTTTCACTTGTGCGCAATCTTTTCTTCGCTCACCCTCTTCTTTCCTTTCTTTCTCTTTTCAACCGTGTAAGGAGCCTACATCACCGATTTAGCATGTCTTATTTGTCTATTCACTACAGTTTTTTTTTCTCTATCTATTCTATCTTGTATATTACCCACTGATCTCCTAATATTCATATTCACTGTGAATAGAAAGTTATTAATTACTTACTATTACAATGTATTATTATTATGCTTATGGCTTTTATTAGCGGAGAGACCCTTTCGGGTGTTCCGCTTCGCCGAATCCGCTTATGTTCCGCTTCGTAATAGTATTGTAATAATACTATTACAATGTATTATTCATCGTCAGCCTTTTTTGTATATTATAATGTACACTCCCTATATGTATTTTGCTGCTCTTTCTGCTCGTTTTTTCCCCTTGTTGCAGTTGGAGTCTACAGTTGGACTCAGACTGGTTCCTCTCACTCAAATAATGTTTCATCACACCGGATATTCAGCTGGAACTCGGCATATCACAAATTACTATCCGCTAAATTTAATAGTGTGCAGTGAATTTTAGATCTATTAGAAAAGTGAAGTGAGCCGAACTGTCAACGCATTCATGATGCACTCGGCTTTTCAAGTGATTGCCATTTTTCATTTAGGCTAAGTTCTTTTAGTTTTAGTTTCATCCTTATTCTCTTTGTCATGTGCTGTTCTGTGGTTGGTTCAGCGTTGATTTGTAACCTTCATGATGTCCCTCACTGACACGTCTGCTCGCTCGTCCTCAACATATGATCATTTGAATAATAATAACGACACAGGTCTGATATTATCCAATGAGCTCCACCCTTTAAAACCCTTATTAAGGTTGCTCATCTTAACGTCCAGTCCCTCAGTTGTCATATCGACGAGGTCAGAGCGATCTTCCGTTTTCAGGACTTCAATGTAATTGGAATTTCCGAATCATTCTTAAAGCCAAGCATTCCATCAAATCTAGTTTCATTGCCTGGATATAATCTTTTCCGTAATGATAGGTTGAATAAAGCTTGTGGGGGCGTAGCAGTTTATGTAAAAGATTGTATTAAAACTAAAATATTAATCACATCCAAGCAAGAATATTCTGCTAGACCTGAATTTATGATACTTGAGCTATCTTTATCAAGCTCTGATAAATTACTAGTTGGAATTTGCTATCGCCCACCAAAAATTGGTCACTTTACAGATTTTGAAAATGCATTGCTCTCATTTATGCCATTTCATAACCGCATTCTAGTTATGGGAGATATGAATACCGACCTCAACATGACTAATCGTAACTTTGACTATTACCAATTGACAAATATTTTCCAATGTCTTGACATGACTATTTTACCACTGGATCCAACCCATCATACTAACGAATCCGACACATTCATAGACTTACTTGTTGTTAGTGACCCAAATGAAGTTATACACAAGGGTCAGATCTCTGTTCCAGCTATCTCTAGACATGACCTGATCTTTTGTGTGCTATCTTACAAACCACCCAGACCAGAACAAAAACTCATAACTTATAGGGACTTCAAACACTTCAATGAAGCCGCCTTCCTGACTGATGTAAGACACACACCATGGCATCTGATTGAGGCCTTATCCTCAGTTGACGAAATGGTTGATACCTTTGAAAATTTGACTCTTAACTTATATGACAGACATGCACCCTACGTGACCAAGAGAATAAATAGAAAACGACGTGTACCTTGGATGACTGATGATATACTGAAAATGATGGGACAAAGAGACAAGGCTCATAGAAAATTTAAGAGAACAAGTGATTTGGACTGCTTAATTGAATATCGGAGTCTCAGAAATAAAGTTAAACAACAGTTACGTAACTCAAAGATTAGATATTTGAATTCATTTATGACCGATAACAGACAAGACTCCTCATTATTATGGCGTGGAATCAAAGAATTTGGCTTGAGTAAACAGAAATCCCAAACCCCAATTGACCTACCACTAGACAATCTAAATGATCATTTCATCTCACATTCAAATCAACGTGACGAGACAATCATTAGTAATCATGCTAACAATCTGAATAATCAGGTAACAAATTCAAACATTCCAGTAGCTGATCAATTCATTTTTCGTCCTATTTCAGAACAACAAACTTATAAAGCAATTCAACATGTTCGCAGTAATGCTACTGGGGCGGATAAAATTCCAATTAAATATATCAAAAAAATCTTATTTGCAGTCTTGCCAATCATCACATTCATATTCAATAAATCTCTTGAGAATGGTAAATTCCTGAAAATTGGAAGCTTGCTCTGGTTCGTCCATTAAACAAAGTTGCCTCTCCTAATAAAGTTGAAGACTACAGACCAATCAGTATCTTACCTGCCCTTTCCAAAGTACTAGAAAGACTTGTTCATGCACAAGTTGTAGCATACCTAGAGCACAATAACAAACTTCACAACTTTCAATCCGGATTTCGAAAATCTCATTCAACCGAAACTGCTTTACTGCGTGTTACTGATGATATTAGGTTAGCTATGGATCAAAGAAAATGTACTATTTTAAGCCTGTTTGATTTTTCCAAAGCTTTTGACACAGTTGATCATAAAGTTCTCCTCAACAAATTAGCCCTTTTGGTTTTAATCACAGTGCACTGCAATGGTTTAATTCGTATTTATCTGGTAGGAAACAATGTGTATCTGCTGATGATAAGAAATCAAATTGGAAAAATGTTGTACATGGCGTTCCCCAAGGATCTATACTAGGCCCCTTACTATTTACTTTGTATGCAAATGACCTCTCCTCTGTTATTAAGTTTTCCAAATTCCATACTTATGCAGACGATCTTCAAATTTATGCTAGTTGTTCAACCACAAAAATCAATGAAACAATACACAAAATGAATGAAGACATTAATTTAATAGTTGAATGGACTAAGAAAAATGGGCTCAAACTCAACCCCATCAAAACACAGCCTATAATAATCGGATATTCACGCATAATCAACAGCATAGATTTGAACTCAATCCATAAAATTATTGTTGATGGTAATGAAATTCCCTATTGTAGCTCAGTCAAAAATCTTGGAATTCTCATGAATAAAACTTTAGACTGGTCAGACCATGTCAATAGCACTTGTAAAAAAGTTTTTTCAGCAATGCATTCATTGAAGAAGTTGCAAGATATTTTTCCTAGAAACATTAGACTATTATTAGTTAAATCTCTGATCTTCCCTCACTTTATTTATTGTAATTCCGTACTTAATGACATGCAAGTCACTCTCAATGATAAACTACAGCGCTGCCAAAATTACTGCCTACGGTTTGTGTACTCCCTCCAACGTCATGACCGGATAACTCAAGCCCACATTACAAGCTCAACTTTAAAGCTGCCAGAACAGAGATTTTTTCGAATAGTGAAACTTGTTAGGGATATTTTAAAATATGGTAAACCTTATTATTTCAAAAATGATTTGAAATTCGTTTCTGAAGGTAGGAGGCTAGATGTTTCAAGTACTAGAACCGGTGAAAATACTTTAAGAATACCAAATCATCGAACAACCATTTATACTAAATCTTTTCTTGTCAGCGCCTGTCGCGCTTGGAATTCACTCCCGAATTCTATAAGATCCATTGAGAGTCGAGCGGGCTTCATCTTAAAATTGAAAAAATATCTTTTTGATAGATTGACTGAGTCCGTCCAACCCTGAACCAACCACATGACAACCATCTTTCATCCCTTCATTCATCCTCTTCTTAGTTATAAGAATTATTTCATTCTAAAATAGTTTCATTTTCACACACTGAATAATTCATTATTATAAAATATTGGTTTTAATTAATATTTTTCATCCATTTAACATTAACATTTTGCTCCTCACAAAAGGCGAGGTATTAGTTCCAATTTATTACATCTAGCTTAATGAACATAGATTTTTTTTCAAATTAACATTCTTCATCATTCATTAATTATTTTATCATAAGCGTCCATTACTTTGTTTATCATCCAAATAATAATTTTTAGAAGTTATTGATCTTAGATATACACGATCTCGCATCGTATTTTTGCTTCCATTCTATACTACGACAAAATTTCTTCATTTAATGTATACGAATAATTTTTTATTAATTCCATCATTATTGTACATTTACTCTTGTTTATCATTTATCTTATCTTATATCACATACTATCTAGCTTTCACTTAAGGTTTTAGTTACAGTTATCTGAATTATTTTATGGTTGAGTGTTGATGGGAAGGATGTCCTTGCACATCCTTCTCCAAGAATGGACATTTATATGTCCAAACTCCGCCATTTCACGTAGATACAAAATCAATTACTTATATTTCCAATGAATTCATTTAAATAAAATATATCATACTAGTATTAAGTTGTATTCAAAAATCTTGAATTAAAATTTATACCTATATATTTTCATTTAAAATCTCTCTTAATTCATGTTTTGTTCAGTTAATCTTATGCTGTAATTATTATTTTTAAATGACTTTTATGAAATAGAATTTAAGCAACATAATTATTTTGTCATCTGCGTGAATAAAGTGATTATTCTATTCTATTCTATTCTATCTTGGAACAAAGTATTTCCAAACTTACACAGTGTGGTAAATATGTCAGCTCCACCATAAAATATGTTATTTTGCTGGTAAGAAAGCTGAGATATGCACCACTCTGTATTTGAAAGATTCTTTCTCATATTGACCCTCATAACTCTTTCCAGAATAATTTCACGTTTCTCCTAGAATGTTTTTTCATACTCTCTTATTTAGAAAAGAAGTGAGGCAACTACCTAACGTTGGTAACACCTTTAGGTGGGTTTTCGTTACTGCGACCGAGTGCCGAGTATAAATAGTTGGGATTTTTCATCAATTGCATCTGGCAACGCTGGGTCGGGCTCCGCTGCGGCACTCGGTCGCAGTAACGAGAACCCACCTTTATTGAATCTTCCAAACTTTGTAATCACTTTCACCTATGACACAGATCACTTTCAACTTATAAGCTTATAACTTATAAGCTATTGGAAATTCATGTGTAGATTACTGGATGATGTTGCAGAGCTCCATAACAGAATACAACACAGTTTGAAACGGTCTATTCAATTTTATGCAATCATACAACTGTAAAATTAGTATATCACACAAAAAATAGAACCTTTTAAACTGTGATACTTCTACTTATATCGCAGATTTGACGTCTAGTGAGATTGGACTTCCCTATCCTTTATTTATAGCGAATGGCTTCGAGTATTGCTTCTATATTCTACTAATGTTTGATTTATCATCAGCTGTGTTATACCGGTACTTTAGTTCTTGAAAAAGTGATGGAAAATGCATTCAAAATCACTTGAGCTGATTTTTTATTGTCTTTATTAGAGGCGAAGTTGGGACATGAGGACCTCTCTGCCACGCAAGCCTAATTGAGAGTTTTCAATGGTTAGTTCTTATTTGGAGACTCCAGCTTCTATCACTGAAACTTTCACTATAATCCTTGAATTTATTCCTAAAATAAGAATTAAAATAAAAAAAAACATTCAAGGTTCGCTAAATCACAACTCTGATAAGATTATATTGTCAAGAAACATGAGCTTCCAAGCATGATTCAAATTAACAATGATTTTTGAACTAAGATTTCACTTTTTTGTTAATTTTATTTAAACTTTTAACTTTGACTAACCATTAAGTTTTTACACTCATTTCTTTGAACGTTGAAATGAATTTCATAATACGTGAGCCATCCCGAGAATCCTCCAGCTCTGTTCTATGATTGCACTACTTTTGTACTCACTAGCCTCAATTAAATTATCTATTTTAGTTTATTCATCTACATTCACACTTAACTACCACTACACCAACTTTAAGGCCCCCTGGATTTTTAAATAAGAATTTATAGACAGATAAAAGGTCTCCCGCATCCAGGTCACAGCCCCCTGAGGAGGAAGAGGTGAATAAAAAACTTGTTTATCGATAGAATAAAACTTCTGTTTATCTGAACAATTGTTTGTATACATACAATAATATAGTCTAATAATTTACAAATAGTTGAAAATACAAAAGAGCAGCATTACTTAACATTAGGTTGATGATTGCAGTTTTGCGATAGGTTTGGAACGTATTTCGGAAGTTTAATAATATACAAAAAGATGAAAATACAAGAAGAGCAGTATTATTTTACATTTTGAATTACTCAACATTCGGTTAAGGATTGTAGTTTTGTGATAGGTATGGAATGTTGTTTGGAGCCTAATAATTCACAAAAAATAGTTGGAAATACAAAAAGAGCAACATTACTTAAAATTCGGTTGACGATTAGGTGTGGAATGTAGAATGAAAGACTTATTAATTTACAAATACTGCTTGAAAATACGAAAATAGCAGCATTACTTGACATTTGCTTGTCGATTAGGAGTAATAGATTGAGAGCCTAATAATTTACAAAAAATAATTGAAAATACAAAATAGCAGAATTATTTAGCATTTGGTTGAAGATTATAGTTTTTTGTAGGTGTGGAATGTAGTTTTGGATCCTGAAAATTTACAAAAAATAGTTGAAAATACAAAATCTTAACATTCGATTGAGTATTGCAGTTTAGCGATAGGTGTTGAATGTAGTTTGGGATCCTAATAATTTACAAATAATAATTGAAAATACATAAAGAGCAGCATTAAGCCTGGTTTTCATTGGTAGAGTTAGTGGTAGAGTGGCGAGTACTAACTATCTTGTGAACTCTCCCAATGAAAACGTTCATAGTAGAGTAGAGTGATGGTAGAGTACTTGTTTTTAAGTACAAAGTAAGTAGAGTAGAGTTAGTATGCTAGTTACTCTACCACTAACTCTACTAATGAAAACCAGGCTTTACTCAACATTTGGTTGATGATTAGGAGTGGAATGTATTTTGGGAGCCTAATAATTAATTTACAAATAATGAGAATACAGAGTGAGCAACATTACTTAGCATTCGGTTGATGATTGCAGTTTTGTAATAGGCGTGGAATGTTGCTTGGGGGCCGGAGGTGGCAATTCGAGTGGCATGGCGGGTAGATGGACGGATCTTTGTCTGATCATAGGAACGGTGGAGTTGGAGTCGACTGTGGTCGACTGAAGTCTTTTGTAGCTGCCCGTGCTGCACTGCGAGTCAGCTATTGAACGGCCGTCGCCCTCATCTCGCCTGGTTAGTTCGCTCGTCGACTCTAGATCGCCACCTTCGCTGTGTAACCTAGTGACAAAACAAACAGGATCTATCAAAACCAATATTGAACGCATATTAATTATTGGTAAATAGCTTATTGCAAAGTGAAAAGACTAAGGTGTTCTCAACAATCAAAATAGACATGGAAATAGAAATATAAATTCATTTCAGTGGTCCGTAGCCGAGAGCGATAAGCGCAGGAAGCGTAGGAAGGTCTAAGCCTTGAAACAAATTTGATCTTGTGGTAATTATCATTTGTTGATTGCTGTTCAAATTTGATCTCCGCGATTACTTGTGGTAATTATAATTTGTTTAACACAATTCAATTCCCTAAACTGGATGATTATATACAATTGGCACACTATTTACAATAAGCCAACAGGCTTCACAGTAATATTTCAACAAATAGGGTTCAGGTTGTTATCTTATTGCCGTGTACACTGCGATTCATTAAATTTGACGCTTTGCATTAGATAGATGGATAGAGAGATACTATTTCTTTACCATCGTTTGCCATCGAATTTTATTCATGTTTAATGATTAGCTAATTTGAAATGTTAAGTAAACGCTAGTGAATTGTAAACATACGGTAGTTAGTCCAAAAATGTGATTTTTCAGGAGATCCAATTGAAGGTTGAAAATACCACAGCTTTAGTTCGACATAAATATGGTCATATACAGCATTAGCTACTATACCATGTATTACTATTATTTATATATTACTATTATACCATATATTACCTATTACCATGTATATGGTCATATACAGCCCAAGTCTTTACACATGTGATACAATGTGTTTTGGACTTTTCTCTCTCTCTTGGAATTTTTTCAAATCTTTGGATTTTTGGACTTTTTACTCTCTTTTGAATCTAATAGATCTCGTTTTCTTGATTCGAACGATTTGTAAATTTCAAAATTGATGATTTTGGGCTTATGACTTTCTTTTCTCAGGGCTTCCTTCTTTTTCTCAGGTACATAAGTAACATATAACAGGTAGATAATAACAATAACAGGTAGATAATAACAATAACAGGTTTTTTTGTTTGTCAATTGCTCAACAGCCCTGTGTGAGCTTAGGCCTACCAGCTGATTGCCAGTTTCACATCCACTTGACTGAATCAGCAGAGGTGAATGATCATTAGCCAGAAAAGATGTAACGTGTGGTTAGCACATTGACATCTCAACCATAAGCTAGTCTTCGCAACCCAGTGATGGGAACAAAGCACTGCTGGATAACATTGTGTTAAGCAGCTATATAGTGCAATGCAACAATTTAATATGCCTCCAAATATAGGGAGTGACAATAACAGGTGGATAGAAACATATTTTGCTAGCACCCACCTCTGAAGAGCAGCAGTCGACAGCCACGGTTTCGTTTTCTCTCTCTCCTTGTCACTCTCAGGTTGCGTCTCACTCAGAATAGCGGTCGGCGATTTGCCATTATCAGCCGGTATCAGTAGTTTTGACAACGGTGGAGCCAAACCCAGCCCGATGTTGCGCTCATGGTAGACCTCGGAGATGGTGGGTGTGGACTCACGGTTCAATCTTCTCAGCTGGGTGGCTAGGATCTGGTCTTGTATGCCTGTGCTTGCAATGGCCGCCTGTCCACTGGCTACTTCTCTGTCACGGGATACAGAGTTTTCCGGCGAGAAGTAGAGAAGTCGAGGTGAGGTGACTTGTTCCTCTGAAAACAGTCCAGCTTCTTCGCGAGGAGTTAGTGAGAGGAGAGGTTTTCTAGGATTGCGTGCAGTGATACGATCCAGGTTGACTTTAGCCGCCGCTTGGTGTCCGAAATCCGAATCGGAGCTGTGACTTTCGAAAGGCGGATCGTCGTAGAGTGTCGGTGGCGGAGGGGGCTTGCGAACCATCGGCGGCAAAGCTAGAGGAGCTAAAGTGTGAGCACCGCGGCGTAATACGGTCGCATGTCCGTTGCCTTCCCAGTCAGTTGCTGAGCTAGCAGAGCTGGACGAATCGGGACGACGCTGGCTGACGGTCGCGTTGGCTCCATCGCTCGATACGTCCTGGATGCTGCTGTATAAGCTTTTGATCCTGGTCTGGTGTGCCAATGTCAATGTAAGGCTTTGTTCGCCTCCTCCAGCACCTTGTGGGAAAACAAAATCTTCAGAAATAGAATCACTCAATCAAAGAATACAGCTATAAAGTAGGAAAAGTAGAGTACAAGGTAGGCCTTTAATATAACTTTTGTAATCCTCATTCATTGAAGAACTTGAAATTATCAGTTAATACACCCATACAAGAGATCACAAGACTCTTAAGTTTTGTTAATTCGTGACAAATGGCAAATTAATATACAGAATAAAGTAGAAGCTATTCCAGTAGCTTCAACTGCTTTGTATTATGGCTACTCATTTGCAGGACAGATAACTCGTGTTTGGTAACAAAAATATTATTATTATAAGTTGAATATCATTATTCGTAAATATGATTATGATAACTATAACATAATTTATAGTATAAATTCCAATTATTAAAACTAGGCAGCATAGCCCAAACAGCAGAGTAGCTCTTGTCATTTCAGTATTACTCCATCATACTACTTCGTCGTTAATAAACGATTTTATTCTCAGGAATGATGCTACTCAACTGCAGTGGCGAAGCGTGGTATGCTTATTTGGTCATCACCGAGTATATTTCCTATAGGGAATATACCCGGCGATGACCAAATAAGCATACCACGCTTCGCCACGGCTCAACTGGCGCCTGAAATTGTTTTACGAAAGGGAAATGACGACCACACAATGCATTTTTCTGATGACAGTCGACTGGCACAAAAAATGCATCGTGTGGTTGCGCCTTCAGGCCCTTCTATGCTGATACTAATATTTTGCAAACATGTGAGCAATTCCATGCAATAATTTCTTTTCACACAATGATAGAACTGGCGCCTACTACTCAACTGGCGCCTGAAATATTGTATTACGCAAGGGAAATGACGACCACACAATGCATTTTTCTTATGACAGTCGACTGGCACAAAAAATGCATCTTGTGGTTGCGCCTTCAGGCCCTTCTATGCTGATACTAATATTTTGCAAACATGTGAGCAATTATATGCAATACTATGTGACCTGAAAACTCTGACACCAGACCTGAGCCAGCCAGGTTACACGGAATTATTATAATAATTATAATAATAATAATAATAATAATAATAATAATAATAATAATAATAATAATAATAATAATAATAATAATAATAATAATAATAATAATAATAATAATAATAATAATAATAATAATAATAATAATAATAATAATAATAATAATAATAATAATAATAATAATAATAATAATAATAATAATAATAATAATAATAATAATAATAATAATAATAATAATAAACCCCGCAGGGGGACAGAATTCGTTCTGTCTGGGGGAGTGGCGCCCCTCCGGGGCAACCCAGCAAGTGGTTAGTGTAGACTGGATGGCATTACCAACTTTGCGTCCCAGGTAGTAGGGTGTTCAGACAGTCAGTCTGAGCACACGAAGCACCAACTGCGTCCCTAGGGAATGTGGGGTTAACAACCCCCTTTCCTGTAAGATGCTGTTACAAGTAGAAACAGTAGAAGTGCTCCTGACCATCGGCTGCATTCGGATAGCAGTCAGGGATCAGGTGGAGGAGCCGAACGGACGGGATCCCAAATCGGATTTAATGTGGAACACCAGCAACGCTTTGTGTGGACGGATGGGCTGAGGAATGATCTGCTGGTATGCCTAGAGGGTAGCTCTCCTAAGCGTAGGGGATACATGGCACGCCTACAGCGACTCTGGTTGAACAAGCATCCTGAGCTCCAATTCTCTGCCCAAAAACTAAGAGATTATGTATCCTACTTGCGCAAAAATGGGTATACAGCAGTACAACCAGCTGTTGACAACAATGAGAGGTTGCCCTCACAAGGTGACCAGGGTGAAGATCAGGCAATACAACCTAGACCTGAAGTCATTGAGCCCCATCAGGATGCTAATTTGAGTGCTACCAGGAAGAACACCAACCTTAGAGTGAATTTGAAGAAACAAGAACTGGCTCATTTTAATCAGAGCCTCATGGAGAGACTCCCAGAAGATGTTGATATCCTCACTCTGAATGAAGCTGTCTATCAGGTTGCCTTGTCAAAGGCTGGGCATAAGCCAAAGGATGATGCCTTCATTTCCAAGGCAAAAAGGAGGATAGAACAGCTTCAGAAAAAGATATTGAAAGCAAGGCAGCATGCGTCTCGAGTTCAGAGTGTGATTGAGTTTCTAAAGGCAGGGAGAGTGTTTACTCCAAGGATAAAAAGAATTGCGCGCCAAATCAGGCAACAGCATCACACTCTGAATGAGAGAATACTGCTCACAATCAAGCAGCACTGCCTTGATAGGATACGGGCATTGAAATCAGCTCAGCAGTCATTGGATAAAAGGGTTAAATGGGTAAAGGATAATACCTTATTCAGCCTGAACCCTTCAAGACTGCTGGCAGATCCTGTAGAGGCACAGCATGTCTCGCCTGCAATAGAGGAGGTGGAAGCATTCTGGAGATCGATTTATGAGGTTGAGCCTCCACTCAGGAAGGAGACTCCAGTCTTGAACGCCTTTGCTGAGCTTTGCAGGGCAGCCCAGAATGAGAGGGGTGAATGTGCACCAGTCAGTGAGGAAGAGGTTCGTAGGGTGGTCAAAGGCTTGAGAAACTTTGCCTCACCAGGTCCGGATGGCATCAGTGGGTATTGGTGGAAACATCTACCTTGCACTCATAGTCATCTGGCCAGGATATTCACAAGTTTTTTGTGTGACCACCAGCCAATTCCAAGCTGGCTGGTTGAAGGTAAGACCATCCTTTTGCCCAAGAAGGGCGACTTGTCCAGCCCAGGAAATTACAGGCCAATTACCTGTCTGAATGTCTGCTATAAGATCCTCACACTTATCATCAGTGATCGTATAATGCAGCATATTCAGCCTGTCTGGCAGCAGATATATGAGCAAAGGGGTTGCAAGAAAGGCATGGCAGGGTGCAAAGAAAACCTTATTGCTGATAGATGCATCATGCAAGATGCAGTGCAATACAAACGCAACCTGTCTATGACCTGGATTGATTACCGCAAGGCCTTTGATAGCACTTCCCATCAGCTAATAGTGCATTTATTACAATGTCTTGCGGTACCTCCAGATATAGTGAAATGCTTACAAGATCTGTTCCCACTCTGGAAGACCCGTTTCTTGATTACTTCACAGCAGAGAACGGTGTCAACTGGTTTGGTAACATACAGGAGAGGTGTCTTTCAGGGAGATTCCTTGAGCCCTCTCTTGTTTTGCATCTCACTACTGCCATTGTCTGCTGCTTTAAAGAAGACAAAGGGATATTGTTGTGGCATGCCTGGTAATAGAATCCATAAAATTACCCATCTTTTTTACATGGATGACTTGAAGATCTATGCAGCCACCAAATCAGATCTGAAGTTAGCAATTGGTGTGGTACAGCGGTACTCTATGGATATTGGCATGTCTTTTGGGCTGGATAAATGTGCAGTCACTCACCTTCTGAAAGGAAGGACACAAGGTCTGAGTGAGGACATGGAGCTTGTTGATGGTAGCATTATAAGAGCTTTAAATGCCGGAGAGACCTATCAGTATCTTGGATTTGAACAGAATCATGTTCAAGATGCTGAAAAGATAAAACAGGCTCTCCGCAGCAGGTATAAAAGGATACTCAGGAGGTTATGGTCAACTGAGTTATCTGGAAAAAATAAAGTAAATGCCACCAATATGCTTGCTGTGCCAGTTCTCACATACTCATTTGGGGTAGTGAGATGGAAGAGAAACGAGCTCCAGGAACTCGACAGAGAGACCAGAAAGAGGATGCATATGGAAAGGAGTCTTCACCCTCGCTCTTCTGTTCCAAGGATTTATCTGCCAAGATATCTAGGTGGCAGAGGCCTGCTTGGTTTGGAGAACCTACATGACAGAGTGGCCTTACAGTTTGCCTGCAGCATTAAGAGATGCTCCGACCCCTTAATGCAACTGGTTCATGACCATGAAGTTGCCGGTGTTGGGGCTTTCCTCTATAAGGCAGCACAGCGAGCAGCAGAAACCCTTGGTCTTGATTTTGACACAGAGAGGGAAGAGACAGTTCAGACTTCACGGCTCAGGGCTCAAATAAAGGCTGCTGAGAGTAAATTTCTACTCCAGCAGCATGAGGACAAAGTCCTGCATGGCTTGTTCTACAAGCATATTGAGGAGCAAGGACTGTCCAAAGAGCTGACTTTTTCCTTCTTGAAGTCAGCAGCCCTAAAGTCTGAGACTGAGGGTTTCATAATAGCCTGTCAAGATGGCGTTATTAACACATTGTCCTACCGTAGCAGGGTGATGAAGATGAGTGTGCCTGATATCAGTTGCAGGGTGTGTCATAGGGCACCTGAAACGCTGATGCACATCCTTTCAGCATGTTCTGTGCATGCAACTGCGGGCTACATTCATAGGCATAATGCTGCCCTGCGAGTGCTCTATTATCATCTAAGACACTCTTACGGTATTGACAAAACGCCAGTGCTGCCTTATATCCCAGGGGAGATAGAGTCCGTTGTGGAGAATGAGAAATGCCGGATATATTGGAATTATTCATTCTCCACCACCAGGCTTTTAACAGCTACAAAGCCTGATGTTGTCCTTCTTGATCATACTGCAAAAACAATGTATGTGATTGAGTTTTCAGCTCCAGCTGAATGCAACATTGTTGTAAAAGAGGAGGACAAACGGACCAAGTACCAAGAACTACTAGTGGAGCTGCGCAGGCTAAACCCAGGCTACTCTGTCAAACTAATAGTCCTGGTGATTGGTGTCCTAGGTGGGATGCGCCCAACGCTGCTCGCTAACATAAAAGCAATTCCGGCCTGTGAAAGAAGTGCCATTTCACTGTTAGGCCAAATGCAGAAGGCGATTATTTTGGGCTCACTCCGTCTGCTCAGAGCGAACGATTTGTGGATGACGGACCAGGCATGATTGTTTACTGCACGGATGTGTGGAGCAGTCATGTCTAAAACCGCTTGTCAGACCTCCTTGAGAATCGGAGCTCAAGGTTGGGATGGTCAAGCACCTCTTTAAAAGGAGAAAATAAAAATAATAATAATAATAATAATAATAATAATAATAATAATAATAATAATAATAATAATAATAATAATAATAATAATAATAATAATAATAATAATAATAATAATAATAATAATAATAATAATAATAATAATAATAATAATAATAATAATAATAATAATAATAATAATAATAATAATAATAATAATAATAATAATAATAATAATAATAATAATAATAATAATAATAATAAGAGATATTCAGAAGAAAAGTGGATAAGTGGAAATTCTCTCAGAGCTACGCCCTAAACCATACAGACCATTATGGAGTGAAGAAAGGAAGCAACGGTTTTCGTAAAGGATGAAGGAATACTGGACAAAGAAGAAAAAATGAATACCATTCACCACGAATCATAAATACTTTCTTCCTCTAGGGAGTTCTATCACTAATAATAATAATAATAATAATAATAATAATAATAATAATAATAATAATAATAATAATAATAATAATAATTTCATTTTTCATTTTCATTTCATTTATTTTATTGACAACAAAAAAATATATAGGTACATACACAATTATAAAAATACAAAAATATCGATACAACAATATACAGTACAATATTTATTTTGTTGATAATATTGCAATACTATGATAATATATTTCCTGTGGTGGCATCCCAGAAGCTAAATTTAGCTTTTATTGGGGTATGTATCACTCCGACTTCTTTATAATATTTATTATCTGGTGGACTACTATGAATTTTATTAATATTGTACTACCATTTTCGAATCACTATTACGTTCCTATATAAATTGTAAATATATTTATACTCCTTTGAGACATGAGTATATTATATTCTATTGATTTGTGATGTAATATTTTTTTATTTCTCTCTTGACATCTGCGTATGTGTTGAGGTTCTTGAGGTGGTTAGGGATGTTGTTGAGGATGTTTGGTACAAAGTATTCTGGAACGGCCTTTCCCATTTCTGTATAAAAGTCTGCTGTTCTGAAGTGTAGGTGTCTTGTGTTGTATCTATTTTCATTTGTCTGTCGGTATCGGTTTTCAAAATAGTATCTTAAAAGTATTATGTAATTGTATAAGTTTTGGAAGTTGAGTATTTGTAATATATTTGTATCTAGGTTCTGGAAGAGGTTGCTTCTTATCCTGTTAGTCAGTTGAATCACTGGATTAAGGATATAATTTGGGGCATGGCCATAAATTGTTATTCCATATCTTATCTGCGATTCAACTAGACTGAAGTACACTATACTTTTTGTTTTTATAGGTAGCAAATCTCTTAGTTGGAAGCATCGATGTGCTATAGACCTTAATTTTTTTGCTAACATTTGGGAATGAGTGTACCATTTCATATTCGAATCAAAATGTAAGCCTAGATATTTAACTGTGTCTGAGTGCTTGATTTTTTTGCAATTACATGGATTATTTGTTTGAAAACATTTGTAGTTGTGACTAATGATTCTATTATTTGGGTCGAGGATATTTATATTTAATTTTGGGTTACGAAATACTATTGTTTTGGTTTTTGCGCTGTTAATATGAATATAATTGTTGTGGAAATATTTTGTGATTGTATTCATGTCTGTCTGTATATTTTCGGCCGCGACTGATAAGTCTTTATGTGTAAATAGAATTATGGTATCATCTGCATAATTATAGACATCTCCTTTAAAATCACAATTTTTCAGATCGCTTATATATAGATTGAAGAGCAATGGTGATAGTGGGGAACCTTGAATGACCCCGAATGATTGAGATTTTGGAGTACTATTACTGTTCCCTATTTGAACAATTGTTTCCCTGTCTGTGAAATAGCTCTTAAATATCTCCAAATCCATCCCACATACTCCCATTATATTCAATTTCTTTATGAGTATTTCATGTTGGATAGTATCGAATGCTTTACTTAGGTCCAATAGTACTGCTAAGGTCAAGCTCCTTCTATCTATGTTCTTATTGATGGAATATGACACTTGCTCGAGTAGTTGGGTTGTGGATTTACCAGGGACAAAGCCGTATTGGTTTCTATTTATTAAGTTGTTCTGTATTGAGTGTTTTATTAGTTCATCATGGATAATGAATTCTAATATTTTCATTAATATTGAGATTGCACCTATTGGTCTGTAATTTTGAACATCTTTTTTTTGACCATTTTTATAGATAGGTTTGAGTAGAGTTATTTTCATATTGGTTGGAATATTCCCTGTTTTTATTATTGTGTTATATAGATGAAGGAGGATTCGTTTTAAGTTTTCAAAGTGATTTTTTATATGTTTTGGTTTGATATTATCAATACCTGGAGAGGCTGTTGTATTTAGATTTTTCACTATACTTTGTAACTTATCCATCTCTATTGTTTTAACTATAGTGTATGGTTCGTTTCTAATGTCATATTCATCGGTTCTAATTGTTGGTACATAGAGTTCATTGGTTGATATGTTTCTGTTCATTTCTTCTATTTTAGTTTTGAAGTGTTCATTAAAGCTATTACATAATTCATTGAGATCTTCTTCGTTTTTAATTTTGAAATTTTCCCTTATTATTGACAATATTGGTTTCTTTTTCACGTTGAGTATCTCATTTACAGCATGCCATGTCTTTTTAGGGTCTCCAACATGATTGTTGATTTTGTTGTAATAATATTTACGCTTTTCTCTACGTATTTCGTTAGTGAGATTATTTCTGTGATATTTGTATTCGTGTTTTAAGTGATTATTATTTGGTTGTCTTTTTAGTCTGTTCCATAATATATCTTTCATTTTTATGCTGTTTTTAATCCTTTCTGTGATCCATGGTTGGTTATTTTTGTTTCTTTTATTGCGGATTTTTATTGTAGCTTTTACATAAATGCTTTTAAATTTTTGGACTATTGACTCATAAATCTTTGTTGAATTGTTTGATGTTAGATGATCATCCCAGTTTGTACTCCGGATTAAATTTCCTACTATCCTATCTGAAATGATCTCTATTGTTTCATCTACTGCTCCAGTATCTGTTTTGATATTATTAAGTTTGAAACCTACCATATAATGGTCTGCTATTTTCGTTTTAATAATCATTGTTTGTATTTGATTTGGGGTTAATCTGGTGTTTATATGGTCTATACATGATGATGTTATGTGATCAGCATACAGTTCCTCTCTGGTTGTCTCTTTTATCCCTATTTGCAGACCAGCTGTGTATAATGTATTCAGATAGTTTTGTGCTTGTAAGTTAATGTTCCCATCCAGGATATCAATATTAATATCACCCATAACTATAAGATTTTTGTTATTATTTACAAGTGCAGTTTGTAGCCAATTGTCTAATTGATTATTAAATTGGTAAATACTATTTGATGGTGGTCTATAGAATACTGCAATTAAATAATTCTTATTGTTGATTGATAATTCAAATTGGAGTGATTCGCTAGCAGTAAATTCATAATTTATTATATTGATATTCAATTCTTTCTTATAGTAAATCAGTATGCCACCACCAGCTCTTTCTTCTCTACAATAACTTATGTGATTATAATTCGGGATACCATATGATTCTATCTCATTTTCTTTTAGATTAGTCTCGATCAGGATGAGCAATTTTATTTTATTCAATGTTCTCCCCATGGTTGCTATTAGTGTGTCCCAGTGTTTCTTTACGCTTCTAATATTTATCATGATACATTCAAATGTGTTTTCTTCTGTTATTGTATTTTCAAAATCCTGAATACTATTGTACGTTTTAGTTTGTATTTGTTCTATGTCAAATAACTGATCCATATTTAATTATTGGAATGATGAAGATTTTAATTATTGATCTATTGAATTAATTATTTTGAGAATCTAAGATAAATTTAAGTTGTTTTTTATTGTTGTTGGGCTTTTTGTGTGTTGTTGTGAGCCCTATTTCATCCTTAGTTTTGATCATTTTAACTTCTACAAGTCAGTTCCTACGCCCTAGCGTTATTATAATAATAATAATAATAATAATAATAATAATAATAATAATAATAATAATAATAATAATAATAATAATAATAATAATAATAATAATAATAATAATAATAATAATAATAATAATAATAATAATAATAATAATAATAATAATAATAATAATAATAATAATAATAATAATAATAATAATAATAATAATAATAATAATAATAATAATAATAATAATAATAATAATAATAATAATAATAATAATAATAATAATAATAATAATAATAATAATAATAATAATAATAATAATAATAATAATAATAATAATAATAATAATAATAATAATAATAATAATAATAATAATAATAATAATAATAATAATAATAATAATAATAATAATAATAATAATAATAATAATAATAATAATAATAATAATAATAATAATAATAATAATAATAATAATAATAATAATAATAATAATAATAATAATAATAATAATAATAATAATAATAATAATAATAATAATAATAATAATAATAATAATAATAATAATAATAATAATAATAATAATAATAATAATAATAATAATAATAATAATAATAATAATAATAATAATAATAATAATAAGCAGACTAGTGAGCAGAAGATAGGGGTATGGAAGCAGAAGGAGCTGCATGGTGCACATGCTCAGATGCTCAGCCAAGAGTATGTAGATTGCACTTTGTCAAACTTGTGGTTGAGGCATGGCTCACTGTTTCCTGAGACAGAGGGGTTTGCTGTGGCAATTCAAGACCGTGTCATTGCAACAAAAGTATACAGGAAAAGAATCCTACAGGAACATGGCATTGATGATAGATGCCGCAGGTGCAGAGAAGCCCCTGAGACAATTGAACATATCATTGCTGGCTGTTCTTCACTTGCCAGAGTTGAATATCTGAAGCGCCACAATGATGTAGCAAAGATAATCCATCAAAGAATAGCCCTAAAATTTGGTTTCCTGGAGGAGGAGTGCCCCTATTATATATATCAGCCAGCACCAGTGCTTGAGAATGACAAGGCAAAAATATATTGGGATCGGTCAATCAGAACTGACTTGACAATAATGGCAAACAGACCGGATGTGATGATGATGGACAAGAAAAAGAAAATTGCCTTCCTTATTGATGTGGCAATTCCACTCAATCACAATTTGAGAAGTACACAGGCTGAGAAAATCAATAAGTATGTGGCTTTGGCTGAAGAATTGAAGGCATTATTCCATCTGGACTGTGTGAGAATTGTCCCAGTTGTCATGTCTAGCACTGGAGTTGTACCAGGAGCCCTTAAAGCTTGTTTGAAGGAGTTGGAGATGGATTATTTGATAGCAGCAGCCCAGAAATCAGTCATACTGAACACATGCCACATAGTGAGAAAGTTTCTGTCACAGCAATAGTTCCATATAATACCTGGCATTATCATGCCCGTATTTTATGGATAAGCACCATTCAAGAAGAATGAGAATAACGATAATAATAATAAAGGAAGAGGTCTCCTTAGCTTGGTGTGCCTTCATGACAGAGTGGTTCTGGGTTTGGCCTGGCATGTAAGAGAAAGCTCTGATCCCCTATTGCAATTGGTCAACACTCATGAAATTGCTGGAGTGGGAGCATTTTTGTATAAAGCAGCACAAAATGCAGCAGAGCACCTTAGTCTGGACTTTGAGGCCTTGGGAGCCATTGAAAGTTCTCCCCGTAAGGCTCAAATTAGAGTGGCAGAGGCTAGGCAGCTTCTCCAACAGCATATGGACAAGCCCATGCATGGTGTATTCTACAGGCATGTTGAAGAGTTAGGGCTGTCCAAGGAGTTGACTTTTGCCTTCTTGCGCTCTGCGGGTCTGAAGTCTGAGACTGAGGGGTTCATATTGGCATGTCAAGATGGCGTAATCAACACCCTGGCATACCGTAGCAGGGTATTGCATTTGGATGTTCCTGATGTTAGCTGCCGTGTGTGCCACAGAGCACCTGAAACACTGATGCACATTTTAGCATCATGCTCTGTGCATGCAGCTGCAGGTTACATCCATAGGCATAATGCTGCCCTGCGAGTGCTATACTATCACCTAAGGCACTCATACGGTATTGACAGATCGCCAGTGCTGCCATACGCTCCAGGGGAAATTGAGTCCGTTGTGGAGAATGAAAAGTGTCGTATTTACTGGAACTATTCATTCTCCACCACCAGGCTTCTGACAGCTACTAAGCCTGACATTGTCCTCCTCGATATTGTTGCTAAGACAATCGTTGTAATAGAATTCTCAGCACCTGCTGAAGGCAACATTGCAGCTAAAGAGGAGGAAAAACGGACCAAATATCAAGACCTACTGATAGAGCTTCGCAGGCTAAATCCAGGCTACTCTGTAAGAATGGTGGTGCTGATAATAGGAGTGCTAGGTGGTATTAGACCATCACTGCTTTCAAATTTAAAATCAATTCCTGCCTGTGAGAAGGCTGCAATTTCACTTGCAGGTGGGATGCAGAAGGCGGTCATACTTGGGTCACTCCGTCTACTCAGAATGAATGATTTATTGGTCTCGGACCCAGTGTGATTGCTCACCACATGGATATGTGGAGCAGTTATGCTGGAAAGCTCGCTTGTCATCCTCCCTTAGGAATCGGAGCCCAGGGGAAAGATGGTCAAGCAAATCCTTCATAAAGGAAATAAATAATAATAATAATAATAATAATAATAATAATAATAATAATAATAATAATAATATTATTATATGCAATACTTTCTTTTCACACAATTTCATAGAAATAAAATCCATAAATCTTACCTAGAACACCACCCACACCAGCCGGTAATCCCAAAGCCACACCACCAACAGGTGGACTGGGGGTGAAAGCGGCATCACTCTCCCCCCCACCACCCGGCCTTCCAGCCATCTTCTTCTGAAACGCCTTGTTGACAACTGACGAACTCTCGGCGGCTGACGCCGTGTGACCGTCAGGCTCGCCTCGGCTGCGGACGTACGACGTAAACGCTCCCGCACCGGGAGTTCGTAAACCTCCCGTTGTAAGGCTGCTGGCTCCTGCGGTAACGGAACCGCCACGCGGCAAGGGAGGCGGTGGCTGATGGTGACTGCTGACGTCATCTTCATCCAGTGACGTCAGACTTTCCAGCGAGCTTGACGAGGCTATACTCAGGCTTTTCGGCGCTTCTTGCGTATCTGGGAACATTGAACGACATAAATTGTAAATGTGTGTTCAATTATCACAGCCTGCTCTAGGGTCGAATAAATCTATACTTACAATCTGACAATATCATTGTCGCGATTTATAATTAATTTGAACTGACCGTCCTTTAAATTATGTGTCAGTCAAATGTGGGGTTTTTCAGTCGCTCAATAAACAGTTTATGGATCCAATAGCACTATAGAATCAATAACCATGTGTTTTCAAATGCAAAAAAAAGTTATTTATTCAATAAGTTTATTGAACGACTGAAAAACCGGGCAATAGTGTAGTTGCCTAATGTCTAGATTATTATAATCGGATTCATTTGATCTAATATGACGCTTGACATTAGATAGATAGATAGATAGAGAGATCTTATTTCTTTGCCATCGTACTCTACGGTCTTCAGCAACGTCAAGCAAAAATATCTCTCTATCTATCCATCTATCTACCTATCTAATCCCAAGCGTCAAATTAAATGAATCTGATTATATATTGTATATTGTGTAACAATACAAATTATTATTATATGTATTTATAGTGATATTAGTTTTTGTGAAAATAAATCATGTATTTATTATTTATATGTTATATTAGTGCTTGGTCTATTATGGAGTATTGTAGTATATCTGATCATGTGTAATTTTTTTCTATTGTTTTCATGACAACTGTCAATTTAGTATGTACTAATCATGACAAATAAAGAATACTGAATACTTGAAATATTTGGAATGTTTATAGCTGGTTCGCATTATTGTCATGCTTAATCAGAACACGTTCTACAGTGAACATTGAATACAGTTAGTAAACACAACGTGTAAGTAATTCTCAATAATTTATAAAGTTATTTATCAAATTATTATTCAAATTATCATTTATCAAGTTATATTTATTGACCCAAGTCATTCAAGTTATTAATTAAGAAATAAAACTTGAACATTCTCAAAGTTTGACAAGAAAGCATTAGCTATTCATTTGAAGATTTGAAGATTTACAATTCAGTATTGTGTATGTGAAAATGGAATAAAACTCACCAAATAATGCCAACAGAGCTTGCAGAACGAACTGTATGCTTCGGCGATTTGCCTGCTTTCCAGTTCTCAAGGTTACTTCATCTTGGCCCACTTCCATCAAATCAAAGCCTGAAATCATATTCCAATCGTTATCTTCAAAGTTGACCAGTTTTTAGGATATATTCTCAAATTTTGACATGAGGAATATCAAGAAAAGGTAGAGGTATCAAATATATAAATACACTGATACAGTACTAAGCTTGTGTATAAAACACTTGTTACATCATGAAAAGCAGAAATTTAATACAAGAAATTAGTTTAATATAGCACTGAAATTATTTCTTCTATATTGTAGCAACTAGTCTATAACTAATAAGCTATTCTATAATTTCAACTTAGATTGCTAATGTGTGCACTGAAAACTTAATCTAACAGTTGACGTTAAATTGAATCAAACGATAGTGACGCATCACACGAGATGGAATCTCCATTATAATTATAAATAAATAATTTATTTCCCTGCAGAAAAAGTACAATAATTTGAACTTATAATATAGAGAAAAGCAAAATATATATAATCAGTCCCATAGATAGTTAAGAACCTTCTTAATAGTTTATAGATCACTTCAATATCTTTTCAAGTGCACATATTTATTACTTATAGAATAATAGGAAGAGACAGTATAAGTTGATGTTCCTGTACTCGTCTCTACATCAATTTTCCATAGTTCGAACATATAATTATTCAATCTTGACTTGCAAATGAATACAAGTAATTAAACAAAACTCATCATTGATATAACAATTATCAATTCTCTGTTACAGAGAGCATTACATGAGATAGAAGCATTCAAAAGTCCCAGAGATATTAAAGAATCTTCTTAATAGTTTACAGATCACATCAATATATTTTAGAGCGTCATCTTACACATTATCTTATAAATCTGGTAATAAATATAATTGGATTATGAAAAAATAATTATGGAGTATACGTTAATATGAGAAGTAAAGATCAATAAACTAATTACAGTACTGTATAGCCAATAATTGTTTATTGTTCGATAAACCAATTATTATTGTAACTTAAAATGGTTTATTGTGTGTAAGAAGTCCATTGTAGCATTATATTACGCATAATTTAAAAATTGCATTTATGCAGACATATGCGTCATAATAATGCTACAATAATAATTAGTTTATAGAAAAATAAACAATGACTATACACTACAATAATTGGTTCATTGATCTTTATTTCCCATATTAACGAGTACCCCATGATTATTTTATTTCAATTTTCAATTCCTTTTTCTTCCACACTATTGACACAAAATTTGATAAGTACAAAAATATACAGATCTCAAGGACATGTTATTTATCTACTTACCCAGCGACGCTAGAAGCTCGTGGCAACCAGGTACTCTCCATAATTTAACACTAATTGGTATTTCTATACTTTCTGTTTCAATGTTTTTCATTGAAAACTGTCCAATAACTATTCGTATAACTGCAATTATATCATCGGCCACATCAACATTGCTCATCAACTTCGATAGAGCTGCTAGAGTACTGCTAGTTAACCCTGAAAAACAAAAAAATGTTTTCAATTAGTTAACTCAAGCCTACAAAATAGAGCTTTCTTTCTTAATAAGAAACTCGTCATAGTAGGGAATTTTCATAATGTATCAATTTGGAAGATTGATTAATTATTATTTATTAGTACTTCCACTGTGGTTAAGTACCACTACAGGTGGTTACTACCTGGTTTTTTAGGTTTGATATATCGTTGTATAACAAGAACAACCAGAACAAGTTGATCATTGTCTTAAATAAATTTGTGCTAATACCAACATTCGAATCATTCCATTGATTGTGAAAGAGAAATCAATTTGAGTTCATTTTTTCCAATTTTAAGTAATATTGGAAGTGAAATGTATCTTCAGTTATAAAGATAGTAAGCGATAGATATTTAGGTGATAGAGTGCTTCAATTTTCAATACGATACATAAAAATGAAATTTTTATTTTGTCACAATTCAACTTAACATATTGTCAGCAATCATAACAAATTTTATTGATACAACAGATTGATAGCGACATTGTAAAGGTACATTATGTATCATGTAACTGTATCTATATTAAAAAGAAAAGTGGAATATTCATGAGCTTCTTGCACAATATAAATTAAAATCAGTATGATTTAAAATAAGGTAGTTAGTTTAAAGCAAGATATATAGAACCAGATAACAGAATGCAACACATCTTAAGACATGTAGCAGAACTAATCAAGAGTCATTGATTGATTTATAAAAAATAATATATATATATATATATATATATATATATATATATATATATATATATATATATATATATATATATATATATATATATATATATATATATATATATAAACAAACAGTTTTGAAAATATCAATTAGTTTGATATTAGCCTATCTACCCTATCAATCAATCTTCATCATTGAAACACTGGATCGGTTACGAAACTTCAGTACACACTTTACAACAATTTCATTTACTTTTTCATTTTCAGCTATTTTAGTTTCAGATCCAATATCAACAATTACAACATTTATAGTTTCAGTCAGTGTGTTATTGTCTACCTAAACCAAACTTCTATATTGAAGCATTGGATATTTTTGAAGCCTTGGTTCTCACTTTTCCAACAATTTATATATTTTTTTTCAAATCACACACACTATTCAAAATCATCACTGATATTCCTGGAAACACCTCCCCCACCCAAACTTCCCCCTCTTCACCCCCCACTCCCACCACATCCCAATACCTTCCATAGCCTTACAATGTTTTTAAGCAAGTTAGTTCTAGCTCAAAGCGCCGAGGATGAACATCATTGTTCGAAACGCGTCCGCGATTAAACATAGTGTAAGTACTGTATAACAATAAGTTATCTTTTATTCTATTAATCTTTGCAGTAAACGAAGTATGGATATCCACAACAAACATTTTTTTTTCAATTTGCTAAGGAATAATAATTGGAAATTAATATGAATAATATTAGAATGATGATAATGAATGAGTATTTTAATGATATTGGCAAATAGAAATATTACCAAGGAGTGCTTGTAAGCTCGCACTGCATTGCGTTAATCTTTCCTCTGGGTCACTCTGCGGAAAAAAGACGGACGAAGGAATGCCGTTGGCTGCCGGTTCAAAACGGAAACCGACCGACTGCAACAATTCCTTCCATCCGCTTACGTGGCCAACCTGAATGGATGAGAAAATGAATAAAAATAATATCTATGGTTCATAAATTGAAATATAAACGGTTCATTTATCATATGGTTAATAATATGAATATCCCTCTTGGCTGGAGCACAGGGACTCTCTTTTCCAGCCACGCCAAAAATTATTGTTTTATGATATTATTGTTTTGTATCATTTGTTTACTTTGGCAATAAAACATTTATTGTTATGATGATTTAATATGACATGATTGGTTAAAAATCAATTGATAGTGAAACATGCTCTCATAATATTTATAGATGCAAAGTGTTCTACAAGCTGTAGAAAATTTCATAATTCATTATTTCTAGCACTTTAAATATCTTCGCTGAATTTATTACTTTGCTTTTAAGTTTTGCTTCTACAAACAATTGTAGAATTGAGAAAAATTTGGAAAACAAAATAGTAGAAAACTTTAAAGCAAAATATTTAATTGAGTGAAGATCCTTAAATTGCTAGAAACAATTGAATTGAATTGAACAATGTATTATCAAAATTTTCACAGCTTCTGAAAACAGAATAAATATCTGATGGATATAATCGATGGATGATTTTCGTTTAAATTACCATAAATTTACTGACAATTGAATAACTGCAATATGTCATGATTTCTTCCATCTTTCTTGTCATGAAAGATGAATGCAATAGATTTGATAACAGTGAATTTGCTGTCAAGAAAATTATTAATTTTTATTTTGAACCTACATCACCATTTAATGGTGAAACAAGATATCACAAAATTTCTTCTTTTTAAGTGAATAACACAAACGACAATGATTAAAATCAACAAAAAGTGAGTCTAATGGCTTATTGGAGCATTTAAAATACGTATAAAATTTATAAATCATATAATAAATACAAATAATGAAGGGATCAAGAGAGTCAAATCTCATGACTCTGGTTTAAATACTTTTAAATTCAAAACAAGCTGAATTGTCAAGATGAATTCGTATTATATTTTAGCACATTACTGAATAAAATAGGATCGGTGTCTTTACCTTGTTCTCTATACTTTTTTGAGTAGTATACATGGCATTTTTCTGTCCTCGATGTATCCTCTGCAATGACTTTTCAACCTGAAACAATAATCATAATTTTCTTATGAACTGAAGATCACTGTTAAATCGTTGAACCACTATTTTCAAGCAATCTATTGGAAATAGTATTAGATAACTGTTATTAGGAAATAGTATTTATGATTATTTAGGAAATAATGATACAGTATTATTTTATGAATAAATCTGGTTCATTTTCCTAAGACACCTTGATTGGAAATGAATTTCTGTCTTGAAAATTAATTACAACTCTTTATAATGTTCGAAGTATATAAAAATTCATGCAATATGAAATATGAACAAGGCTTTATTATAATGGATGAGTTCTTAAGCGCTTAGAACATCGTAAGAAGTTGCGGTGACATAATTCATTGGAAGTCCAGGTGTCTAAGGAATAAGCTATAATTTTAGATGAAGAGTAACTCGTAATTCATTTCAACATCCAATCTGGACAGCCAACATTTTCAGATCAGAACTGTTAAGATAATTCAGAGTTTTTTCAAAGCAATTTTAATCAGATAGAATAATCATCAATGTATGGGAATGTGGAATGCTATTATACGTGGGATAATCCTCACATCAGTAATTTAATTTCTATTTGTTTAAAACTCTAAATAGATTTTACTCCATCTCCCAGTACAAAAAGTTATTTATATCAATGAACAAGAAGACGTGGGAGTTTATCCTGTTTTATAGTTGGCCTACTTTCAAGATTTTATGAAACCGGCCTCTGATGAGGAAGAACTCATCGTTATTTTTCAGTTAGTAGCCCATAAAAAATATTTTTTCATTTTATTTAATTAGAAATAAATAATCTAATGGATAAAATGTGTGACAAGCACAATATTTATTGATAAACAATACATACCAAATGAAGAGTGACTCGTAAGGCATCTCGACATTTATCTGGGGTTTTGAGCAGTTCGCAAAGTGCCTGTCCCATCATGGCCACTTTGTTTGATAGCCTGACGTTGGCTCCAACCAATAGGAATCCAGCCCAGTTAGCTGGATGCGCGAACAGTTTAGTATGCTGTACAGTCTGCATGGCTTCCCCCAATGCACGGCTTACCCTTGAGCCCTGATTAGACAAATCATAATCGAATGAATAGAGCACAATATAGAAGAAAATAGTATTAGAATATGAGAGCATGGAATATTTATAATAATAAAGATTTTTGTACTTTTTAAGTGATCATTATCTAAAGTTGATTATTTCATGATCCATTACGAACTGCGATGTATACACTACTGATCTCACTTCACTACCGACATGCAGTCATTTTATTTTAAATTTAAGAGAGTGATTTGTCTAATTACAGTCGTAAATAAATAAGTCAGTTTCTTAATATTCTTACATAAGAACTCATTTGTCTACTTACAGTATTAAGCACATCAATCAGTTTCTTACATTTAAAATAAAATGTCGATAGTGGAGTGACATCAAAGTGATTGAATTGAATTGAATTGCTGCCTTTATTTTTCCTTGGAGGGCGAAGTTGAGGCGCAGCCGGCCCCCTCTTACACTCAACCCTAAGTGATGATATTTATTAAAGATTAATCAGTTTTCAAATACGTGTTTTTAATCTTTAAGATTAAATCTTTTAAAGACTGTTTTTAAAATACTTGTGTAAAATGATCTTGTTAACTGAAGCCTCAGTCATTGAACTTGTTAAACTGTTCACGCTCTTATGAAACTTAATATTTGTTCTGACAATTAATGAATTTGATAGAATTAAGTAGAAAAAATGTATATGATAGAAAAGGAAAGCAAGCATAGAATAGAATGATATTAATTTATAGACAGAAACAAAGAAAAAATCATCTCAAACAGTGAACAGACTTTGTGCTGCTGAGCCATTAAGATTTGTTGACCTAGGAATTTTTCTGAACTATCCACTTTTACCAGACCGTTCATACCAGTCCGTGTAATCCTGCTAAAAACTCTTAGATCTCTGAGCAAAAAATGTAATTGAAATCTATTAATTTATTAAAAACCATACAATAAAAATTTCCAGTCTAGAAAAAATTTATTACTGGCCATATAAACTAGTTACTGTGGCGCAAATACAAATAATGAAAAATACAAATGGGAGTGTAGTAGTAATAATACTAGAGTAGAGTTCACTCTAGATAATTGTAATTTGGATAATTGTCAGACCAAAGTCGCATCACTCAATGGAAACTTGCGATCCTCCAAAAACTCTATTAGCTTAATGGCTTAGCCAAATAAATAAAATCAATTTCTATTTCTTTCTAATACTGTATCAATAGAAATTGAAAAAAAAAAATTAAAAAGTCAGCATATCACCAAAATGAACACGAACCCAAAGAACTTATGAAGAAAATGAGAATACTGAGGAGGCAATGACCAATCTGAAGGAAAAATTAAAATCTAAAGTACAATTTCAAAGTTATTTTGCTAAGAGGGTGATAGATTTAGTTTCACAATCTAATTTTTTGAAAAAAGTAGAAACTAAAGGCCCTACTGAACCATGAAAAATTTTCAGAAGGTGCCTTCGTACGAAAAAAGAATGAAATGAAATCAAGGATTATTATATTTATATAGTGTACTAAAAGAGAAATAATATTAGAGAAGGATGAATAGTTGAAATTGAATCAATAAAGAGATATTGAATGAAGTAAGAATAATAATAAATGTGAAAGATTTATAAGAAAATAAGTTGGACAGAAGATAAACATTAACTTGTTTACAAGACAATTCAATCACCATGTGCTAGAAGGGCCCAAGTTACATAAACAACATTATTTTCAGATAAATAAAGATAAAAGTGTTGCTAAGTAACTTGACTGATAATTAAATTGAGAAAAAACTAAGGCATTATTGAGAGAATATTTTGATGTCTATGATCTGGTACCTGGTTTTCAGCAATTAACCCTAGGTAAATGGGATGATAATTTAATTGTGAAAAGCTAACACATTAAGCATAAAAATATGTTGTCAATGATGTGCTAGTTTTTTCTCGATAATACTAGAGCTAGTTATCAGCCCAGTTAAGGTACCTAGAAACATTATTTCTTCATTCATTTCAAAAAGTTGTTCATGTAACTTGGGACCTTCTAGTACGGTATGTGATGATTCAGTGACCAAAATATAGTTATTTGAGATGAGATGGTTTACTACTTTACAAGAGCTTTCTAAAATGGATTTAGAATATGTAAATAGATTTTGCAATATTTTGAACGTTTATTTTGTAATTATGTTAAGATCTTAATAAAGTTTTTGCTTATGTTTGATCTCCACTTATCAGTATTGAGTAATACCGATTCAATCTTACCTGAAGCAAAGCCGAATAGAATGCCCTGAGCAGAATTTTAGCAGCTGTATCAGGCACAGGCCATAACGAGACTAGAACACACTGCGCGCCAGAGGCAAGTAAGGCCCTGGATAATCCGACCACTCCATCAGCTGTAGCCCATCCATCGCAAGAGTGTGACCAGCTGACAACAACTAACCTGGCTGTAAGACGCAGTGTCAGCAGTTCAGAAGCTGTTAGCAGGAATTCGGACAGAGATGGAAGTTCCAGTGTTGATGAAGCCTGAAAAGGACGAAAATACAAGTGAATTTGAATATATTTATTCGTCTTGAAAAGGACAGTATATGGATACAACAGATAACAGTGATTCTTAGGAAGGAATATTCTTCACATGGGCTAAAATGCCTCTGAGCGAAAAAGAGAAAATATGTGAATGAATTTTCTATTTATTTACTTTTCTTAGCTCAAAGCGAAAAAGAGGAAAAAGACGAAAATAAAAGTTAATTTGGATTTATTTATTCCTCTTGAAATAAAGAGTACATAAATACAATACTTGACGGTGATTCTTAGCAGAGAGTATATTCTTCACATGGGCCATAATGCCAGTGTGCGAGGAAGAGTTTAAATCAATTTCAACTTCTCAAATTGTAAAAAGTAATATAAACACAAAAAGCTTGAAAAACGTAATTACAGCCAAAAAGGGGGGAAAAGAACATAGATGTTGATGTAGAATCATCTATAATAGGAGATGCGAAGTGAAAATAAACATTTCAAATTTAGTATAAAGTTCAACCTAGAATATAAAATTTATGAAAAAGTGATAGGCCTACAATCCGTGGCGAAGCGTGGTATACTTAGTTGGTCATCGCCGGGTATATTTCCTTTATGAGTTATTATACGCCGGGGCCTATAGGAAATATACCCGGCGATGACCAACTAAGTATACCATGCTTCGCCACTAGATACAAGATACATCTCACTTAACATAGCCTATTTGTTATTGCTCCAAATCGAAAGTTCAAGTTTGATAGAACTGAAATGTGAAATTTATGTATGAAAAAAGTAATACAAGATGCATCTTTTTCAACATATCTGTTACAGCAGTGAATAGAAAGTTTAAATAAAGTAAAGTTCACTAGAAAATAAAAAAGGATTTTAATAAGTTATTGAATGGTTTGAGCTGTTATTAAAATACTGTTTGAATGTAGTTGAATGTTAAAGCTACAAATAAAGTAAAGTTCACTAGAAAATAAAAAGGGATTTCAATAAGTTATTGAATGGTTTGAACTGTTATTAAAATACTGTTTGAATGTAGTTGAATGTGGCTTAAGTAATGTTTTTAATTATCTTAATCGTTACCTCTGAATCTTCTTCATCTGGATGCGGGTAAGGGAAAGATCTCGCCTTGGGTTGATGATCGGATGATTCACCAGCTGATAGAACGATGGCTGATAATTTCCACGATACATGAGTAGCCAAATGAACACACTCTGCTTCTCCAATTTGCCGAAGTACACATTCTTTACTGGCCTAAACAACAAAAAGCATTGAAGAGTTTCTAAATGTGTTACGTTTCTTACCGACAATTTTGACATAGATTTTCTTGTGGTACAGTATGGACCTTCCAGTTGCTCTTCTCTATTCTAAAGCAAATAACTGGAAAATTATTGTACCCCTACGTCATTGAGTCTCCCCTCGCTGATACAAATGCCATTATCCGAAATCAGATAGAAGTTTAGCAAATAATACATCTCCTTGCATATAAAATTCCTTATCATTCTGTCTAATTTCAATTTGAAAATTTACTTTGTTTCATTGTTTCATTATACACAAACGCTGCAGATTATCTACTTAAAGATTGTCAAAAGACCAAAATTGGGTTTAATACAAAATTAGCTCAAGCTGTAAACCTCTATTTGTTGCGAATTTGTATGAATGTATTAAATAAATTAATTAATAGAAGACACTTGAAATTGCACTCCTAAGGCATTCTATTTTCGAAGTAGAATGGTTGTAATTCAAAGTAAAGTTTTTTATTTCAAAGTAGTTTTACTACTTTTGCGTTTACAATAATCAATTTCTCAGCTCTTTTTCAATTCACCAAGAGTATTCTCACATTATTTTACTGCCTGACTTTGTCAATAAATTACATTTTGTTATAGGACAATAAAGGTTTGAAGGTTGAATGGTAGAGGACTTTCAACTCCTAACGTTGCCTAGTAAACGATATTTTTCATTTCAATATTATAAATTAATCCAATGATATGGAATAATGTTTATTTTCTCTTGAAGAGTGAATCTTTGATGGTAATAGTAATTTGAACTAACTTTACATAACATAACATTTGGACTATTTAAGAAACTGAATTTAAGAATTGAAGAAATTTTAGGCGACTGCCTGTTTCTGTTTCCTATTTGTTTGATTGATCCAATAAAGATACAAAAATAAAGACTGTTATGTAATTAATTCATTTATTATTATTATTATTTTTTATCGTATGGCTTTTATGGTGGGGAGACCCTTGCGGGTAGGTTCCACCTCGCCTCATTGCACAATTTTTGTGTCTTTTTTGTGTCGGTCACCCATCCGAGAGCGGTCTTGAATGTTTGTTACTTAACCACATGATTACTTAGCAACCGCTCTCACAGATTTATTCAAAGTATGAATTAGTCGTAATTTTGATTCATTTATACCAAGTATGAATTAGTTAAAATTTCGATTCATTTATACCAAGTATGAATTAGTTGAGATTTTTATTCATTTATTCAAAGTTTGAATTAGTTGAAATTTTGATTGCAGAATCAGCTTACCTGTGCGCCTGTCAAAGCTTTAGCCTGCAACATCTCAGCAACCATCGCTGCTTCCTGCTCAGCATGAGGAATGTCGCTCCATCCCCACTGCTCAGTAACAGTCGACGGTAAACGAGGATTCCCCACCACAAGCGCAGTCATATTGCTCTGTTCTTGAGATCCTTTACCGCCGCCAGAACTCCTCGATTTCTGATTGGCTTTCAGTGATGTCAAAGATGGCACAACAAGTAAACTAAAACGTTCACTAAGATACTCGGAAGGTGTGTCGTTTGTAGACATAGGTTTCAAAACAGGGAAAGGTACAAGGTACAAGTCTCCTTCCAAAACTAACAACAGTTCTCTTCGTCCGGAAGGTTTATCACCATTGTTTTCACTAGATGCTGTCGGTAAACAGTCTTCAAATGGCGCTATCAACAGTTGGTAGAGTGCAGAAAGACACGAGGGACCTTGCCAAGATTGATGGCTCGGTTTCCTCGATCTGACACTTCCGTGCCGACTTGCCGAGCCGCTAGCCACACTTCCACTCACACTACCCAAACTGAACAGACTACTGAGACTGTAATTGCTCGAATTGAACAGATGATTGCGGTTGACCATCCTGAGGAAGCTGCTTCGGTCCCCGTCTTGATTCAGTCGATCACCCAATTCTTCCAAGTGCTGGGTCCACACTTCAGTACTATCGACGTCTGTCGATTGATTATTGTTGGCTGTTTCGGAAGTTCTGGAAAAATACAGAATTCACAGGTTAAAAAACATTTTTTGTATTGTAACTATTTGATAATAAACCGTTACAATGAGTTCACGCGTTACACGGGATTAAAGACATATCAAATACATATTATAATGAATATTAATTCATTGTTGTAACATGATATTACTAATTGTAGTAGCTGTAGCTGTAGTATTTCAAAATATTAATGTGTGCTAAAATATTAAGTCGATATTCCTGCTTGTGGAGTATGTTAGAGATAATTATTAGTGTAAGTTTTTAACGTTTGTATTTAAATAAATTATGTATGACTATTATCACTGTATGACTGTTGTCAATGCTGACTGCTGACTGACTGCCTACGACATATGTTTGAATAAATTGAATTGATTAAAGACATATATTTTTGAATACACTATTTATTATTACAATTTCTATAGATGCGGGGCTCCATTATAACACTCTATGTTAAGTAGATAATGATTAAAAAAAAAACAACAATTTTTTTAGGATTATTATTGCTGAAAGATTTACGGTATTTATATTCATCAAATCCCGTTTTTCAAATGATAGTTGATTCAAGTACTCTCATACTGCCATTCGTTTTTGATAATATAAAGGAATAGTAGTAAAAATACTAATAATTCATTCAAGAAATGAATAATACTCACTGAGAAAGAACAGTCAAACTGTCCCTCACACTTTGTACATAGTGCTCAAGAAGAGAGCCAGTAGTTGTCAGCATCTCTTCTCCTCCTTCTCTCTCTGTCTCACTAACTGCCGCTTCATGGAATCTGACAATACCTGGACAAATAAAAAAAATGATATTTGAATCAATTTAACTCGAATAGGAAAACGCACAAACAAATGATAGTTGTATAAATTCGACTCTAATAGAAAATAAATAAATCATAAATCATTTTTTTGCCATAAAAAAATTGAAATCACAAAATAGAAATAAAATGGAATACATAACTTTATAATAAATCAATAATAATGAAATAAAATAAAATAATAGACATAAAGTAAAGAATAAAACCTTTTTTTCATAAATTGGAAAAGGCACAGTTTTGGGCGTAAGTCTGTTGTACCTTTGAATATCAATTGTACACTTGATAGAAAGTAATAAAGTAAGTAGAAATTAAATAAATATTGATTGATAAATTAATTAAAATTGAAAGAGTATGGAATTATTATTGTATTTATTAGGAAGTTCCACGTTATTCTAAAATCTACAAATTAGAAATTAATTGAGAATTGTAACCAATTTGAATACCTTTTCCAGGAACAATAAACCACGAATAGAGAAATCCAGCCGCTAGACTGTAGTAGAGAACTGAGGCCCGTTGACGGTTAACGATGTCAACCAGTTGATCAACTGATGTCGGAGTCTGATCGTACCTCAGTTGACTACAGTGGGCCGATTGTTCAACGTAGCCTTGTCTCTCCAATAACAAGTCAACAAATGCTCTAGTTCTCCCTCTTTCGGCGACAACTAACGCCTCATCCCTCCTCCCAAGGCCCACTAGAACGTGCTGGAGGAAGTAAAAACCAACTTGAAGATTTCAATAAAAATTAAAAAAAAATACAATGAAATTGAAAATAAAATAATTTTTTAAATGGATGTATTTGAGGTGATTGTACATGAAAAGATAAATAAACTTTAAACTAATCATTCAATTCAACAAAGCAATAGTGTATTTAATTATATACTATTTCGTTTGCAAAGTTTCAACGGAATCGTATAGAAAAATCAATGTTCGATTCATTTTAAAAGCACACTTCTCATCAAATCGATTCATATATTTTACAGACGAATCAGGATTGGATTTCCCACTCAAAAATTAACGATAAAAACTTGAATTTGAAAACAGTATCATAGCCCAGATAGCACAAAAAGCTGGAATCCAGCTTGTTTCCATCTTAAATGCTCAATATTTAACAAGGTGGATCCAAGCTTGACAGTTACAGCTCAACAGCTTGAATAAAGCTGGATACAAGCTTCAAAGTTACCACTTCACCAGCTGTCTATCAAGCTTGATTCAAGTTTAATTTTCCAAGAAGTCAACCAAGCTTGACGATTCAAGTTCAATTATTCAAACTTGAAACTTCAAGTTTTAAGAGATTAATCTCTCTCTAGAGATTAGAAAGAGGCTCCTCCAAAATTATTGACATGTTTTCTAAGGATGAGAATATAATATATTAATAATATTATTCAAATAATATTATTATTCATGTACAGTACTACATAGGACAACTACAAACATGTTCAACAATTGTTTCATGTTCAACTTATAGTTTGTTTTATTTCAAGTTGCACCAAGCAAGATCATAGGTAATCAATTTTAAAATATCGAGATCAAGTTATGATAAAAATCATGCTATCAACTAGAATCAGCTTATTCAAAATATTGATCACGGTCTGTGCAACTCAACATCACAAACCTTAATCAGAGTTTGTCTGCAGATCAAATATATCATTTTATTCCTAAAGGAACCTTTTTGAGAGATATTTTTCGATCAAAATAAAAAATCAACTCATTATTCACCTGCAAAGCTTGATAAGAGGCTGTTTGCAAGTCGAAGAGAGACAATTTATAATCACTGGAGCCTCTAGTTTCACGTCGAATAGATTCAAGCAGATGTGCCGCTTGTTCGAGCTGAGATTGAGCCGGATCCAGCTGTCCATTTCCCCACAGAGCCAATCCTAGACGATGTCTGATTCTAGCCTCTTCTTCCCGTCTGCCCAAAGACTGGGCAATGTTTAGTCCTTGTTGTAGATAAGCCACAGCTTGGTTTGTGTTTCCAAGCGCATGGTGTATTCTACCTGTTAATCACAAACGAACAGAAATTAGAATCGGGTGATGTCTTTAAAAAGAGAGCTGTGTCACAAATAATAATTTGAGCCGATTGAAAAAAGTTTGCGATTGCCGATTGGAGAAGTTTGGCGAGTCGGTGTAGCTCAGTTGGCAGGAGCGTCACATCACACCTTCGGTCTGCTATCGCTTTATCGGTCTCGGGTTCGATTCCCGTTCTGTCTGGCATTTGTTCACCAAATCATCCTTCACCTCATTACCCACGCACAAGTAAAACACTTATGTGAGAATCATCCGCAGCAAAAAATAGTTGAGTTCTCTTATTGATAGTGGTGTAACAATCAAAACCGTTATCTCGATATACATTTTATATGACAGTATTATTATAAAATAATATATATTATTTCATGATAACTTTTATTCTCCCTATCTGATATGAAGAACTTCCACAATATCACCCTCACTACTAAGCGAACAAAATTCTTCAGGTCAGAACTAACTATAAAAACCAATTTTTTACGAGTAGCAACTCTGTCAATCATTATTTTTCAGGTCAAAGCTGCAGTCCATATAACAAAGTTCAATTACCTATTAGGAAAAGCAGACTTTTTGGACTTTGTATCTCTGTTTGCATCCTATGAGTAAATTGTAATTTCTAGAATAAATGAATAAAAAGGTATAATTCAATATAATTATTGCTATTAAGTTTAAAATAACTCACATAATTTAATCGATTTCAATATTATACTCAGGGGGTCTAGGATTATGTAAGTCATATTCAAATGTGTATCTTATGCATTTTGTCCATTTGTTTTGTTACTTTATTGCAAATAAATTTGATTTGATTTGATTTTGATTTGATTCAGCACTCACCTAAACTACTGTAAGCCATAGTTTTGGCCAGTTTATCGTTTGTTTGTGCAGCTACAGAAAGGTGTTGTTCCTGGTATCTGACAGCCTCTTCTAGATTGCCCAAAGACTCATGGACAGAACCAAGATTTCCACATGCCCGACCTTGCAATGAAGCCAGACCCAATTCCTCAGCAATATCTAGGTCAGCCTGATGGTAGCTCAACGAAGTGGCATACTCGCCCATTTGTTGGTAGACCTGACCTAGTCCACAGGCCGCATCAGCTTCCCCGAGTTTGTCTTTCAGGTCCCTGAAACACAAAAGAAATACAAAAAATTAGTTTGAGTGTGCGAAATAAACCATTGCCGCAATATATTTAGGTAACGACTATGATACACATAAACAATCATTAGCGCTTAATTAATTTTTTAACTTATTTTTTAGTGTTTCATTGTATGTTTAATTGCGAGGGGACTTTATAATCACCCGGTAGATTCAATACAGTACGATATTGTACGGGTTGCTAGTTATACAACGAAATGTCTTTACTATCTATCTTTCTATCTATCGACTGACAAAAATTTCAAGTCATTATTCAAGTCAATTTGTCAAGATACAGTTTCTTATGTTGTTCGATATTCATGAAGCCTTATTCTATCATTTCATTCAAGAATAGTTAGTAAAGACATTAGAATTTAGAATTTCATATATCAAAAAGAACCTTTTTCAAAATTTGTGAACATATTGCAAAGTGAAATGGAACTTGGAATAGAATTAGGTTATAAACGGCGAGGTGGAACTACCTTCGGGTCTCCCCACCAAACAAAGCCATACGCTAGATAGATAGATAGATAGTGAAGACATTTCGTTGTATAACTAGCAATCCGTACAATATCGTACGGATTACTGTATTGAATCTACCGGGTGATTAAAAAGTCCCTTCGCAGTTAAACATACAATGAAACATTCAAAAATAAGTTATTTATTAAACAAGTTAATGATCTATGTAATTAAAATTGACCTGCACATTTTTTTTTATCGTATGGCTTTTATTGGTGGGGAGACCCTTACGGGTAGGTTCCACCTCGCCATCCATTACAGTACATGTTTGGAGTGCTTCCCTTGTTGAAAACAAAACTCAATCCGTCTAATTATTTTTGAAAATGCAAGATATAACATTTCCTCTATCACCACGCAGCTACTGCGGAAAGACTTTTTGATCATTCTGTAGAAGAGGAATCTCGATTGTGTTCAGTTGTAATGTGCGAATATAATGTGAAACGTGAATACACACCTTGCCATAGTTAACTGATGCTCCAAACACGATATAGCTTGTTCAAAATTTCCCAGAGTTGTATGAATGTGTCCCAGCTCGCCATAGGCGGATGCCTTCGCCTCATTGTTGTTCAGTTCATGGGCGACCACAAGCCTCTTCTCAAAACAAACCAGTGCTTGTTGCAGGTTGCCCAGACGTTTGTGAGAGTGTCCAAGACCTCTGTAGGCTCGCTCCAAGTCTCTTGAGCTCTTCAGCTTTAGACCGATCGCTAAATGTTGTTCGTGACACTTGACTGCTTCGTCTAGATCACCCAGAGCGTCATAGCAGTCGCCCAGGTTGCCAAATGCTCTGCCCTGCAATCAAATAGGACGATCGATAAATGTTGAGGTCAATTTTAGAATATTTATTATTTCCATTCATCACATAACAGTAAAATGAAAATCCTTTGGTAGGAGGAGTAAGGAATAGAGTCTCAAATGTATTATATCTCATTATATAATATATCATATTATATTATCATTGATTATCATACTCATGTATATCATTTTGTATTATATCTACTACTCAACATTGCGATAACGTACAATGAATGAAATACAAAAAGAAATCAGTACAGTAATAAGCGTATGTTATAGTATTACACTAGTGTAAGCCGACTGTAGAAGGCGCCGCTTGCTCTAAAAATTTGACGCCAACTTATATAATACTCTACCTAGCATACAGGTACAAGCAATTTTGTCAAAAGTCAATGAGTTTTTTTAAATTGTTCCACCTCTTGAATGTATTTTATCCAAAATACAAATAAAACATATATATCAAGGACAGCCAACCTTTTTTTGTGCAAACCGCATCTAAATTGGCCCAATAAAATGGTCTCAAAGGCTGTCATTAGTTTGCTAGACTATTTTGATATTTAAGGATTGATGTATTAATACAAGGAAATAACCTGCAGTCCGTGGCGAAGCATGATATGCTTATTTGGTCATCGCCGAGTATATTTACTATAGGAAATAGTAAATCACTAACAACATCAGTTCAAACGCGTAAAATATTGTATAAAAATTGAAAGATATAATTGTAATGAGTTCTTTAGAAAATAGAGTACCTTGAAACTCAACAAATTATTGACTATTGATGCTTTCTAAAGCATTCTTGATCAGACAAGGATGCTTTCTACATATAAATTCCTATTTACTATAGCAAATATACCCGGCGATTACCAAAAAAGCATACCACGCTTTGCCACTGCCTGCACTCTAAGCCTTGAAGCTGAGGATAAAAATATTGAAAAATGAGGAGAAATATTGAAAAATTGGAGAAATATTGAAAAATTACAACTATGATTGTAACGGCCGATTGCTCAAAGCCAATTAAATTAATCGCCGTAGAATAACGTCCTCTAACAGAGTTCATAAATTCATAAAATTTATTTATAAATTTATGAATCATTTCCCTGGCTATGTCAAATGACGTAATTTTATGGTGGTTGAATTTAAATAATTTGACCGTACTGCTTTAGGTTAATTACGAATTAAGTGAGCAAAGTATTGCTCTTCAATCTCAGGCATTTCCTTATGTGAGGATCCTTTTCAAATTATTCATGTATTTTTGCTGTACACTGTATACGAAGAAGAATAAAATATCAAATGAAATCATTTTATTGCAGAAAAACAATATTCCTTAAGGTGGGGTCTCGTTACTGCGACAAAGTGCCGCAGCAGAGCCCGACCCAGCGTTGCCAGATGCAATTGATGAATAGTTGGGATTTTTCATCAATTGCATCTGGCAACGCTGGGTCGGGCTCCGCTGCGGCACTCGGTCGTAGTAACGAAAACCCACCTTAAATGTTATGTACAATTTGGAATGAATATAATTTTAATTTCAAATTAAATATAGAAAGTGAATACACTCACTTTGTCCATGAGTGCAGTCGGAGTTGACAATTGTTCCAGGGTGGCCAACTGTTGTTCAAAATATCCAATAGCGTCTTCATAGTGCGCCATATTCAGTCGAGCGATTCCCAAGTTACCAAACGCCTGAGCTTCCACACCACTTTCTCTCAATTCTTTGGCTCTTTCAAGCTGTTCCTGGTAGCATTTGATTGCATTCGTGTAGTTACCCAGAGACATATGGACAGCTCCCAGATGACCGTGAGCTCTGCATTCTCCTTTCAGGTCGCCCATTTCTTGTCTTACCGTCAGTTCCTGAAGAAAAACGAGATTTAAAGATATTGATAGTATTAAAAGGAACAGGAACTTGAGAAATACTACGTAAACGTATAGCATACGTCTATTACAAGACAATAATATCCTCTTATTAGAATGAATGAAAACAGAATGTAAAAAATAGTATTCGAAGAATGAATGGGAAACTACGTAAAAGTATAGCATACTTCTATTAAAATACAATAGTATCCTTTTATTAGATTGAATGAAAACAGGATGCCAAAAATAGTGTTCAAAGAGAAACTATACGGTAGAGATACTACGTATTGCATACTTTTAATACAATACAATAATATCCGTTCATTGGAATGAATGAAATCAGAATGTCAAAAATAGTGTTCAAAAGAAACTTCACTCTAGAAGAAAAAAGGCAAACCCAGGATAAGATGGGAGGACGAAGTCAGAGATGATATCCAAAACATGGGTTATAGAGGATGGAGGAGATTGGTTGAAGACAGAGATACATGGAGGAATGTTGTGGACTAAGCCAAAGCCCACACTGGGCTGTAGATATGAAAAAGTCCTTTTATCAGCTCTTGAGCCATGTGATCAAGAGCAACAGAAAAAAACAATAGACATTTTTGCGAAAGAACCCTGCCACATTTGTTCGAATGAAATAGTTTTTGTTTATCCAGATGACAAGTCAAATCATAGATCTACAGTATTCTCTCCTATTCAATTTTAAAAAACTCTCCTATTTAAAAAACATACCAGCAAATATTCAAGTGTATTTAACGTGAGATATATCTTATGTTTTTGAAATTGGTTCTGAAATGAATAAGTGAGTTATGTATAAATGTGAAGTTTTGCAGTGGAATCGAATGTGAGGTTTCTCTGCAAAAGACCTCAATTTAAAAAGTCAAGTGAAAATATAATTTCAATTTATAGTCTCAATTTAGAAATACAGTATATAGTAGTAAAAATCCCTATACACAGCTGGGTTGAATGATAATTCAAATGTTGAGTATTAAAATTATATTGTTTTATATGAAGAGTTAGTTGACGGAACTTCAAACGTTGTAATGTCGGCCGGCATAAGCAAAATTACATGTACTAGTCCAATCAACTCCGTACTCCGTACAGTTCAGTACTAGGGAAATAGTTCCGTCAAAAAGCCAAGAGATGGCACCACTTGAGTTTCAAGTTTAGTTTGAATTTTTTACTCTTTACTTTACTTTTTTAAAATACAAATGGAACCTGCATATCAAAGACCACTGACGTTTTTTATTACATATTTAGGCTCACAGATAACCATAAAGAGCCTTATTTGCACAAGGGACTGGAAAGTTTGGCGCGAAATGCATCTAAATTGGCCCAATATAAAGGTCGAAGTGGCTGTATTAGATTTGCACAAGATTTGTCATATTTTTTAGATTTGTCACAAGTATTCTAATAAAGGATTATGGAGGTAGAAAAAATTGATGAGAAACGAGCATGAGAAACTAGTTTACCTGAGTGTGGTAGCCGAGAGCTTTATCGAAGCACCTCAATAATCGATTTCCAAGACCAAGAGCACCATAAGCAGTAGCTTCGAGTCCCCTGTCTCGACTCTGTCGGGCAAAACTCAGTTGCCTCTGATACATTTTGACAGCCTCCTCGACGTCTCCCATCTTGATAAGAACGTCACCAATGTTGCCCAACGCGCGAAATTTACCAGGCAAGTGTTTCATCATGTGAGCTATAGCTGAGTGGAGAAATAAATTGGAAAATTAGACATTTTTGTCAAAAATTAAACAATTTATTGAGTATACATGCAATTTAACATTGAAATGTTAATTGCTCTAACACAGCAATTTATATGCAGTCAAAATACACTCTTGCAAGGTAGAGATTGAGAAATTGAATATTTTTGTCAAAATTTAATAAGAGAATAATCTATCTATCTAGCGAATGACTTTGGTTGGTGGGGAGACCCGAAGGTAGTTCCACCTCGCCGTGTATAACCTAATTCCATTAGGTTGAAGTTCTATTTCACTTTGCAAAATGTTCACTAATTTTGAAAAAGATTCTTTTTGATATATGAAATTCTAAAAGTTTATAAAACAGTAACACATCACAAAAACAGTATGTTCAGGAAAATATTGAATTTTGAACTAAAAATTTAGAGCATGAAATATCATGTTAAAATTTTGTCATAGCAACCGAGACAAGAAGAATAATATATGTTTGTTAAGAAGTGAAGAATTTCAACATTTGTTTTTAATATACATGCAGCCAAAATGCACTCAATAGCAAGGAAAAAATTGTAATTTTTTTTAAATTAAAAAAGAAAATCTACCGTTCTCTAATATTTGCAGCCAAAAATATACTCTTGCATTTCAATTTGCATTTCAACTGCAATTTGTGTACTTCCAACTATGTGTACTTTCTATAATCAATTTAAGTAATGTTTTATTAAACCAGAACTCTATATTATCACAGTATATTCAGGATATACACAGGATATTCTTGTTGAAATTGAAAAAGAAAATATACCGTTCTCTAATATTTGCAGCCAAAAATATACACTTGCATTTCAATTTCTATGTCACTCCAATTTGTGTACTTCCAACTATGTGTACTTTCTATATTATCCATTTAAGTAATGTTTTATTAAACCAGAACTCTATATTATCACAGTATATCATCACTTTCAGTGTTGGAAAAATCAAGGAATTGAATTGTATAAAACAACATCTATAAAATGAACAAGGTTTTAGGAAGCTTGAACCTTGTGAAGTGAATATTCCAGTAGAATGATTAATATTCATTGTTATTTTCTAATAACATGCAATAAGTTATATCTTTACAAGATTCAATGAGAAATTCAATGAATAAAAGATTAAATTTTATATTTATGTTTTACCTAAGAAGTATTTTTGGCACTCAAGAGCAGTTTCAAGGTTCCCGAGGGCGAGATGTGCAAGTCCTAAATTACAGTATGCCCGTCCCATATTCATTCTATCTTGTAAATCTTTGGCTAATGCAAGGTCTTGGTCATAGTAACGGACTGCTTCTCGAAAATTTCCCAGGCAATAGTGGGCGTAGCCTAAAAAGTGACAGGCTTTCGCTTCCCCCTCCACATCACACAGCTCCTGCAAGAATGAATTTATAAATAATAAGTATTTAAACTATAAACGGAAATAATAAAAATTGGAAATAATGAATCAAAAGTCAATAATGAATGGAAAATTTTAAATATCTTGTTCCAAAACGAACTGCGAAGTTAACGCTATCGATTTTTCTCTTAAGCTACCGACATGCAGTCATTTTTACTACGTAAATACATGTTTTTACCCAATTATTTTATCATAATCTCCAGTTATGTTGAACTAATTACGATGTTAATTGATCAAACTCAAAAGATATAACATGAATTAAAATATCGTTGCAACTGTGCTGTTAAGTAATTGTTTTTAATCAATGACATCAATAAATACAAATATCATCAAAATGAACAACATAAAATTAAGCGAATTTCCATTATTTTCTATCATCCCACAAAAGCTTGTCTCATAACTGAGTTTGATCTTCTTAATGTAGGTTTTCGCTTCTGCTACTGAGTAGCAATTTTTTCAAACAAAAAACTGTACCTACTCGTATATTAATAAATTCAGCGAATTAATAATATTCATACTGAATGTTTCCCAGTTTTTCATGGTTATTCTTGTATATTTTAATTTAAAGTTGAAATTAGTTGCTATTTTGACTAACAGTAGCCGGTGTCTGCTACTCAGTAGCAACAGCGAGAACCTACCTTTAATCACAGTAGGTTTTCACACTTTTTAATAACAGCAGACCTACTTCAATATTATCACTTACTATGTATTGTTGAATCAGCTGGTCGAACAATGACCAAATACAGGTTGACAATATGTTGAAAATAAAATTGCTTATTCTAAAAATCAAACTTTTTCCCCATTTTATCTTTTGAAATGACACCATCATTCCGTTCTGATAAACGTTATGTTATTAGCAATCAATAGACTCATTTATAGTCTTGAATTATAGCCCTCAACTATACAGTGTATGTATTACATTTGTAATAATCCACATTCCATTACGAATACATAGCAATGTTTTTCTTTCTCTCTAATAATGTCATCTTACTGTCCTATAGCAATTAAGGTATTTCTAAGTAGTGTATTAGTGTAAATTTTATCATAATGTGTCACGCACAGGTTTTTTAAACCCATGTGACACCAAATTTATTGTATTAAAAAAATTTTGTACTGTGTAATGTTTTCAATAAAATTTCTGATTTCTGAATATATTATACTAACCAATAGCCATAGGTCAACCTATCCCTCATAAACTGTCTCTAACTATCAATCAAAACAAGATGAAATAGAAGAAAACATTTTTCAAAATATGATAAAGAATACAAAGTAGTCGGAGGCATACCTGAGATAGCATGAGGTAGTTTTCATAGTAGGGCACAGCTTGAAGAAACTCCGACCTTGAACTGAGACAGTTGCCGAGATTGAGCAGTGCACACGCCTCCCCCGCCGTATCTTTCAGTTCTTTGGCAATGTTCAGATGTGCCCTGTAGTGTTTCAGAGCCATTTCATGAGCACCCAGTGCCTGATAAGCTACGGCCAGGTTGCCATGCGTTGAAGCTTCCGAACTTCTATCTTTCACCTCTTTTGAAATGGTCAGCTCTTGTTTATGATATTTGATTGCCTGCAACATAGCCACAATGATCATTACAATCCCATTAGGCGACAAATAAAACTTGAACAATTTATGAATCTAATATGTGAATAAAATAGATCCATTTAAAAAATTTGCTATCAACAATACTTATTTGTAGAAATCTTATTGATGTTGTGGAACTCTATGATGAAATAAAACAGTTATAGTCCGATTCACGTCAAGAAGTCAGCATTGTTTATATGAGGAGCATTGATGCCAAGTTTCATTGAGAGAGAAAGAGAAAACTGCACCAAACGTGTTTGTTGGGACTGAGTGCGACAACAATGCACATTGCGGCAACTATGTACAGTGCGAATAGGATAGAGACATCAGCAACTACTGCCTTGTGCTGAACAAGGATAGCAAACTCCCGTCTAAGGAATGCTGACTTCTTGACGTGAATCGCACTATAGGGCCTAGTCACATACGATTGTGGTTTGTTTTACTTTACTTCACTTCACTAGCAAAGAGCTACTTTGATTTACTTCACTTCTTCACAAAGGAAGATTCTACTAGTCAAGTGAAGTAAATCAAAGTAGCTCTTTGCTAGTGAAGTGAAGTAAAGCAAACCACAATCGTATGTGACCAGGCCCTAAAAGATATTGTCAATTCCAATATTTTAGTGAAAATAGTGGAATTGACAATATCTTTCAGTATTTTATACTATTAAATACCCTGTGAGACAATCGTTTCAATCGGAACTTTTACAGCTGAATAATTTTAATTACAAAATTAACAATAACCTTTCTTAAAGAGTTTGCAATAATAATTTGTACATCCGTGTGAGAATATAATTTCAATTGGAACTTATAGAGCTTAATAAGTTTTAATTTTTAAAAATGTGCAATTAGGCGAGGTGGAACCTACCCGTAAGGGTCTCCCCACCGATAAAAAAGCCATACGACAAAAAATAAAAAAATATATAAGATTAACTATGAACAATTATAAATAGATAGTCACAATTTTTAAATGGAAACCTTTTTGAAAAATAACAAAAGTGTACTCTACAACAAATAGGCATTTCCAAAACTTTAATAATGATTGATTTGTAAATGTTCAACAGAATAAATCTAATTCTAGTTATCTTACAGTTACACGGTTATTCATGTTATCCATTAGTACAGAGACAAATAATACAATATGATTTGGGAGAGAAACAACAGATTCAGCCCTGTACTGAGCTGAGCCTGATGATTTGGGAGAGAAACAACACCCTCAGCCCTAAACTGAGCTGAGCCTGATGATTTGGGAGAGAAACAACACCCTCAGCCCTAAACTGAGCTGAGCCTGATGATTTGGGAGAGAAACAACAAGCTCAGCCCTGAACTGAGCTGAGCCAACAGGCTTTGCCCTCATAACACAAACTCACGTGACTAAAATACAAAAATGTGACTATTAATGCTTCAAAATATCTTGAATGAATTACTACATTATAGTATTTACAGTACTGTACCAATGTTCAATAATCATTTCTATCCTAAAATAGATACTCAATAAAAATAACAAATTAAATTCTTAATAAAAATGGAAGTACTCACTTGCTCGTAATACCCCATCGCACTGAATGCGTTTCCAATGTTGCCATACGCTCTTCCCATTCCAGCTCTGTCGCCTAGGGCTCTGGCAATGTTCAAATGGGCCTGGTGCAGTTTCAGAGCGGCATCATGCTCACCAAGCAGCTGGTAAACTATTCCCAAATTCGAGCAAGCTCGACCTTCCCCCACTCTGTCTCTTGTGCCTAATGCCATGTCCAACTGCCGCTCATGCCAACGTTTTGCCTACAACAGAAGCAGAAAATACTATTCCTTCATTTAATTGATAACGCAATTAACAACTGAATGGACAGATATCGACCGCTTATCAAAAATGATCCTATGAATTTCATTAAAATAAAATAAATATATGAATTCTAATAATAAAACAATAAATCAATAGAAAACAATAAAAAACCATAACATAGGCATTACCTTCTGGCATAACTGTGACGTTGTCTGCCAGGAGTCGGCATACTTTCAAAATTTCATTGATTCATGAATTCCATTATGTGAAGAGTGAAGGAACTTCTTAAACTCCACTTCACTACCGACATTTAGTCATATTATTTTAAATGTAAGAAACTGATTTGTCTACTAACTGACTAGGGCGCTTTCGATTTTCCTCGAAATATGACTGGTAGTGATGTGAAATCAGTATATACATCGCAGTTCGTGATAGATCAAAAAATCTTCATCTTTCTTGAACTCTTTGAAAGAAAACTTTCTAAACTCTCGAAGTAATCTATCTAGAGTTATGGAACTGGAGTAACGAGTAACGATTCGCCTTTTTAAAAACAATTCTTTATTTATGAAACAAAATACATTACAAATGTAAACATGATAAACATGGAGGAGCGAAGTGCTCGTTACGGAATCTGGCAGGAGACTGATTAAAAGCTATTAAGATACTAAACAATAGAATAATGTGTCAGCATATCTAAAGGGGGTTACCAAATATAACTTAGGATATGGAGCCCCAACAAGATATTTAATAAGGCTACTTAACTACTGTTTCCTTTTTATATTTCATATTTTTTGTATTTTTCTAGGGATTGTATGTTAATAAATGAAACGAAATCTTTCAACTCTCTTAATCTAATCTTGCGATTAGACACCGGCACGACCACGAAACCAATCGCTTTCCAACATTACTAAAATCACCATACTATCTAACTCAAGTTGTCTATAAGAATTTGCCAGGGAGGCTGAGAGTTGCAGCGATGTACTTGAAATTAAATAATTTATTTAATAATAAATAAATTATTTATTTGATATTATTAATTGATTTGTTTGATATATTATTTGATATTAAATAATTTATTTAATAATAAATTATTTAATTAAATAAATAAATTATTTATTTGATTTTATTTTTTCTAATAATTAAGGAGTGCAAAGTACCTGATTGTAATCTCCCGCACAGCGAGCAGCATGTCCCAATCCGGCGAATGCCCTAGCTTCCACGGCACGATCCCCTAATTCCTGAGCAATCCTCAACACATTTTCATGGAAGACAATGGCCTGGGCGAAATTTCGCCTGTAGTGGTGCGAGGAGCCGAGATTACTATACGCACGAGCTTCTTCCACCTAAAAACATTCAAAACGTTATGAAATGTAACATCTGTTACATTTTTCATGCAATCATTGTTCATCTATCGCGTCATGGTGAATCTTTTATGCTGAGTTGCATCAACATAACTTCTATGTATCAGCTCAGCATTATTCTGTATTTACACTGATGTTTACTGAAATTCAAAATGCATTTATTGATTAATTAGTAAATAGAATTCTATATATGTATAGAATATAGAATTGTATAGGATAGAATATTGTATAAGAAATAGAATAGATTTAATGTTTTATTGTAACGGCACCTGAGATCATCAGAAGAAATACATTTGTCAGGATGTACACTTGATACCTTTTTACTTTACAATAATATAAATATACAATATAGATCACAAACAGAACCTTTGTTTCTTAAAAATTATGGCGAGTTATCTGCCTTTACAATTCCTCTGTATTTTGGCGATCAATGTGCCAATTAAAACATTTCTATTAATAACTTCATTTAGATAAAAGTATCTATAATAAAGATAATTTTTATTTATACTGGACAGTATTATCGGTAAGTAGGTAGGTACTCATCTAGCAATGATATTCAATTCATTATTAAATAAAGTAAGCAAACATAAAAAACGCAACGCTCTGTTCAAATTTAACGCCAACTTATTCAATACTCTATCTAGCACACAGGTCCAAGCAGTTCCATCAAAAGCCGAGAAATAACGTTCATTTTAAATGTTTACCCCTTGAACGTTTTTTTTCTACAAAATACAAATTGAACCTGCACTTCAAGGACCGCTAACCTTTCTAATGGCACAAACCGCATCTAAATTGGCGCATACACAACAGTGGCTGTCATTATTTCTGCAAAACTCTTCCAAGGATTAATATAGCACAATCCTTTTAACTTGTCAGAAATCAGCTGTTTCGGTAATAATTAAACAGTGATTTCGACACAATAATTAAAAGGCTTAAAAGTCTTAAAGACTTTTAAAGTTTTTAAAAGACCTTTTTAAAGAAGACCTTTCAAAGAATAACTTTTTAAAAGACCTTTTCAATAATCTGCGAGATTCAGCATTTGTAGGTTAAGTATTGTGATATTGATTTTTGAAACATATGATTTCTGACAAGTTAAAAGGATCCTGCTATAAGTGCGAGATGATTACCTGGTTTCCAAGTCTTCGAGCTAATTTTAGGTGTTGTGTATGACAGTCGACTGCGCTGTCAAACTCTCCCATGGCAAGATAAACAGCACCAACGTTGCCTATTTCTCTGGCTTCTTGTAACTTGTCTCCCATTTGTTTAACAAGTTGCACACATTGCTTGTGAGAAGCTAACGCGTTTGGATAATCGCCTATGGCAGTATACACATGACCTGTAAAATGTTCGAGAATAATATAGTAGTTTACATCATATGAGCTATACATCAACAGCTTTTCAGTAGAATGTTCGAGAATAATATAGTAGTTTTCATCATGAGCTATTCATTTACAGTTTTTCAGAAGGATGTTCGAAAATAATATAGTAGTTTACATCATATGAGCTATTCATCTACAGCTTTTCAGTAAAATGTTCGAAAATAATATAGTAGTTTACATTATATGAGCTATTCATCTACAGCTTTTCAGTAAAATGTTCGAAAATAATATAGTAGTTTACATCATAATTATGAGCATTTACAGATTCTCAGTAAAATGTTCGAAAATAATAAGGTAGATTACATCATAATTTATGAGCTATTCATTTACAGCTTTTACAGCATTTACAGCTTTTCAGTAAAATGTTCGAAAGTAATAAGGTGGATTACATCATAAATTTATGAGCTATTCATTTACAGATTTTCAGTAAAATGTTCGGAAATATTATAGTAATTTCCATCATAATTAATATGAGCTCTTCATTTACAGTTCTTCAGAAGGATGTTCGAAAATAATATAGTAGTTTACATCATAATTATGAGCATTTACAGCTTTTCAGTAAAATGTTCGAAAATAATGAGGTAGATTACATCATAATTTATGAGCTATTCATTTACAGCTTATCAGTAAAATGTTCGGAAATATTATAGTAGTTTACATCATAATAATTATGAGCTTTTCATTTACAGCTTTTCAGTAATATGTCCAGCAGAATTATGTTTGAAATTGTGATATCAATCTTAAGGTGAAGAGAGTCATTGTATTGGCTCCAAATAAGACATTGTCTTAATTGTTTATTTGTCTTAACAGACATTGTTGGAAATTGTCTATTCCAGCTTATGTTCAATATTCATCACGTTTATCATACGATTCCTATTTAAAAACATTATAAAAGTATTTTAAATTGTATTCTATGAATTAAAATTATTGGTACCGGTAACTAACCTAAACTAGTGAGTGCAGCAGCTGCAGCTAATGTGTCCTTGCATTTCATAGCGAGTACAAGTTGGTAACGATGAGAAGTGAGGGCCTCCTTGTAGCTGCCCTTGCTAAAGTAAGCTGAGCCCAAGTTACCATGGGCTCGGCACTCTCCAGATATATCTCCCAGAGACTTTGCAACAGCCAGATCCTGTTGCATGAAACTGATTGCCTGCAATTCAATAAAGAAATAAGGGAACATTGTCATTAACAATCTTTCATTGCCCACGCACAAGCCTGGAGCTCATGTGGGCATTACCCTCAGCAAAAAAAAAAAATATTAGTGCCTCAAGGAAGCTTGAATTATCATCAACAGTGATTGAAAAAATAAGCGTTGCAATTACGTAAGCATACGGATTACGTATCAAACAAAAACAGAGGGTTGGGAAAACAATGTTTACCTACAAATTGCGAACATTTGAAGCAATTTCTTAATTTCCATTCCAGTATGAATTGAAAAAACTGTACTAAATGTGTATGTGGTTTCAGTTTGAAGGGAATTGAAATAAAACATTAAAGGATATTGTCAATTCCACTGTTTTTCTTCAAATTTCACACTGTTTTTCTTCTGTTTTTTTTTTCAAAACAGTGGAATTGACAATATCCTTTAGTGTTTTATTTCATTATGGAGTTCCACAACATCAATAAGATTTCTACAAATAAGTTGAAGGGAATTCATTATTTATTGGTTTAAAACTGAGAATTGGCACGAAAAGCATTAGGTGATCTACCACGTAGATTGAACTGCATACTAGATTATGTAGAAATAGAGACATTAATCACTTATAGTGTTTCTCTTGCCTGGAAGTTCAGTTAAAGGTAAATATGTTGAATAATATCATTACCTTCATTAATTTATTTGTAGAATTTCTGTTGATGTTATGGAACTCCATGATAAAAGACAACATTGTTTTCTATTGATGTTAAATACTAATCTACCTAGATGTCTCAATACTTAGATGCGAAATACCAAAAATAATTTTTAGTGTTGTTGAAAATTTGAATTGTGAAGTCACGAAACCGCGGTCCACTAGTAATAATGAATTGGAATTGACCTTCAGTAATAATATAGTAACTGTTGACTGTAGTAACTATAACTGTTGACTACATACATGTCATTTATTAGATATCTTTTTTGAAATTCGTAAGTAGCCAGAAATAATAAGCAAAAATATGGACCGGACTCACAACATATGTGTCTTTGTTCTTACCTGCTCCCAACCAGTTTAAAGAAACTATAAAACTGTAACATTATTATTATATAATTTCAACATTATTTTATTTATTATAATATGAAAATAAACATTATTAGTTATAACTATAACTATACATAATCTATAATTTTCTACATTGAAGAACTAGATAAATCCAAAACACTAATTGAATTTCAATCCTGCTCTTACCTTGTCCAAAGAGTTGAGAGCCCAGTAAGCAGAAGACAAAGCAGAGAATACAGAGCCTCGAAGTTTGAGACTGCAAGTACCGATTCTGAGAGCCGCCTCCAAGACAACAACAGCTGACGCATAATGTCCAGCTCCAAGCAGCTCTTGCCCCACAACAGAAATTATCACAAATGGAGACTTGTCGAGCTTCATCGCTTCAAGTTGCTGAAACGTAGGCTCTAGAGCTGCTGAAAATTAAAAAAACAACTTCAAAAAACTGTAAACGAATTAGTATTTTTAGAATAAAAGAACGAAGAAGAAGAAGAAGAAGAAGAAGAAGAAGATGCAGAAAAGAAAAAAAGAAGAAGAAAAGAAGAAGAAGAAGATGAAGAAGAATAAGAAGAAGAAGAAGAAGAAGAAGAAGAAGAAGAAGAAGAAGAAGAAGAAGAAGAAGAAGAAGAAGAAGAAGAGAAGAAAAAAAAGAAGAAGAAGAAAAAGAAGAAGAAGAAGAAGAAGAAGAAGAAGAAGAAGAAGAAGAAGAAGAAGAAGAAGAAGAAGAAGAAAACAATAATATTGAATAATGTATAAATTAATGTATTAAAATTGAGTATGAGTATTATATGATGTTTGGAGTAAAGTTCTATTCTAATATATCAATTTTCTAGAATAGAAAAATGTATTGATAACAACAATTAATCCCGATATAAAAGAAAGTATTATGTAGAATTCTATTCTGGGAATAGAGAAATAAAATACCATTAAATTTTATAGGAATAAATGAGCGTTCCCATGTCCAAACTTGAGGAATAACACTGAAAACTAGTTGGCAATGACTAAACAAGGCATTAGCGTTGTACCTAATGCTATTTCCAGTGAGCACTCATTGTGGAATAATAAAGATGAGTTTAGATTGTAAAATGAAATCTACATGAATAAATTGATTAATGTGTAGGAGCTTGATTAGTGCCTGGTGGTAAAGCACGGGATGATGTGACAAGATATTGAAGATTATTATTGATAATCTTAGGGGCGGTTCATGAGCTCTGGATTTACTAGTCCAGAGCTAACGTTAGCATGGGCTAAAGTTACGCCAGGGCTAAAAAATGGGTTCATGAGACAGAGTTCAACCACGGATTATCGTTAGCCCATCGTAACTTCAAGATGCCTTACGCCGAGGGGTTAGCCAATGACGAATGTTAGCTCGTCGGCTCAACTGCAGGGATTCACAGGGAATTTTTGTTTTCATGCATCAAGCATGTCGGAATGGAACAACTCGCCGCGGCCAGCTGATACAAGGACTGATTATTTCAGTTCACTTCATTTATTTCATTTATTACCACTTTTCAGGGATTTTAGATGCAGCTAACGATTCGACATGATATAAATATAAATTAATTTTTAATTCACTGATCAAACTATGAAACTATTTTTCAAACATTGAAAAAATACAACTAAAACATGTTAATCGGTAATCTGGGGAGGAGGATGATGATGATGTTGATGATGATGAGATATGAATAGCCCTACTAGTCCAGTCAATATACACATTTTTATGTTTACAAAATTTATTGAAGAACTGAATTTTTAAAATTATGTTGATTGGGCGCATACAAATAGTCTGCATTTGATTTTGCGCCAAAAAATAGACCGAATATCATGTCAAGTATTAAACTGATAATAATATTTGAATATAGAATGATAACTAATTTCTAATAAATTGATAACTAATTAGTGAATTGAAAATTAGTTTATATATCATGTTAAACCGTTTAGCTGGGGGAAATGCCGGGGGAATCAGTCCTTGTATGAGCTGGTCGCGGCGAGTTGGTCCTTGGGCGAGTTGGCCGCGGCGAGTTGTCCTAGACACCTCGCATGACACTATCAACAATATTCCTCCCCCGTTGTCGCCACCCTCAGTTGTACTTTGTGAATATTCTGTGCATTTCTAGTTCATTAATTATAACTGTGAAGATAGTAGCTTATAGTATTTCGAGTATAGTATAGTGATTAGTGTATTGTTTTTATATTATAACAAGGCTCGATTTTGATTAGTTCTCGTTCTCATTTTTCGTTCTACTGCTGTCTTCAATATATTCAATAAAAGCTTTTCATAATTCTCAATCTACGTATTCAATTATAAAAAAATGCACTTGTCAATTTGGATAAAAAGTATTTCATTCGAAAAATATCGAAAATAGTTTTATTTAAAAAAATATTAAAGATAAATATAATGAAATAATTTTTTTAAATAATGAAATAAATTATTCAAGTGCAAATAATTGATCATATATTATTTTAATAAATTGAATCATTTTAATAAATAATTGTTTTCGTCGTTTGAAGAAGTTTTTTTTGCATTTTGTTATGTTAGTGTGTTTTAAACATCAATAAAAAAATTCGGGGTTTGTGGCTTTGTGGATAATGAAATTGTTCAGAATTCAAAGACAACCCCTAATATAATATTCTTTTTTGTTAAAATCGAAACAATAATGTGATAATGGCATAATCCCTGTCTTAAACCTACCCTCTAGCGGGTCTAAGTTATAGCTCAAAATGATCATTTTTGAGCCTAGAATTATCTCATTTACGCTGGAGCTAGAACTCATGAACCCACGATGTTTATATTTAATACCCGAGTTGATCTGTTGTTGTTCTCATGAACCCACCTAGCTCATCTTTTTGACTCGAGATCATCTGTTGTTGGACTCATGAACCCAAATTTTTAACCCCGGGCTTTTCCCTGCGATAATTGCTCTGTTACGCCTGGAACTTGCTAATCTCGAACTCATGAACCCGATTTTTAACACTCGGCGCAAAATCCGGTTTTCAGCCTTGAACTAGAGATAAACCCGAGCTCATGAACCGCCCCTTAATGTATAGTTTCTTAATTGAGTGAAGCTCAATTCTTTTCTTTCGTCTTTATAGCACGTTATATTTGTAGTATAAGAAGACCGATTGGTCTATCAACATATATACATCCATTTCTCTATTCCAATAACAAAGTTTTTTGCATACAAATGCTAGGCCTCGGGATTTTTTCTTTCATTCATCTATGGGAAAAATCTTATTTTAAAGGTATCTCTTTAAAGTAAAAAGAATTCGCTAGGCCTCGGGACATTTTTTCTTTTACTCATCTATGGAAAGGAGTATTATTTTATGGAAATTTTGTATAGTACAGTATAAAGAATGTTTATCACAATAGGAGGATGATGCTTGTCTTGTCTATTGTTTAACGTTCTTGTGAATGAATAAATTTATTTAATTTCAAATCGAATACCTCTTAGGTGAGATCCTGTCTATTGTGTAATTTTCTTGCGGTTGAATAAATTTATTTCATTTCAAATAGAATACCTCTGAATGGAAATCTTGTCTATTGTACGATTTCCTTGTGGATGAATAAATTTATTTATATTCTAAATAGAAATAAATCTCAGATTTTATAGATTTTCAGACTGATAGATTTTCATTCTCTGAATGGAAATCTTGTCTATTGTACGATTTTCTTGTGAATGAATAAATTCAAATCATTTCAAATAGAATACCTCTGAGAGGAGATTTGATGGAAGCCTCCACAAGTCCAGCCAGCAGTTGAATTGATTTGGGATCCTGAGCCAGGCCGGAGCTAAATGCAGCAAGGGCTTCTCCATGCCGACCCAGGCACTGCAATGCTACGCCCTGTCGATAGTAGGCCTGAAAACACAATTCATTCAAATATCATCCAGCCTTAAAATATTCCATTAGTTTACAAATGAGTAAAATTGAACAAATATTTTCTTTCAACATTCTTTTCTCTCATATCAATTACCAGGCTATCATAGCTTCATTCCAAATCAGTTTGTGCACTGTGTTGCTGTCCTTTATTCATAATTCATCACCTGGTTAATCTACCAACTAACTCAAGTAATGTCTCCGGCTGCAACGGGCTGGTAGTACTCTTCTTACTACAAATTATTCTACACTGCATTTTACAAAAACTATTCTAATTTATAATGATTGAATCAGTGCAAATCGAAAGAATAGGATAATGTGTATCACCCATTTAGTTATCACTTAGTAAATCTACTAGCTTACTTAAGCGATCTCTCTGCAACCGGCTGATAATACTCTACTTACTACATTATAAAAAATTATTTCACACATAAGGATGATGTGTATCACTCATTTAGTTATTACCTAGTAAATCTACTAGCTTACTTAAGCGATCTCTCTGCAACCGGCTGATAATACTCTACTTACTACATATTATTGTAATTTACATTATTTCACACATTAGGATGATGTGTATCACTCATTTAGTTATCACCTAGTAAATCTACTAGCTCACTTGAGCGAAATTATTTCAATTTGCAATGATTGAATCAGTGCAAATGGAAGAAAATAAGGATAATGTGTATTAGTTATAATAGTCTGTTCACCGAAACCAGTCAGTAAATGTAAACACCGAGTGAGCTAGTGTGTGTGCCTTTTTTTGAGTGTATTGCATGACTCACAGCTGACTTGCAGCGAATTTCTGATGCACGCACGCGCACTCGTCCATGTGAACAATTATAGTGATCATTTAGTTATAAACTCAGCTCACTTAAGTGATCTCTCTACAACCGACTGATTATTCTTTACTTACTACATATTATTCTACTCTTCTCTTCTTTATCCTCAATCATCTGATTGGTTGGCAACTCTCCATCTCTTTCTATCCAGAGCTAGCTGTTTTAATTGAATATAGCTCTGTAACCCTAGATCTCTACTCTACATTCTACAAAAATCTCTAGATTCAAGATCTCTATATTCTACTCTACATTATACAAAAATTATTAAATTTAACAATAATTCGATTGATTAATATATAAGAAATTATGTATTTAATTGTGTATTTTGTATATAATATATTTTGTATTTATTTGTGTATTTTGTATATAATTGTGTATTTATCTACCTTTGGCCACTTGGGATTGAGCTCTCGGGCCCTTGTAGCATCCTGTAGGGCCTGAGTGAACTGTCCCATCTTAATAAGGGCGGCTGATCTGTTTGAGTACAGAATGTGGTTGGTAGGGTCCAGTTGCAGAGCATCTGTGTACAGAGTGACTGCATTTGCATAATCACCACCCTGACAAGCAGCATTTGATTGGCGTACTTTCTCCAGAAACAGTGCTTTACTCGCTGCTGGCAGCTCTGACGTACCCTCTGGCTCCACCTGAAAACCACACATTTTTATTATCATCTTTATATAAAATAGGCGAATATGTTTTTTTTTGTAATCAGAACTCCTCCGTGGTTTCTCGTCCGATTTTGTTCGTTAAGATCTCATAAGAGTTTGATAAGGTCTTACATTTTGAAAAAAAAAACCTGCACTTCATTTTCGTTTAAAATCTTTATATAAAATAGGCGAACATGTTTTTTGTAATCAGAACTTCTCCGTGGTTTCTCAACCGATTTTGATTTTGTTCATTAAGATCTCATAAGAGTTTGATAAGGTCTTACATTTTGAAACAAAAAACAACCTGCACTTCATTTTCGTTTCAGTTTTTGACATTGCTTCAAGAGTAGCCCTGCGTACGTTGTGCTGATTTCAGTCAGCAACCCAGCGTTGCCAGATGACTTTGGCTGATGGGTTAGATTACCCGATTAGCCGAAAAACAGCCAAATGTCATCTGGCAACATTAGGTTGCTGACTGAAATCAGATAGCAATTGCGAAGTGGGCGCAGGGGCTTAGGTGAGTTAAAAATTTTCACAATTCAACTCATAATTTGTTGATCAGCTGTTTTGAAACAAAAGAGTTACATTTTTCATTGTTCATAGCACAGGTAAGGGCATTTGTGCCGAGAGAGAAATAGAGAAAGATAGAGATTAAGATAGAAAGAGGAAACAGAGAAACAGAGGAAGGGAGAGAGAAAAAAGTGTAAGAGAGAGACAAATAGGAAGAGAAGGAAATAGAGGAGGAGAGGTAAACATAGAGAGTGAGAGAGGGAGTAAGAATAGAAAGGAAGAGGAAGAGAGAAGTAGAGGGAGAACGAGTGAATAATAGAGGGAGAGGAAAGAAGAGGAAAAGAATGAGATAGAGGGAAGAGAGAAAGAGAGAGTGAGAGGAAGGGAGAGAAAGGAAGGGCAAGAGAAGAATTGGGAACGAGGAATAGAGATTTTGGGAAGAAAATGGAGGAAGAGAGGGATATAGGAAAATAGTAATAGAAGGGGAGAGGAGGAGGAGGAGGAGGAGGAGGAGGAGGAGGAGGAGCAGAGGAGGAGGAAGAGAAGGTTTTACTGAGAGATTTATTTAGTTCAAGGAAGACCTAGTTAATAAAAATTCAATAAGATGAAAAAACAGACAAAATATACAAAACATTTCATCGCAATTTATCTACCGTAATCTCTAGACAATAATTTTCTGAATAATAGAATTGGTTCATCTTTAGAATAGGATAAAATTTCACTTCAAAAATGTGATTGGTAGGATCCACTTGCAAAGCATCTGTGTACAGAGTGACTGCATTATAAAAAATAAAAATACAGTACACTCAATTGCATACAAGCCACTATTACCAGCAAATGAAATTGTTTTATTTGTAAAATTGTACATAGATTATAATACAATAAATTTGGTGTCACATAAGTTTTAAAACCCTGTGCGTGATACCAAGTTCCTAACATTAGAATTACACATTATGATAAACTTTACACTCGTATACTCCGAGTTAGAAATACCTTAATTGCAATAGGATAGTAAGATGACATTATGGAAAAAACATTACTTTGTACCGTAAAAAATAAAAAATAGATCATTACAACAAAGGTAGTGTAATATAAATGAGGTGAATGGATTAAGAATAATTTTGAATTCACTACATTCACCTACAGCTGATCGTTTAAGGCTAAAAATGAATCTACTTGAGAGGAAAATAATTCACCACATGTACCTTTTTATCCATTATTACCCTTAAAAAGTAAGTAGAAATACTGCTTAATTTCTTATAACGTTTATCAGAACGGGATGATGGTGTCATTTCAAAAGAAAAAAGTTTGACTTTTAGTGTGAGCTTTACTATTATTGCAAATTTAAAACCTATTATACTTTTGGCGAATCAGGCTTTCAGAATTTTCTAAACCAATTTCCAACAAACAGGATTTCAGATAAGGGATTTTAATCTGAATAAGAGCACTATAAAAATATAATTATGTCACCTCACTATTTGGCTACCCTGTTTAGCAAAATGAAACAAACTTGTTGTCATTTGCTCTCAACAATAACAATAATATTGTCCTATACATCACATCGACTTTAGTAATGAAATCAGTTAACTATCATGTAGTTGTAAAACTTACTTCACATGAGGTAATAGTCTTGTTATAACAAGTTCTAACAGGGTTAAAAATTTATTGCGAATTATTTTAAAATTCATTTAAATTGTTCTTCACTAGAAAACGAAGCTCACATTAAATTTAAAGATGAACAGGAAAACTAAAATACATTCTATTTCTCAAATATTTCTCACTCTACTGGTTCTATTTATCGGTTAAAGTGGGGTAGAAAACAAAGTTTCTATATTAGGGTAGTTTCTTTCCAATATTCAATTTCTATGTGGAAATTGAAGTGGAGCTGTACTCTAATGAAACGTCAGGTTGAAAAAATTTATATTCAACGATTTCGATCTTATTAATTATGATACGAGTAGATGAAACTATCCTGCATACAGATAATATTCTTCATCGTGTTATACAAATTTCTTCGACAAATGTTACATTTTAAAAATTAATAGTATTGAGAAACGAAATATTTTTTGCAATATAATAGAGACAAATGCAATAGAGCCAATTATGCAATATCTGGTTCAAGCTCTCTTTTTTCAGTTTACCTTTTGTGGTGTGTCTTATTTTTATTACTTTTTCCCTTAAAATGATTTTAATATTTATTGATTAATGTAGGTCATAGATACATTTCTCTTTTACAAGCTCTCTTTTTCAGATTACGTTTTGTGTGTCTTATTTTTACTCAAATTTCTCTTAATGATTTCAATATTTATTGATTAATGTTGATGATACATTTCTCTTTTACAGCTTAAGTTTCTATTTCATTTTCTCTTAATGATTTCAATATTTTTTTGATAGATAAATTCATATTTTGCATGTTCTAATTAGATAAAATATTCTTCAATTGATATACGCTGGGGTTTCTCTCTCTAGAGCTAAAGATTCTTTTACTTTTTTCTTCACATCAAAATATAATTTTTCTAGCTCCACCAAAATTAACTTTTGCTCTAGTAATTAGCTCTAGATTTTCTTCACATTAAAATTGAATTCTTCTAGCTTCGACACAAGATTAACGACAGTTCTAGATTTTCTTCACACTGGAATTGAATTATTCTTCTAGCTTTAAACCAGAATTAAATTTTAAATGAGGAGTAGCTCGATTAATTCTTCATTGAAAAATAACAAAACTGAATTTTTCGCACTTATATGTTTTAGCTTCAGTGCTTACGTCCTTGTTTCTAATATTTGCTTGATAATTATTTAGCCAGATTACTGTGCATTATTTAAAAATAATGCACTTTCAAAAAATGTGTAGTTAAAGTCCAACATACTTCATTACTCATATCCTTCCCTTCCCATTTATTTACAAAGATATGGGGACAAAGGCACAAGGTAACTTACACTAAATACAATATATCACAGTTATGATTGCCAGGACGGTGGAAATTACTTATACTGAACCGAACAATTTTTGCTGGCGAGAAGTTTGAAACTAAATGAATTGTCATCAAAAACTCGGTAAATATTACTGAATCTAATCGACTTAGTGGACGCAACACACATTTGATTTTCAATTTATAAGCTTATCTTGTACATTTTGTCATCACATAATTAGTAATAATTTAATTATTGTGGATACTTTTGGAAAAAAGAAAAGTAATGTTATCTATCGGCAGCTGTATCAATTAACTCAATTTCCCAGCATGAGTTTCCCGAGGTTTTCCGCAACCCTCCCTCTTGATCGTACGTCACAATGACGTGAAGATTTCGCACCTTATTTGAATAAATAGAATAAGCAGGTAGACGTTTTTCTCTCAAATATTTTCTAGACCAACAACATATAAGCTGTAAAGTGTAAATGAAGTTGTGTATTGAATGAATGTAAGATTGTGTAATAATGCACTATGATACTTATGTATTATATACTTATATATTTATGATCTAGAAATTGATAGTAATTTGTCATGGAATAGTCATGTTTCTCAGGTAGTAAAGAAAATCCCCCCTGGGCTGTATGCTATGAGACAAATGTCGAATTAATGCAGTCTTCCAACTATGAAGACGCTTTACCACTCATTAATACACTCCCATTTAGCCTATGGACATTTAGCCTATTTAGCCCATTTAGCCTATGGCATTTATGGTAGCACAACCAAAAGCAATCTTGATAGAATCCTCATACAAGAGAAGAGGGCTGTAAGAATAATAATGAATCTGAAAAGAATGTACTGTAAAGTTTCTCACAGCTAGGCATTCTCACAATTTATGGGCAATATGTTATTATTTATTATATTTATTATGCATGTTAGGAATTACCCTGTAGAAGAATTAAGAAATGACACTCATGGCTATAATAATAGATTTGGGAGAGTTACGGAAAGAATTATGTTTAATAATTTGTATCCTCGAACTTTTTTATCATTTTCTTTATTTTACTAGTGTTTTTCTCTGTCTGCTCAATGATGACTCACCCCTGCACACGTACAAATCATCCAAGCCAGGGAGTATATTCATAAATGTTATATTGTAAATATGTTTTTAATCGATGAATAAATGAAATTTGAATTCGAACTTATAGTTGTATAAAATGTTTGTGTAAAAATTGAAATAAACATAGGTAGCCTATTCTTCAAAATAAAAATAAATTTTATGCGGATTAGCATCTTGAGATAATCTTTAATCCTATAGATAAATCCAGAATCAAATGTTTCAATTTGATTCCTGCCTTGTTCCCTCATGAAATAGATGGTCTGGGGGTCCTCTCTCGAAAAATATCCTTTATGAACCGTACGTATTTTCAAAAGTTTAGCCACCGCATTCCTCGAATGCACACCAACCTGTTTAAAATTTGTCATGCTACAACTGTTTATTATGTTGATAAAGACTTCGGAGGAAAGCCAAGATACAGAAACTATCCTGGCGAAAGACCGTATTTTGGGTACCAGAGAGAGAGATTGATTGATTAAAATCAGTCGTCATCTCCCATCATCACCCCTCTCATTACCCACGCACAAGCCTAGAGCTCATGTGGGCATGACCCTCAAAAAATTGCCTTTATTAAGGGCGGAGTTAGGACTCCTGGTCCTCTCTACCACACAACCCTCGATGTGTAAAAATTACACATCGATAGAGAGAGAGAGGGAGATTAAATTAGATTAGATTATATTACTTTATTCATGTAGATAACAATAATAAATGCTTAGATTCTAGATTACAGAAGTTATAAGATTAGATTAGATTAGATTAGATTAGATTACTTTATTCATGTAGATAACAATAATTATAACTTCTTAGATTCTAGATTACAGAAGATGTAAGTATAAGTAATATAATTTTAACTTTAAGAATATGACTAATAATTTTCAACAATATAAGTATTATATTATGCAATGTGAAAATGTTAATATAAGTGAGATTTATCTACATGAAACGGCGAAGTTTGGACATGTAAATGTCCATTCTTGGAAAAGGATGTCCAAGGACATCCTTTCCATTAACACTTGGCCGTGAAAAGGCCAAGGAGAGAGAGAGAGAGAGAGGTAGAGAGATTACAGAGAAGTTGGAGAGAGAGAGGGGGGGGGCGAGAGAGAGTAAGAAAAAGAGAGGGAGAGTAACTGTGTAGGAGGCCCCAAAGCATAAGAGATTTAGAATCTTGGGGCCTTATGAAGTCCCCTTATGAAGACTCCTTATGGAGATTTTTTGGTCTCCCTCTTATAGATCTTTTAGATTCTGTTATCCCACAGATTCGGTGGTCTCTTACATTTTAAAAAGTACCAGAATTTTGCAAAAAAAATAGATACGGAAAATCTCAGAAGTTATGCGTCTCTCCACCAATGGAAGGCATACCATAATAATATTAATAATAATCTCAGCCTTTTAGAGCCCTCTCGAAGCTTGCCGCTAGCTCTGATATACTGTGTAGACTGTAGTAGGCCTATCTTGATATCTATATCTTATATTACAACCAAACTTTTCATTAATTCTATTGTACAAAGTGAACGAGTTATGCTTATCCTCGAACTTCACATTTTACGTTTTTGGTCACCATGCATCAATATTTCCTTGTTCTGGAGTCTCAGAAACATTAACAATAATTCAGAAAGGAATTCCAATGCAAATATTTGAGCTAGATCATTCAAATACAAGTATTATTTGGTACTTAATTCAATCTGCTTCAATAAGTGGCAAGTTATAAATCGCACTGGAAATAGAACGGTTTATTAATTGATATCCAACAATAAGATTGTTTAGATTTAGTTTATGATTTAGTTATTCAAACAGTGAGACAGAAATATGAAAAATTGAAAATGCCATACACATGTTTAGATTATGTATTTGATTCATCTATAGGCTATTTCATTCAAAAAGGCCTATCTAATTTTCAATTTTGCTGCCCATGGAAATAAGTTCAATTCCATACAGAAAGATAAGTGTGATAGACTAATAAGTTAGCCTAATATCTTGAAAACTTCACATAATCTGAAAAATCATATCTCAGTCTCATTTGCTAAAAAAGGATTTTTCTTGTTAGCAATGCAGTATTATGCCTGAATTTTGAAATAAATTGAACTACCGGTACCATACGTCATAGCCATATCAGAACTCAAATTTTGATGCAGGGTCCGGTTAAGTCAGAGACTTAAACGCCTAGATTTTTTTCATTTTTCTAATTATATCAACCCTGGATTGAGCCTGAATTTTGAAATAAATTGAACTACCATACGTCATAGTAAAACTCAATTTGATGCAGCAGGGCCCATCATCCTTCAGAGACTTTAACGCCTATTACCGAGTTACATTCCTTTGGTTTTTTAGACTCGCTATCTTGTATCATGCTCATGCATGTGTTCAAATTTATATTTCAAAATATTCCAAACATACTCAATAAATAAATGGAATGGTAGATTGAAAACACAAAGGGAGAGCGAACTTTATTTATAAATAATTCAAATGTTTCCTCATGAGTTCACTTTCACTACCTACTCATCGAATAGATTACGGTAATCTTGGAGGCGAGTCTGCAAAGGAATTATTTGTCAAAAACAAGTGAATTTCAATTTAAAGCATGCAGCCCAATTTAATATCTTTATTGACAGTGAGACTTGGGAATTAATTGAATGACTGTCATAATGATACAACAATATTTATAACTTAAATTTCTACGTTTAAAACTAGGAATGAAAATATACAACCTAAGGGGATTGTTGTTACAAGAGGTCACAGGAAATAAACCAGAGTAACTTTTATAGAGTAGAGTTGTAAAACAGATTTCAAGAACAAGGTTCTTGTTTCCTTAGATTAGTTTTGAAACTATGATACGTGAAATCTGTTAAAGTTCAGTTTTCTATGAATTATTGTTACGTTTGCAAACAAGAATCACGTAAGAAAGCCATAGTCGTTCACATTTAGTAGACTACCTTTTACGGTGGCAACGAAAATCTCAATTTATGAAAAATATGGCCGGAATGATAGGCCGTGGCAGAACTGCAGAGCAGAGGAATTTTAACGCCGCTGAATAACACTGACACTGGCTTACCTCTGAGAGATCCCGTTGTGACATTTTGGAATAGTCCTTTCTCGTGCGGCAAGACAATATCCTAGAAACATGACTGCGGCTTCTTCACTCTGGCCTTCGGCATACGTAGGCCTAAAACTTAATCGACGATCACGAAAAATGACCGGAAAAGCACAAATTCAACAGATGAACTTAGCCACTATCAGATTAGGTTGCGAGCGAGCGGAGCAGACACTACACTACTCGTCTCTTCCACTAGCACTGGCGTTGTACTTGTTCCAATACTGTTGTTGGACTCATTCGTGTGAGCTGTGGCTGAGCTCTCGGCTGACGGTGCGATGTTTCCCGCAGCACCCACCGCATTCCAAGGCAGCAGCCATCTTGGAATGTGGCCGTCTCCGTCTTCAACTCCACCTCCTCCTCGAATCATCCGCCACCCTCCCCCCTCCTCACACCACACTATTGAAACACACTTCCCGTCCCGGAGCCTTGAGCTCAGCTCGAAATAAAACAACAATCAAAATTACCCGGACCGCTGGAAATCAACGTAATTACCACGAGAGTCAGAAAGTCGTTTTTGCTTTCCGCTAGTGCCGCTATCCAATTTTCTAGAATTCGAATGAAACCGGCTGTAGCCGCATACAATCTACACTATCCATCTCCAACACATTTGAAATTTACGTGACCATCTAGTGGCTTTTTGTAGATGGGTGCATCGCACACGAGAGCGGAGAGCCACAGCCTCACCTCACCACGAAACACTAGCATTCTATTAGGAAAGACAATGCTGAACAGATTAATTATTAACATCTTCAACTCTTCCATCTATCAATATCCAGTGAACAAAAGACTGATACATTTAATTGATAAACCAGTAATAATCACGAAAGATTATGCTTCTGCTACTTCAATTTAAATTAACTTCTATTTGAAATTTTCCAATTATGAACTAATATAAAAGCTCACGATTTATGTAACTTTCAACTTATACGATCTGTTACCGAACGAAAAGACGGGCCCTCAAAATTGCTATAGCTTATCTGTGATAAAAGGAGATTTTATTATTCTGCAACGCCTAAAACATAATTATATTTGTACATAGCCTTTATTCAAGTTATATGCATTTTTTCATGTTTAAAGTCAGGAATCTGGTAAACGTATAAAATTATTATTTTATCTTCTATTGTAACTACTATACCATAAATTCCCTTCCAATAACTTGGATTAGATAGAAAGATAGTCTATTTTATACCTTTGGTCGGTAATAATATTATCATAATATAAAATTTTAAAATTGTTCTATTAGATTTGTGTAATATTTGAATAAAAAATGAATAAATGAGTTGGGCCGCAGTAGAGGATTTTTAATGAAATTATTGGACCTATAATTCATATAAGATACAAAAATAACATGACACGTTTTGCGTAATAGCCTTAATATATGACAGCAAATAAATGCAGCGATAATTTAAATTGTTTCCTTTTTTTACCTGAACCAACATTATAAGAAGAATGGAATATCAAGTTTTTGATGTCAATATAATAAATTATCTAGTAATAAATGTTTACAAAAAACAAATCGCCTTAAAAAATTACTTAAAACTCTAGTTTATTAGTTTACTGTATCTTGGACCTCGTTTACTATATCTTGAAAACAATTCACAGCGTTGAAAACTTTTTTCTTAATTTTTTTCCAATTTACAGAACAATTCCTGCTCTGATTGACGTACCGGTTATCATAAATAATATCTTGTACTATAGACTTATGGAATCGGTCCAGTGGTTCATTCTCAAGTGAATATAATCCACCCACTTCCTTGCAAAATGAATGAGAAGAAAGTGAATAGAATAATTCATTTTCAATGTATAGCCTACAATAAAAATTGGTGGTGAATAAAATTGATGATGAATGAAAGTATACATTTTTTTAATTTAGTGGAGATCAAGAAAAACCGATACAAAATTCATTGGTAATTAGTACTAAAACAAAAACCAGAGCAACAAAGCGATTCAAATCAATTAATTCACTTGTGTGGGTATCATCCACAGAAAAAAGATCTATATAATAACACGATTCTAGAATTTCCCAGTCAAATTGACATACTCCTGTAAGTTGAGCGATTTCAATTTACTCAATTAATTGGATATAGCACACGTCAGTAAACACAGTACAGTAACGTTTCCTAAAAAGTAATATGTTGGATTGCGAAAGATGTTTCTTTGAAGATGGTAATTAGCTGATAAAAACCATTTGTTATCAATGAAAATATTGTGGGTGGTGTAACAGAAAGGTTATATAAGCTAGGGAGAAACAGTCATTTTAAAAACTACAATTTATTAAACTGAGACTGGGAGAATGGTATGGTGATGATCTCAAGAGGGGTTTCTAGAGAAGAAAAATCAACTGAAAAAAGAGGCTGTTACAGTGGTATTCATTTAATTTGACGCTTGATATTAGATAGATAGATATTATTTCTCTGCCATCGTACTCTACGGTCATCAGCAACGTCAAGAAATGATATCTATCTATCTAATGTCAAGCGTCAAATTAAATTAATAATTGCAGCTCCTGATAGAAGAAGCATCATAACTTGATGCTTTATTGATAATTTAAAATCAAATTCTTTGATAAAGCAGAATCATGTGTTGAATAGGAATTATAACCAAGAGTTGCTCCTATTTTTAGTAAAAACAAAGTAAAAGTTTGGTAAAACCATTCAGTACAAACCAAGAAGAAACTGAGCATTGAGTCAAGAATTATAACTCCGCAAAACTAACTTACTGTTACGACTGTTTTTTTTTTTTATATACACAGATAAAAATTTTACTCTTCTGAAAATATTTGGACGCCTAGGAGATTTATAATAAGTCATAAAATGAATGAATGAGAATTCTTATAAAAACATTTTAATTACATTAATTTAACAAATAGTTCAACTTTATGCACATGCACACGTTAACAATAATAAAATATGTAGAAGTGACAAAACCTCTGCAGATATTTATAGGCTACACAATTTCATACCTACTGATGAAAGACAATACAAACTCTATTCGATTGCATTAAATTTTTAAAAATCAATCAAATCCAACGTATCACATTATCATTTATTTATATTTGACTTTAGTTCAACACATACTATGAAAAACGCTTCTAATATAATTTATATCAATTTTAGGCTGCGTACATACAGAAAGGAACCGGGTGATAGCAACGCACGGCAAGCTGTAGTTGCTATCTCAGAGTTGAATGTTTAACACTGAGAGTTGTGTTGTTCATAGTGAGGAGGTGATAGCAATGCCCCGGGCCCCGTGCTTTGTGGGCCCCGGGTTCGTGAAAAAATAATAATTAAAATATACGATAGTTTTGAAAACACAACACAGATTCAACTATTACTGTATTGTAAAGTCCGTGTTAGATAATAAAAAAAAAAACTAGCGAGGGACGTGGAAACTAGAGTTTATAAAGAGCTTCAGTCACCTTACTAGTTGTAAAGCTGTAAACTAGTAACTAGTTGCAAAGCAGTCAACTAGTTGCTCAGTAGCCAGCAGTATTTGATGGTATTTTTTTAGTATTCTCCCCAATTAGTTATTTTCCCGATGATGTTACATACAATATTCAAAAGGTAGACGCAACTGCTAATACACATGCGATAGTAATATTAAAAATATGTCCGGATAATTTCGTAAATTCTGCACAGCATTGCATAGACGATCCTAACTGAAAAAAAAACGGGTTCTGATCTCACACAGTAGCTCAATTTTGTATTTATTCACAAATTGTATACAAATTGGTATTAGTTTTTGGGAAATACTGACGAATAAACTTACTAAACTAGCAAACTCGATCACAGCCTATATGAACAATGTTATAAACCACTCATCTGCGACTAGAAACATTACTAAGTGCAACTCAAGTTTGCGTTGCGTTGCGTTGCTATCGCCAGTTGCTTTCCGTATGCCCGTAGCCTTGATGATTATCATAATATTATATTATATGCATGGACAACACGAGCAACTGTTCAAAATCATAATAAAGTTTTACAAATTCAACAAAATCCAGGTTACAAAAATTTGTATTTCATCAGCTTCTTCCACACTTCTTGAAATGGAAAATATTTTGTTGAAAAACTGGTTTAAAAAAGGTTTAAAAACACATAATGACAGTCGACTGGCGACAGTATAACAATCCTGGAATAAAATTTAAAGACCTTAATAAAAAAATTTAGACCTAAGCAATGAAACATATTATTGAACAACTAATAAAAAATAAACTTTGTATATATATAACGAAAGAAAAACTTTGTAGAGTAATTGCATTCCCATCTGATATTATCCTTGAATGTTTTACTTCATGTGGACCGCCCTAGTTTATTCCAATAGACTTCATTTTCATGTGAAATCAAGAATTCTTATTTAGTATGAAGGTCTGATTAAAAATACTAATAAATAATAATTAAAAATACGAAAGCTGTGTTCTAAAGATTCAAGTGGTGGGCTCTTGAAAATGTTATTAATTTCAATTTAGTAATATCAGTTTTTTAAAAAATTAGATTCAGATTGTCTTGAAATGGATTGACAAAACACAATTGGACATTTCACATTTAATAACGCATGTTACTGTATAACTATAGCACTGTACAAATTTTACATTTAAAAATCGTAACAATAACTTTCAATAGTTATTCTCAATAATTTTATTATTGTAAAAAATCCAATTTAAGCTAGAACAGGAGCATGAAAAGTTTATGAACCAAATTTTTTCAAAAATTCTATTCCAGTTTACCCCAATATATTTTTTTCGCGCCACTCCCATGTTAAACCGTCAGTCCCGGCTGCCTATAAAGCAGTGGTCAAATTCATTTATCATCATCAAGCTTTTCAATACCCACGCACAAGCCCACAGTTCATGAGGGCATACCCTCAGAAAAAATTAAAATTCCACCTAAATCTTAGCATAACATTGAATAAGTTTAAGCTTAAACATCATGGAACAATCATGAAAACAATCATGACTTCATTTCATTATTTTTACAATGTTAGTTATACATTTTTTGTATGATTACGAGGGAACATATAAACATTGACTGCTTAACATACGATTGATTTGTATAAATATGACAACTCGTATAAAAATTAAAAAAGACAATTTCACATTCAATGGACAATATTTTGAGAAATATTTCGGTGAATATTAATAGATTCAATTAATGAACACATTATATTAAACGATAGTGTAACGTTTATCAATCTAGACATTTATAGAATCTTCTAAAATGTTTTTTCTGAATTAGATGGTTATTATAGATAGAATAGTGGTCAAAAAGCACACCAGAATGATTTAGAGATGTCAACATGATTTACACAGATGATCCAGTCATCAATAGCCAACAAAGTTTAAAAATTCTACACTTAGTTCACAAGCATAATGCAATTCAAACATTGTTCTCATATTGAATACAATTCAATTAATATCTCATGTATTATATACTAAACTTACAAATTATTCCATAGAGCAGTTGATATATAATTTTTTTGACACACTAGAAACCATTTAAATAGTAAGGACCAACATTCATCTTTCTCAAATGCATGTTTCATTTAGTTGAAAACAATGAAAAAGTTGTGTTAAGCTTTGAATTATTATGAGTTCTGAGTTGAAATATAGAGATCTCATTTCCTTCTGTTATATATATATTTTTATTAATTAGAGTACTATTAGACTCGAGACTAGAATGTTGAAAAAATCAAATATAACTTTTTGAGGAAAATCGCGTAATCAACCTAACAGATTAATCTGCCTGAAAAATTGGCTAATACATTAGGCTGATCACAATTGTCTTCATGAATAAATTGATCTATAGACCCTCTACAAGTTAATAAAGAAATTACAAATAAAATAATCTGTTCAAATAATCAAGTAATAGATTTATTTAACATTTTCCAATTTAATTTGGTAATTTTGATTGATAATTTATTGAAATCTTCATGATACACTATATCAGTGATGTTCACCATAGTGTAAATTATCTATTGCACAACTTCAAAACAAAAACATATCCACTTAAAACTATTCAACAGAGATAGATGATTTATTGAACATTTTAAATTGAAAATAATAATAATAATATAGAATGAAAATCAATATCGATTTGATCTACAATTTCACTAATTATTGAAAAAAAAAAACAATATTCATTTCATGCAGAATAGTTGACAGAGAGTAACAATAGTTAACAAATAATTATCATTGCAATGTTATAAGATAAATTTTAGAAGTAGGAAATATACCTTTACTTCAATAAGTTTATATGATAAGGCGAAATTATAAAACAAAATACCATACCAAGCCACATACAATAGGAGTCAACCACATACGAATAGTTTTGCATTTTCAATAATTCATTGAGAAAACACCTTTAATAATATCAATTCAAACTCTAAATATCATTATGTTGCTGGATACTTATAATACACTTTTTCAGTGAATTAAAAACTTTTCTTTTAGATTTGAATTTTCCAACAGTTTTACTGCTATTCAATTAATCTAATATTTTATACCCATTTTGAGAATTTTGTGATGGAAGAGATTTTAAAATTTTATAAGTAACATTCAATTACTTGACTGAATGTAATTACATCCAAAAGCATAAGTGGTTGTTTGACTGTCTTCAATAGACACAGAACATGTTATGAAGTGATATAGGATTCCAACATGATTATAAAAACCACTACTTGAATTAATTATGAGCTTCAAGCCCAATGATGAAAAATTCATACTTGCTTTCTGAAGTCAACTTTTCTTTAGCTTGAAGTCAAATTTCCATACTTAGCTTTCTGAATTAACAGTCAGTTCAGTCAATCAACAGTCGATAAGCTAAGTAAAATTCAGCAGTCCTTTTGTTTGATTATCCTTATTCCTAAATCGAATTGTAAATTTCATACCATAAATTTTCTAGTTTCAAAATAGTTGGCCTAATCTTCTATAACACTGAAGGAATATTCAACCTTCAGTGAATTGAGGTACCTGTTGGAAAAATAAAGATGAATTAATATCACTAAAAATTTTCATAAGCGAATCTCATGTTAGTGGATGTATGAAATTCCATGGCATTATATAAGTTATTAAAGATTAACTGACTCTTAAATTTGGAATTGTTTACGTATTTTTAAATCATAGCTAAATATTTTTTATTTGAAAAAACTGCTTTATTATAGACATATTTTCAATACAACTTATAAGGCAGTAATACTATAGTAGTTGCAAAGATGATAGTCTACAAATTCCCAAGTCACTTCAGTACAAACATACTCAGATTCACTAGTACTTCTCCAGTCTAGAGAAGTAAGAATAATTCTACAACCACTAACTGGTTAATATTGATAATTAAGAAAATATACATGGATAATATTAGAAAAAAAAACATTCTGAGAAAGAAGCTATCACAAATTACGAATAAATTCTGTGAAAGCTGGGAATTTTCAAATGACAGTACCAACTTTCATAAGTGGCCTGATATTGTAAACGATTCAAAAAATCTTATAAGAATATTAGATTATGCAACAAATGTAATATAAGTCTTTAAAGCAAAAGTAAGATGTAAGTAATATCATGGTAAGTTATAGTTATAACGTGATCGTAGAAAAGGAATATTAAACTATGGATTTTCTGTCAAGAGCAAGAAAAAAGTTGAAAGTACAACCAGTTTCAAATTTATTAGTACTGTAAAAAAGGAGAAAGGTGGACACACATTAGAAATGGATAGCAGAGCGTACTATTTGAACAACTTATGGGTCTAGTGTTGGTCCGTCCTTTTACCTGTATAACCTGCTAGCTGTAATGCCTTTCTCATATACTAGGATATCTCAGGTCGCATGAAACTGCTACTATTGAAATACATGGAATAGTTTCCAATCCACCTCCTCTTCCTTCATCTACTTCTTTTCAATCTTCTTCTCCGTCTTCTTCTTGTTCTTCTGCTCCTACTTCTCCTCCTTCTTTTCCATCTTCTTCTCGTTCTTATTCTTCTCCTTCTTCTCCATCTTCTTCTTGTTCTTCTTCTCCTCGTTCTCCTTTTTCTTCTTCATCTTCTCCTCCTTCCTCTTTTCCATCTTCTTCTCGTTCTTATTCTTCTCCTCCTTCATCTACTTCTTTTCAATCTTCTTCTCCTCCTATTTCTTTTTCTTCTCCTCCTTCTTCACCTTCTCCTTCTTCCTCATCCCCTTCTCATCCTCTTTCTTTCCCTTCGTCTCCTTCTCCAGTGTATTCGCCTTCTCCTCCTTCTTTTCAATCTCTTTCTCATTCTTCTACTTCTCCTTTTCCATCTCGTTTTTCTCCTCCTTCCTCTTCTTTTCCATCTTCTTCTCCTTCTTTTCTTTCTCCTCCTCATCTCCTCTTCCTCCTTTTTTTCAATCCTTTTCCCATTCTTCTTCTTTTCTATCTTCTTCTCCTCCTTATTCTTCCTCTTCTTCGTCTTCTTCTTCTTCTTCTTCTTCTTCTTCTTCTTCGTCTTCTTCTTCTTATCGTTCTTTTCTTTTCCTTCTCCTCCTCCTCCTCCTCCTCCTCCTCCTCCTCCTCCTTCTTTTCAATTCTTTTTCCCATTCTTCTACTTTTCTTTCTTCTTCTCCTTCGCCTTTTTCTTACTCTTCTTCTCTTTCTTCTTCTCCTCCTCCTTTTCCACCCTTTTCTTCTTCTCTTCTATTGCATGTCATTCTCCTCCTTCTTCTCGTTCTTCATCTTCTCCTTCTTTTGCATGTCCTTCTCCTTCTTCTTCTCCTTCTTTTGCATGTCCTTCTCCTTCTTCTCGTACTTCATCTCCTTCTCCCCTGGGCTGGGATATCAGTTTGCCTCATATTAGTGTACATGTTACATTGTTACATGTTACCTGTAAACATTGACCCTATTCTACGCAACTGTAGGACAAAATAATAGAATGGAAATAATAGTAGACTGTTTCCAAATATCATAATGTTACTCACGTTTCACAGTTTCTTTTTACGTATTTTCTTCTTCTTTTCTCCAGTAACATCTTTTTTACAAATGCATACTCTGCAGAACCAGTCGTTTGATTCTGGTGGAACTTGGATTCCAACACAGACCCTGCAATTTACAAAAAGACACGATTATACTCTTGATAAAAAATTCTATTCAATTTTCGACAAATGGAATCAACAAGTAATATTTCATTCAAGACCTCTACAATACATCCATGGTACATTTCATAAACATCACTAAACCTCTTCAAATGATTGACAAGAACAAAAATATTATCGATTATTCAGGAGTAGAATTGATTTGAATATTGAGAGAATAATGGCCAATTACAAAATATAAAATATTGAGAGAGAAACGAAGAATGTAACCTGGAAACTAGTGGGTTGGGAACCAATAAGCTCATAGAAATGCTTTCAATTTAATTTATACAAAGACTTGATTCATGAAAATACTTGGGAACCACTGAATAATGCATAGGACCATTATATTAATGATAGTATGTTTCATAACTAAGAATCTCTTGAAATTCTGTTTGTTTACTATCATCCATAGGCAAACAGAGGTCATCAATACTTGCTTTTCGGTCACTCAGAGGTTCTCAATCGCTATCTCCGCTCAAGTCTTGGTACCTAACCATTACCGAAAGTAAGTCTATTAGAAGCGTTTAATAGGTTTTGGTGGGAGCATGACTATCGATTCATCTCGGATGACGCGAAAAAAACATTTCGAATCTAGAGAAGAATTGATGGAAACTACATACCAATGATACCATGCATCGCAGCCATCACAGCCTATCATTGGACTACCATCATCCTGACCTCCGCAAGAAGGACATATCCATACTTGATTTCCTTCTTTATCCTGCAAATAAATAAAAAATATTAGCTGATGTCATTAACACTAGTCAACACTCCAATTGAGTCCTTGGAATCGTCTGTGTGATTATTGTCTGTTTTTCATAGAGAGTCAACAGAGAATAAATAATATATAGTGGTATTTTTTCTTAATTTGGCTGAAAGATTGTTATTCAATAAACAGCTGATGTTACGCTCAGCTCTGAGAGAATAGTCTGCGAGCAATCTGCGAGATCCTGCATTTGTAAATGCAACGGATTCGCTTCCTGAACAGCGCCTCATCCTTCGCTAAAATTTGTCACCAATCATTCAATACTTTATCCAACACACAGGTCGAAGCAGGCGCTAAGGCCGAAAGATGGCGCTAAGTTTAGGCCTACTATAGTCCGATTCACGTCAAGGAGTCAGAATTGTTTATATGAGGAGCATTGATGCCAAGTTTCATTGAGAGAGAAAGAGAAAACTGCACCAAACGTGTTTGTTGGGACTGTGTGCGACAAAAATGCACAGTGCGGCAACTATGCACAGTGCGAATAGGATAGAGACATCAGCAACTGCCTTGTGCTGAACAAGGATAGCAAACTCCCATCTAAGCAATGCTGACTTCTTGACGTGAATCGCACTATAGACATTTTTCACCCATTAAACGTAGATTTAATACAGAATACGTTTGAATCTATCACACATTCATGACTTGTATTTTTCAAATAAGAGGGAGAAAATAATAGGTTTCAAATGCATGTTGAATGATAGTATACATTGAATGACAGGAATGCCACATTTGATGTATCTCTATTCACTTCAAAATTTTAAATTAACTTACTTTAAAACAGGTTTCTTTCCCATAAGATATCCCGTATTGAATCAGAGATTTTGTTCAAATTGCCAATTTCCAATTGGTGAGAGAAATTTGATACTTTGGGGTTCATAACGGTGTGATTGATTTTGACCTGTCGCACGTCCATTTACTCGGCAGAGTACGCATCCAGTCTGACCACGGCCTTAAGGTGGGTTTTCGTTACTGCGACCGAGTGCCGCAGCGGAGCCCGACCCAGCGTTTCCAGATGCAATTGGTGAAAAATCCCCACTATAAATAGTTGGGAGACTATAAATAGTTGGGATTTTTCATCAATTGCATCTGGCAACGGTGAGTCGGGCTCCGCTGCGGCACTCGGTCGCAGTAACGAAAACCCACCTTAAGATGATAAATAATATGATAAATAATAAGATGATAATATTGGCACAGTCAACACTTACATAGTAATAAGGTAGGGGCTCCTGTACAGGATCTGACTCCTTGGGATGCTTTCTTAGTTCCTTTTGGCTTTTGGCCACTTCGGGAGTGGAGACTACCGGAGCAACAGAAGAGGAACTCGCTTGAGCAGAGGGCACAGATGAAGCAGGAGGATTGTGGATTTTGGCTTTGTTGGCTTTTGACGAAGTCGGAGCAATGACTGGCGTTGCGGAGGCGGTAGCTGCCTTTTGAGACTTGGGTTTTGTCGGTCTTGTAGTGACCAAGGCCGAAATTCGCGCCAGTTCAGGGGATGGTTCCCGTGGCCGTTCGGGCTCCTTCTTCTCTTCCTTCTCCATCTCTTCAGGCTTCTTGACTGGCTTAATGACACTGCAAAAATGATAGATTATTGAAGTTGTTGTAAGAAAGTCAACAGTCACATTGTCACAATACAATCATTCAATGAAAACCTACTCTTGTCTTTTAGAGGTTTGGGGTAATTTACAAAAATCTATAAACGTTCCTTTAGCAAGAATTTCTTGTACAGTAAAAATACATATTTTATAAAAGGCTCCTCAAAAGGGTGAATGCCTGTGGGTGAGGAGCGAGAGAGACATACCTATCTATCTATCTATCTATCTATCTACCTATCTATCAATCTATCTATCTATGTATCTATCTACCTATCGTAAGATAGAATTTCAGATAATGACAATCTCACGTTACACAGATCAGCTGTAACTTAGTATCTCTTACAAAAAAATTGAATCGGGCATATTTTGTCATTCTTACTCTCTCCCATTCAGTTGATAAAAAAACTCTATATTCTGGGGAAACTCTACCGAGAGTCATAAATTGTTCATTCTTCAAAAGAAGATATTAAGAATTATTTGCGGATTAAGAGCTAGAGATTCATGCAGAGCACATTTTAAAGAACTTAAACTACTAACACTCCTATCTATCTATATTTACCAGTTATTAACTTTCGTTAAAATGAATACTGACAAGTTCCAACTTTGTACCGATACCCACGAATATAATACTCGTAATAGAAACTTGATTGCCTTCCCAATCCACCGTCGTGTTGCATTTGAAAAAAACTCCATTTTATTCCGGTATGAGATATTTTAACAAACTCCCAGCAGACATAAGAAATGTAGAATCAATACAATCGTTTAAACAAAAGATAAAGAAAATGCTGTTAGAGAAAAACATATATACTGTTGCCGAATTTTAAAGATTTTGATTCTAAACGAAATAATTTATTCATGACACACCAATGTTGATGACTCATCTTATATCCATATAAAAGTGTTATAATTGTATGTATAAATGTCTAATGTTTGACATATTTGATAATTTAGATATAACATTAATTTAAGCATTGACATGTCATCTAACATTTGAGTGAAACTCAAAACTTGATGACTGTATCGTGACAATTGTGAATAAATAAATAAATAAATAGGCCTAAGGCTATTTCATGATATAGAATCATAATATTTCAGACACAAGTATCTGGTTGAAGTATTTCAACACAGATTTAAAAGAGCTGTTAAATGAAATAACAGTAATGGAAATGAAAAATCGACATATTCATAGTATGATCGCGTTTTAGGATTTCAAAATATGGGATTATCAAATCACAGTAATTGAGAGAACATAAAAAGGAAGAATTGCACAATTCCAGTTCAACTGGAATAAATTGGACATTTACAACATGCAAAATAAGTATGAATCATTCTAATTACAAACCAATCATGCCTTCAAAACATGCGTGTTATCAAGACTAGTACTAGCTACTAATGTTGATGCGAACATGCATTAGATTGACTTGAGACAAAATACAGAGTTGGAATTTATTATAGTCGACCGTAATAATAATCGTCAGTTACCGATTACTGGCCTAGAAAAGTGGACAAAACATTGAAAAAGACACAATATAAGACATTCCAACTCTGCTATTTTATTAAATACAGTAGTGCTTTCATTTAATATAGTAGTTGAATGTAGAGTAATGATGACCAAAATGAAACTCATATAGATCTTCAGAATTACAAATATTTGCTAATATATTGCGAGGTTTAGAATGACATTAAATTTCAATGACAAAGTACATTTGAGAATAGGATAAAAAGTTATTTCCTAGATTAAATTCAAGATGTAGCCTATTAGATGAAATTATAATGTCTAGTGCATTCAATAGTGAAAAATATTGTTCTTCTATTTATCTGGATCTAACTCAAAATCCATCCTTGAATAAATAACAAAATGGTGATAAGATTTCAAAGCACATATCAACGCATTTTAGAGTCATAAGTAGATAGCTTCAGAATAGAATCTTTTAGCAACATTAAGTATCAAATCACTAAAATAAAATTATTAAATTGAAAAATAATTTAATTTTGTGATTGGTATTTATTACTAATGAAGTCTAGTTTAATATATTATCAACACACTAACCTATATTCCAAACAACTGCAGGATAGTGTTTTATGTAAAGTTAAAAAGACAAATAAAATTTGTCTGGTTAGACATTACAAACCCTATATCTATATTAACCTATACTAGATACAATGAGAAACATTAAGTATGAATGAGTCAAGAATATCGGGCATTCATATGATTACCTGTCTTAGAAACCTACTGCATTCCGTTTTGAAACCCCAGAGAAACCACGTTTAAGAAAACCACTCTAAACTAGCGAAACAGTGAACAAGTTTCATGCAAAATAGATGAGCACTGAATCCTTTTTTGATCAAACACTACAGTAAAGTGATAAGTAAGAAATTAAAAATAATAACTTTAACGTGTAATACTGTAATGGAAAGATATAAAACCAACTGTTTATGTTTCGCTCTACAAATAAGTTATCAGCGATAGTTTGAAGGGTAGGAAAGAATAATTCCTAATTTAACACCAACTCCTTTATAAGATAAGTTTTATCTAGTCCTTTTGTCAGATAAGCTAATCAATTTTTTGAAAAATTTGTAAGCTTAGTAGTATAATGGCCAAATTTATCACAGAAAGTTACCAATTAATTATGTAACTGTTTTTGAAAATTGAATTTTTTGCAGATTAAATTCACTTATCCATCAATAGAAGATGAATAGCATGATAAGTCCTATAAAGATTTTTTTAACTCTGTTTTGTTACATAGTAATAATTGAATACATTTCAAATTGTCTTTACTATTGAACATGGTTGAATGAATATATGAATACAGTACCATGTTATCAACAAATAAGACATAAATAATAGTCCTTTAAATAAATCTAATGTAATCGAGAATAGAAGAAATAAATCGAGAAAAATAATAATTCAAATACGTTAAAGTATCACAAAATATTTTTGATAAATGAAGACGATTCAATTATAGTAGTAAGACATTCAGGGCATTCATGAAAAATCAAATCAGACGGTTAATTTAAGCAAGACATTACTGTAATCATTGGTGATAATTTTACCTTCGCCTATCCGATGGGTGCAATAAACATAATATATTGTTCAAATTCACAAATGAACAAAAAGCTTTCCTCAAACAAAAAAGACAAACAATATTTGAAGATACTGTATCTCCAACAATCTATTACCGAAAACTATACTCTTGTAATCAGTCATAATTCAAGGTATATTTCGTGCTTGGAAATGATTAATCATTGAAGATCATTAATCATTGATGAGCAATCAATCAAGTTTTTTACTGACCACAAGTAGAAATATAGTTTATATTTTAGTATATTCAGAATAAGTAAAACATATACTATGGATACACACAGTAAAAAGGAGATTCCAATAAATTGAAAAATATTTAATAAATGAATTGGACGTTTTCAACAGACAAGTATCTCAAGTAGAGTAGTAACTGCTGTTGAGTGAGTAATTTGGAGAAAATTCTACTTCAAAAGTGACTCATTGCCAAACAATGCTCTATATCCGCCTCTAAGGCTTTGGTGACTTAAAATTTCATTCGCTGCTCTACAAAAGGTTTCAAAGCAAACATAGTGTTTTGAATAATTGTGAAATAAGAAGCATAAATTCTATAAATATCATTCTCTTGAAGAACTGCAGTAAAAAAGGATGTATGTATTGTGTAATTGCTTTCAATTCAGTCTTGATTATTTAAAATTATCATCTTGTAAATCAAATTACGGTGCAAATTAATTTATTTTTGTGTTTATGTGAATGAAACACACAAAGTTGTGAAAATACTTGCCTGTGTAATTTACTCGATAAGTGTAATCACAAATTTTATCTAATTAATACTCATCCTGGATTTAACTTTTATGAAGATGTACTATTTACCCAGTTGTGTAGGACATAATATTATAAACAACTGCTCGTAAAGAACTTCTTAACGTACTGAAAACTCATCGTAAAACAGCTGATTTCTGAGGAGCAACAGCGCATGCGCAGTACAGCAGGATTCAATTAACTTGTCATAAGTCAGCTGATCCAGTAATAATTAAACAGTGATTTCGACACAATAATCAAAAGGCTTGAAAGTCTTAAAGGCCTTTAAAGTCTTTAAAAGACCTTTTTGAAGAAGACCTTTCATAGAATAACTTTTTAAAAGACCTTTTCAATAATCTGCGAGATTCAGCATTTGTAGGTTAAGTATTGTGATCATATGCTCGTCGATCAGCTGACTTATGACAAGTTAATTGCATCCTGCTATAGATTCATTTTACGCTCGCTAAATCGCCGCTCATGCGCAGTACGTTTTATTCAGGCTTTAAAATTTGGGATTTTCATAACCTCAAAAATGGGAATCAAGCAATGGACATGAGCGAAAACAAATAATTAAAACTGAAATAACTGCACTTTTGTATGTTTTTTGTATTTAATTCGCGCGTAAAGCTTCTGTATTGCTCCCGCGAAGTGTCGCTTTACGCGAAGTGGCGCTTTACGCTCTTAATACATAAATAGCTATTATTCCTGAATATAATGTCCGGAAGAGATTTGTGCGTGTGCAATATAGGTGTAGAATTGTCAATGATGATGACAATAAAGGAACTATGATCATCAGATATTAAGGTACAATGATTTACAGGTATGATAACACATCATTATACATTTAATTCATATTATTAATATATTATATGAACACTAACGGAAGACACATAAACCATGATCATGACGCACAGTATGATATACGAAAAGACGATCCTCTGCACTTTTGTGTGAACCTACCTCAAACGTTCTTTCCAATCTCAGGGTTTATAGAGAATTATTGTATTTTGATAGAAAGAACTTCCTACCGATCCCGTTTACTGATCATATTCTGTGATCTTTCAAGTCTTGAACCGAATTTAAACATTTGGAAAATACCGAAAATGTTTTCGGCATATCAAGACATGTATGCATACTTTGCTACTTGGCGAGTAACGAACATTTCCAATACATTCCTAAAAAAAATCATAATTGTTCGGTGTTTACAGGATATATCTGGAACCAGCTCTATTTCAACTTAACAAGGGTGTTTTCTGATTGGAATAGAGCAGTTGTAAACAAAGCCTCACTTAATAACGCTGTAGTACCTCTATGACAGAATATCAATCTTTTTTGCTCTTCCAGCTATTTTTTCAACTATAAAATATACACTTAAGTATTAATGTCCATGCAAATACATCCACATGGGATAACTTATACCTTACAAAAACTGAAAAGTTACTTAGTTACCAAGTTGTAGTTACAAAGTTACTTTTTCATAAGTTACTGTCCACTGCCTGAAACCTATTAAAGATAATTTTATGTACCCATCAAAGCCCCCTAAGCGAAAACAATGAAGGGCGTTATATTAAAATTAATAAAGGGAGTACGATATTAATGAGAACTGTTGAATTACATCATTAATGAAGGGCGCACAAATATCTAACGAATGGATAACCCGAATCAAATTGAGTGAATGTTGAAAATGAATTTTATTGAAGTTAATGAATGGACTCACATTTTCCGATGCGACGTTTCACTAGGAAAAGTCTGCGGAGACTGAGGCCCTAGCTTCAATGTGATCTTTGGCACATTGACACTGGTGGCTGGCTGTGCAGCTTCAACTGCTGGCTTTTCAGGAGGTGCAGCTGCTGCAGCTGCCGCGGCTTGTTCTCTCTAGAAAAAAATGATAGGATGATAATAATTTATATCCCTCAAAAAAAACTGGCTTGCTCTTAACTTTGCATACACATACAGAAGTTCAACAAAAATAGAAGAGCCATTCCAACAGAGGAAAAATCTTAATATATTAATTTCATTTCATTCCATTTACATAATGTCCCCAGAAAATAGATAATATACATTAAATACAATTGGTAACAGTATTTAAGTGTGTTTGATCATCCTATAAAATATAATACCTATCTCTTTCCTTTCCTCCCTCCACCCTTCCCTTGGCCTTACCCCGGTAGCGATAAGGTTCATAGACAACAAAGAAAACAAACGTCATTCATCAGTCGACAGCCGTGCTGTGAACTGGACAGTGTGGACCTCCGTGGCCGAGCCGTCTAATATCGTCCGTTGCCGACATATTACTTCATTACGTAAGTGCCAAATTTCCTTTCAATATTTCACTTATTTTCTTTCATTGATTCTTCCACCGAATCCAGGTACTATACTTTACAAAGTGATCTCATTGAAAATCGTGTTGAGGCCCCAATAGATTGAATAGACAAAAAATTTAAAGTTTCTGGTTTGAATTTGAATACATGGAATGAATCATCTATTAGTACTGGTTAGAACAGTTAAGCAGTATTTCGCCTGTTTATCGCGATTATAGATAGGCAGGTAATTCCACTCCTCTCCTAGTACCTCTCTTCCCCTCGCCTCTACAACGGCAGCTACCTCAACGTGGAAGAGAGCTTCAACCCTCAGTAGTAGTCAACGTAGAACCGCCGCCGCGTCACCATGTGACAAGTAAGTCTGAACCGCATAATAACGTTTTCCCCTCTATGTCTGAACCGCGTATGTTGACCCCTCGGTCCTTCGGATTTGTCTGAACCTCTCAAAATAGTTAAAACCGCATTTCCATAGTGGTAATAACCAAGTACTATGGAACTTGAATCACATATTTTTACTTCATGGTTTATGTTCACTTGAATACTTAAATTGATTCGTAGCCATTTTTAAAAATGACAATAACGGATAAACTTGCCCACAATGATCATCCATAGCAATTCAAAGAAATACAAGAGAGTCTGCAATAAGAGTTTTTATTGTCAATGCTGTAACGTTACATTTTAGTTGGTAAATAAACTTAGTAAATTAATTTAGTTGTTACATTATCTGTTGGTAAATTAACAGATAATTAATTAGGAAAATTTAGAAAATTCAATGTGTTAAAATGGAGCATAAGATGGAACTGTGATAAAGAAGAAAATTAAAGTTATTGGTAAATTAACAGATAATTAATTTAATTAGGAAAATTTAGAAAATTCAATATTTTAAAATGAAGCATATGATGGAACTGTGATAAGAAGAAAATTGAAGTTATTCGAATAAAAGATTATGATAAACAGAGTTGATTTGAGAACTCGAAAGTGTAAACATGGGAAGATACGAGTAGAGATATCATTTTTTCAGACATGAGATTTAAATATAAATTATGTTTTGAAATGTGAAATCTAAATTTGTGTTCAATGTGAAATTCAAAGTATTAAAAAAATTGTATTAGAACTGAATAAAGAAAATGAATCCTGATAAGAAGTTCATGTTGATTTCATATTCAAACAATAATTGTTCATTAGAAACAATTATTGCTATTTGTATTTATTACAAAAAAGAAATCAATGTAAATGATAATTTGTAGTTATTCAATGCATGCATATTAAAGGCATTGATAAAATTAGTAAGCATCAATAATATATATTAATGATACATAATTATTATAAAGATATTATTGTTTTTTTGTAAGCATTGAATTGGCACAAACCAGCAGGAGGATGAACGCCTTATTCGCTGGTGAAGTGGATCTTGATTAGTCATGTTATGCTTTCTATTATATACACATGATAAACTTATAAATGTGATGACTTCAAAAAATTACTCACTTCTTTTTCACGTCGTTTCTCTTCTCGTCTTCTCTCCTTTTTCTCACGAGCCTTCTCTTTCCTTAGTTTCTCTTTCTTCTTGAGACTTTTGTCTTTATTCTTTATTTTATCTTTTTTGTCTTTCTTTTTCTTTATTTTGTCCTTCTTCTCTTTCCTATGTTCCTTGTCCTTCTTCTAAAAAAAAATGAGAGAAACAAGATTTTAGTAACAGTATTCAGATAATGTGACATCATCCTTAGTCTATAAAAGAAAATTATGAGAAACAATAATTAAGAATTTCACCTGCCACAAGGCCTCAAAAAAGCAATGGGTATCATAAAAAATTCAACAGCCAAATCATCAAACAATTTGATAAAAAATAACTTATATCGAAAGTTGCGAAATTTATATAAGAAGTAGACAGTTTTCAGATGATAGGAAATCATCCTTGCTCCCAACCACTTACAGTTCTAACTGCAGTCCAGGCCTCACAGTTAGAACTGTGAATGGTGGACTCTTGAAAACCCTTCACAACAGTTCGGACTGCAGTCCATTCCACTAACGGTCATTGCCGCCATCAAACTTCACTTATTGACAAAAGTCATTCGTGTTTTAGCATCTGTCAATTGATTTTAGAAATAATTTCAAATAAAGCTTGTGAAGCATTGAGGGGGCTGCCCAAGGTGAATAGAACTGTCTTCACAGCTTTTGCACTACGAAAAACCATTTTATGCTACATTGTATATTTTGGATAAACTGTTATTTTTGCTTACAATATTATGGTTACCACAATCAAAAATTAATGAATCAAACTTAAAATCACAAATAACAAACTATGGATATCTATTATTATCTTTTGCTTACAATTATGCAGTATGCTAGATTGAATATTCTGAATGAACTGTTAGTTTTGCTTACGATATTATGGTTGCCACAATCAAAAATTAATGAATCAAACTTTAAGTCAAAAATAAGAAACTATGGATAACTATTATTATCTTTTGCTTACAATTATGCAGTATGCTAGATTGTATATTTTGAATGAACTGTTAGTTTTGCTTACAATATTATGGTTATCACAATCAACAATTAATGAATCAAACTTAAAATCACAAATAACAAACTATGGATATCTATTATGATATTTTGCATACAATTATGGTTATCGCAATGAACAACCAATGACTAGTCTCAAAACCTACCTTTTCTTCTTTTGTTTTCTCTTTCTCTTTGATGACTACAGGCTTTTCCACAGTTTCCGTTTTTGGTTGTGGAACTGGTGTTGGAGCTTGTACTACGGGAGGAGCAACAGGAGGTGGAAGAGTAGGAGTGGTGGGGACGGGAGGTGGGGGAGGAGCAGAATGTTTTTTGCTGATAACAACAGGAGGAGGAGCAGGGGGAGCAACAGGTGCCACAATCGGTTTCGGCTCAGGACGGGGAATAATGGGGGGTATTGTTGGGGGTAGCTGGGGTGGAGTGATATGCTGAGGTATGAGAGCGCCATGTTTGTCTAGAAATAATCTAGGCGGGAATAGGCCCGAGATTGGCGGGGGAATCAGACCAGGAGCTGGGGGAAAGTTGGGAAAATACGGGAAAACAGGTGATGGAGTTGGCATAATTGGTATATTGTCGTGTACAGTTTCTATTTCGGGTGTCTTCGGTTTCTCGATTATTTCATTTTCAAGCGGCTCGCACTTGATTTTTGGACTGGGAGGGAAGCTCAAGGATTTATCTTTTTTGTCTTTCGCTTTATCCCGTTTCCGTTTCTTTGTTTCGCTCTTCTTAAGAGGAGGCATGATAACTTCGGGAGTGCGCGGAGTACCTGGTGGCGAGTCGTAGATGAAGGTGTCATTATCGGAGTATACATTGTCGGAATGGGAGGCGACGGGAGTCACCGTACTTGTGACAGTTGAAGATGGAGGTGCAATAGAAACGGGAGGTTCTAATGACTCCTTCATACTACGTTGCACTACAGACTCGATCACCTCCGATATAGACGATGACCTCGCTGCCGACTCACGTGCAGCAGCTATATCTTTCAACTCGTGTTTATCACTATGATCAATGAATTTATCTTCCTTTACTTTCGATATTTTCTTGAATATATTCAACTTCTGCCTATCCGGTTCTGAAGGTAGTTTTCCATCTATATTGATAGATGTCGCACTACTATTACTATTCGACTTGGGATTAAATTTCTGTTGAGGTGTAACGGAAAATGGACTATCATGAGGCGGCATTTTTCCACTATTCACCTTTTTAATTTTTGAAGTCATACTAAGCACAGCATTGGGACCAGCCATGGGGTTATTCTGTCTGAATTTGGGAATTTTCGGCAGATTTTTTAAAGAATTGGTGGGTATGTTAGGATTGGAATGTGACATTGTTTTCAGCGATTTGTTCAAAACTTTAAGCTTCGACAGCTCTTTCATACCGACCAACTTTTTAACCTTGGAATCGTCATCATCGGTGACCGTATCCGGGGTGGGATCTTTTTCTTTAGTTTCGTGTGTATCTGGTTTTCTAATAGGCTCGGTGAAAGGTTTCTTCTTGATCTTTTTTTCACCTTTCACTTCAGGAGGAACCGTAGGGTAGGAGGATGGACCGAAGGAAGTTTGAGGGGAACTGGTTGAGGACTGTGATGCCATGAAGTCTATTGATGGAGTGGGCGTACGGGCTTCGGGAAGTTTTCCTTCACGAGCTGGCGATAAAAAGCCTGAAGTTGTCATCATTACACTGCTGATTTCACGCAAAGGTCGACCCTCCTCTTCAAGAGTTGATCTGAAAATCAATAACAACGAACAATGAATAATTTGAGAACAGTTATCAAGACATTCATAGAATGATATTATTGCATATATATTGCACTGACATTCTATTAATCTAAATTATTTTTTTTTAGTAAAACTTAATTGTATTTTTTCAAGTCTATTGCTGTAAATTGTCAAAAGCGCTCTTTTATTAATCTTTATAGAATTCGTGGCTGGAGCTAAAGGCTTCTCTTATCCCAGCTACGCCAATAATTATTGTATTAAACAAATAGTTTTTGTATTTTCTTGTTTATTAGGCAATAAATAATTAATTATTTGGCAATAATAACAATATCAAAGGTTATAACATCATGAAGAATTAAATTGCATAAATTGAGATTGAGAATAAATTAAGAAAAGAATAGACACCACATAGAGGAAACAATACTTCTGAAAATTACTACAAAACTCACTCCTAAATCACGTTTTACATGCTTCACATTTAACAAAGAATCAGCTGTTGCAAAGAAAGCGCTGTAGACTATCCGTAAGCAATGTTAGGTTGGGCCACACTAAAACTACGACAAAACGTAATAAGAAATATTTTTGAAATAATTCATATGCTACATGGAAAATTGGTATTTTATTTGGAAAATTGGTATTTCATTTGGAAAATTGACATCTTATTAATATTTTTGTTTACTTTGACTTATAAATCATCCAAGCTTTTGAATATTGACTCATTATGAAACGTGATGTGCTGATTGTCTTATGACTTATAAGAAGTGCGATCCACGGCTGAAATTTTGTTCTACTAGAGAAAGCTTTATGGAACAGAAAGCACTGTATTAGAGGTCTTTCTCATGTATTATACCACTGCATTTTTTTCTAGTCTACTCTAGTTTTATTCTACTGTATTCAATCTTGGAACCTTTGGATCATCAGACGGGCGCTTATCGCCCTCGGCTACAGACCACTCCAAAACATGTCCCTGAGTTTTAAATAGTTATTACTTGAAAAATTACACTGAAGTTTTGTTCATTTTGACAGTCTTTCGTGAATCTATTACCGAAATTTGAGGCTAGTTTACCTGACTCGTTTTATCTGAGGAGACTCCAGAGAAACTGGATCGCCTGGTTTCTTGAAAGGATTCGCTTTAGGACTTGTGAGAGGCGGTGAGACTGATTCTGTAACTGTAGTATCTACTGCTAAAGCGGCTGACTTTACTCCATAATCTTCATCTGCAACAATTGAAATACTGCAATTTATCAATTTATGGGAGAGAAAATACAGCAATTGATTTCAAATGTAAGCAATGATTTAACAAAAATCTAAGAGGTGAATACTAACCTACATACAATCCAACTATCCAATGAATCTACAGAGTATTCAGTAGGAATTGAATTGTATAGAATTATAGTGATCTAGCGGTTTTAATTTTTCTTGAATGGGAAGTTGAGGCACAGCATCCTCTCATTCTCAACACTCCTGTACTTGGTAGAAAGTAAGGTATAGTTTGATTCATACAACGTGGCAGTGTTTAGATTGTGATGCTACATCTGGATCTGACTGCAGTCAATAAATTTCCAAGACAAATTCACTTACAAGTGAAAACTGCTATGAAACAATCGGTACGTGGATATGTCGAATAAAAACAAATGTAACACTATGGATATAGCCTAGAATCTAATAATCAAAATCTAAATAATTGTTACATACTCATAATATAAGTTACTGTATAAATATGTAATGAAAATGAACAACTCTACAGAATCCCAAACATATCACTGTTAGGCCCTGCGCCCAAGGAGCAACTGCTATCTGACTGCAGTCGCTAACCCAGTGTTGCCAGATTCAATTGGCTGTTTTTCGGGTAATCTAACCTATCAGCCAATGGTATCTGGCAACGCTGGGTTTGCGACTGCAGTCAGATAGCAGTTGCTCCGTGGGCACAGGGCCTCAGTCATACAAGTTTTTTCAACAAGACTACAGATACAAATACTCTACAAATCACAGTCACACAATCTACAGATCACATGAAGTTATAGTTTTAATTCATCTTTCTATTGAATATGAGAATCTGTGGGAAGAGAAGTTTTGGACTAAAAGTCTAGTTTTAATATCCTATAAAATGCTACTTATGTAATTATAAATGGATTGCTTTATAATACTGCTAATAGCCTACTATTTATATAATAGGAGGATACTAATAACTCAATTTTTGTGTATCTTTCAAAGGATGGACTTATTACTAAAATTATGTTCTGTTTTGTTCCGCTATTGAACTAGGCCTACTCGCACAACATATTATTGTTTTTAAATTATTTTTTTTCGAGGGTGATGCCCACATGAGCTCTATGCTTGTGCTTGGGTAATAACTTAGGAAGGATAAGAGATGTATTTAACGACTGCTTGAAAATAAACAGTAGTTTATTATTCATCGAATTTCCTTACTAGCTATTATTCTGTTGTCAATATTTGCAGTAGCAGAAGTCTTCAGAATATTATGTGGCATTAATTAGGAATTTCGTTCAATTAATTATTATAGTTACTTAATTAGTTATAGTAATTATTATAGTATTTAATATATTACTATAAACGTGATTTGTTAAGAATTTTTGGCGTGATGAATATGAAATGAAAGAGTTTTATAGAGTTAAATGTAATACATGGTAAAGTTTAATAGAGTAAGCTTCAAATTTTAATTCAAGACTACCAGCTGTAGTAGAAATCTTTGAGAAATTTCAAGTCTGGAATCTCACCCTCTAGTTCAGGATGCATTGCTGGAAGGTGTTCATGAATGTGTACTGGACGTGTGACCACTTCTTGACTTCCAGGTTTAAGCAGATTAAGGTGCGACTCTCTTTCCACGGGGTACTTGGGCACTTCCCTCTGGGAAGGTATTGTAGCAACATATTCAACATATTCACTAAGATCAACTGTGGTGATTCCCATGTCTTTGAAAGCCAATCCCAAATCATGGAGAGTGGGTTGAGTGTGACCGACTGAAAAACATTGTAAAATTGAAAAAATTGAATAGGCTACTATTAATTATACTATATTACTATTAGTATTATACTACAGTATAATACTATTTTACTACAGTATAATACTATTTTGAGACAGATGACATTTAAAGGTAACTTATTCTTATTCATTAGAGAATAAGAAGGACGTATCCTGTCAGAATGTATTTTTTTTTTCGAAATTAGACCATCTACTTCAATAATATATTCGATTTCAATGGTTGTAGGCCTATTACTCAAACTTTTTTTAGCTTTATTTGGCAGGCCTACTTGATATTTCATTCCAAACAAAATTCGTTTAGGCTATCTGTGTCCAAAGTACAGATATGCTCTATTTCTCCAGACACTTCTCTCATATCAAGCAAGCTGAACATCTGAAAGTTAGGCACTACTCACACCTGGAAACTTCAAATCGCAAAGCAACTCATCGCTCGGCAACTCTGCGACGCAGCATGTGTTTTCAAATGATGACGCTCAGACTAGGCAATTCCAGAATCAACTCGATCGCAGCGCAACTGAGTTGCTCTGCGACTTGACATGCGAGTGATCGAGTTGCGTGATTGCCAGGTGTGGACAGATTTTACGTACAGAAAAGTGAGGTTAGGTGATATTCTAACCACATCAAACTGGAAAAGGAGGATTATTTGCTTTAAAAAGTAGTATTTCATCATTTTTTGGTCACTTCAACTTATAAAATATCGAAGATAAGTTATAAAACTCAAAATATTTACTTTTCGAGAATAATGTGATAGTAGTCGATCGGCAACTGGCAACTAGGAGTAGCGACTGTGAGTATGACAAGCAACTGAAGTCACCCGCTGCATTGCTCAGTTGCCGAGCGTTGAGTTGCTTTGCGATTTGAAGTTTCCAGGTGTGAGAGGAAACTTGTAGACGAATCTTCTTCAAATGATTAGGAAAAATATGTTAGGTTACTCTTAGGACCGGCCTACTTCCGGTGTCTACACAATTCGGTTTTTTCGTTTCACATTTCTTTTTCTCATAGCAATGTTATGTTGTTCTTATGACAGAGCAGTGGAGTTAGTTTTTGGCGGTCACCTGTTGTTACCATAATTAATGAGTTAAAATCCTCTGAATACACACAAGTTTCTCAATTGACAATAAATTCCAGTGAATGAATGACTTCTCACTTCTGTAGGTCAAATCATATCTCCTTATGGAAACCGGTGTCAAACTAACCAAAAAGTTTTAGTTTCAGCTAGCCGAAGAAATAGATAACAAAATAATATAATTATGAAGAAAGCTTGTCTTTCTAGAATGATACAATTGTCATACAAGCATGAATTTACTTACATTGTTCAGCATATCTGTGAGTATTTTCAGCGAGTTCAGTGATATACCTCTTCAATACATCTGTAAGAAGTTCCAGTGGAGTAGAGTGTATTGAGTTCCATCCTACAGTTTCACACATCTGAGCAACCACTATCCTTAAGATACTAGCACCATAATCCATTCCAGCCATGATTGGTTGAGAGAATCAGTTAATTTTCTGAAAGGATTCATACGTAAGACACAATCTTCGACGAAATTGGCAGAAGTAGATTCCTAATCATTAGGATGCAGGAAAAATCACATACCCCGGTCAAATTCAAGTGTAGTTCCATACTTGCTTACTTCACATCCTAAACAATTAGAACAATGATTCCCATCATATGAGACTGTTGAGAATAATTGACGACAATGTCAACATCGTCACAGAAATAGAAAATTGATGCAAATACGTCGTTTACATTCACACAACATACGCTGTGTACGTAGCTGCGTAGTAGGCGACAGACTACAGAAAACAAATCCAGTTAACAGCTGACCGAATCTAGAATTCAATGCTGCCACACATGACAAACACCTTAGTTCCTTTTATGTCAGAAATAGTTGAGGATAACCAATATATTCTGATATTTGAATGAGTTTGATCAGTCAAATGTTCTTTACATCGATAATTGAAGGTTGAATCTACTATATTTGGTATTTTTATCCAGTGACATCATATAATTGATTTGGATCGATTACAGGACTGGTTTAGTGCTCTTTGTGTCCGCTATGTTGGTAATATTGGTAAAAAAGAAGGGTTTTGACAGCAGTCAATGTCGTACGTCTCGCAGTGTTGGCCAATTCAGTCGCAATATTAATGTACCCAGTGAATTAAGTGTTATATTAACTTAATATTGATCTGTGAACTTAAAATTTGTTTACTATGGAAAATTATAAACCACGTCTAAGGATGCTTGTGATATGTACTAGTTGACACGAACCATAAGGTGAGTTAAAGTTCAATGAATCTGCTGCTGATGTACTTAATGAACAAGATGGGAATCAGCTGTTGCCAGAGACCCATTTAATGCTTGATTTTTCTCAATTCTTTTTTTATAGATTGATTGATCCAATCAAAGATGACTTAGAGTGACTGTTAGAAGATTATGCTCTTTCAGATGAATTACATTATGTCATTATTGAGTTATTGTTCTTCTCTTCAGCGTTGATCAGCTGTTCTACTATGTCACCTGTCAAAACTTGTCCGTCTGGTCTATTGTATTGTAGCACCGAATTCAGGGCTTCAGTGAGTGAGCTAGTGCTTTGAAATTTTTTTTTTGTAAAATATTGTAAATCGACCAATTAAGAACATTATCATAACAATGATTAAACTATGATGTTGACCTGGATGTAGTTTCCATATCTGTACTCTGATTTTTACCAAAAATAATGAATAATTTAGATCATTATTTGACAAAACTAGTTGGCTCTTCAGCTCAATAAAGGTATACGATTTTTTTATCTTATTGACAGTACTTTACTACCTTAAAAATTGAGTTTCAAACCATTATCAAATCGCCATTTGGTTTACAAAGTGAACTAGAATCAATTAGAATTAATTTCGAGTTACTGAGAACAATAGGAATAGACAAGCGTACTTTGCGTGTTAATGTAATTGCGTTGCAAATAAGAGGTATGACTTGAGATTTTAAAATTCCACCCCAGAATTTCAAGCGATTGTCTTATCTATTAAATTTAAGAATACACGAACTATGCTCTCGAATAGACTTTTCAAGTTTGTTACCTAATTGTCGTACTTTTTCAATCAAATTTCGAGACGAAAATAACTTACGTTATTCCATTTCTCATTTTATTTTTTCTATCAATTTTATTCAACAAAGCATAACGATTGTTTTACAAAAAATTAAAGAACAATCACAAATCAAACTGAGCCCTTCTGTGACTAAGTTACTGATTAGTATTCATTCAGATTTAAACCATATGTTACCGTATCCCACCTTCATTAGCTAATTATTTCTTCGTGCATTCTGACAATGTTTCAAGGACTTGAATTTTCAATTAATTGTAAGTGAATTAGTGATGAATTGAAGTTTCTATCTTATACAAGATTCAGGTTGCTATTATACACGTTAATCGATTGCTAACAGCTGTTGACTATTTGAGTGATATTGAACTAGGCCTAATTATGAGTTCAATATGTGATCATTGCATTAAGCAGTAGAAGTTTAATTTTCAGAATTTGTAACTAGAAGACACATATATTCATTTGTATTTTTTTTATAATAATATTTTATAATATTTTATATTTATTTAAATTATATTAATATAAATTTTATATTAAATTAAATAATATTTTAAAATATTTATATATTTTTTTCTCTACCTAATGAACTTGACATGCATTTATTATACTGAGTTGAATAATTTGAATAAGTTGAATAATATTGCTTAGTGAGCTGAGAGTAACGTGCTCAATAAGCATATTTGCTTATCATAAGCTCGAGTGTTGCTGCCATGACATAAAATTTATTTTTTATTTTTGATGATTATTTTTGATGATTCCTCGAGCTCGGATATATCCGCCATTCAACACGTGGCTGATTTATTGTACTGGCTAATATTTCATTGTACTTTTTTTAAAGAACACAGCTTCACTTCGAAAAGCATAATTATTACAGGGTAAATCATCAGTGAGGTGTTCAGATGTCTCAACATTTCATTTTGTGAAATTTTCATGGCTGGCAAACCCTTTGAATCACTTGAACTGAATGAGTGATGTCCATGGAATTTTTCGAAGTCGCTAGGACCAATGTTACTCTTTCAAGTTTTTTCCCTCTTGGGATTCTTGTAATCCGGAGGAACAAATTGAAGATCTTCGATTGGATTTTGTAGGTACAGAACTGACTTTGGCAACGTTGAACAATGTTTCAATCGTATGGATATCATGTAAGTTACGGTCGTATATTATCGGATGAATATCCTGTTTTTTCTTGTTTACTTGCTGAATCACATAATCCTTTGTACTTTATTGAAGAAGCGAAGTAAAAAGATAAAGGAAACAACTCCTTTGTGATATATATCGTTCATGAAAACAGTAAAGTGTGTTGTTCAAAATAGTTCTTCATTCAACTAATTTCAAACTTCATGAATTCATCAAGTTATCAATTGCAAGAAACTTGATTTTTCTGGATCCCTGCAAATCTCATACAATTCTTATCAAATCATTTGAAAACAATAAAAAAATTTAAATGTGGGACATGTGCTAAGATATCAATTCCTTGCTATCATTAATTATCCACGGTTTGGCAATTTGCCATTATTTTGTTTTCTGTGCATGACTGATCTATGTGTTGATGACTTGTGTTTGGAATGTTAAATGACCCGTGGGGGAGTGTTCAAATGTGATGTTTCTCTATAATAAATAAAATCATACTATTCATAAAATATTTGTATGATTTTAAAATAATAGGTATTTCCTCTTCTATGTTATCTGCTAGTTGATCAACGGGAACAAAGTATTCAAGTAGATTTTATTTTGTAGGACTTGTATACTTTGTACAAAGCTTTATTGAACTCAGGGCTACAATACATCATCCCCAACTTAACACACAAGTGATAATAGACACTATTTTCAAATCTCACGCCACACATGTTAAGTCAGTGTAGGTACTAAAGACATTGAAGTCAATTCAAATTATTTTTCAATACTACCCCTACAAAACTTTCAGTCAGAATTTAAATTATTGTTTGCCTTCCACAAATATTCACATTATTAGAGGAATGTTGGCTGAATCAACCAAACATTATTCTTGAATATAATTTGTAAAGATTCATTCATATTGTCTCACTTTCTGAGCTACAATAGTCTCGGGAATAAATAGAATATTGTATTTTCATCACATATATTATAATTCAATATGTTTTTCCCGGATATAAAAAAATAATTTCAATTACTGTAGTAAGTTGTAAACGTTTGATCTCTTGACATGACAACCCAAAACATTAGTTCACCCATATTTCATTCACTTTCGTTGTAAATCCAATACTGTAGTTATGTTGTCCTTGGAGCATTGATTCAAATCAATTAATTCATCATCTTCAACTTCCAGATATTCGCTTCCAAAATAGTTTCCTGTTTATTCGCAACCCCTCCTAAACTGTAGGTTCATCTCATAATCATCATCATCATCCTTCTTCATCGCCGTCGAATTAGTATAGGGCTCATATGAACTAGAAAAGCTTCCAGAATTACCACCCCAAAATTATACTCGCATAATGGAAGTTTTCCATATGGAAGACACTTGTGTGATTACGCTAGCAGAATCAAACGCACCTCCTCGAGTTACGAATTTATCAAATTTTACTGTAGGTATTAAAGCAGGGGCGAACCCAGAATTTTTCACGGTAGGGGGGGGGGGAGACTTCCGTGTTTTTCCCCAATATATACATTCAATATTCTTATATGTTTTATACTATTTCTTCATGTTCCAAGAATTCGAAGTTAGGATAAATCCCCATAATCCCAGGGCAGTCATATATCCCCTTCCCCCCACACACTTGGGGGTGCCCCTGTATTTAAGAGTGGGAAAAGGTTTCTGAGTGATGAAATATTTGGGCAACATACCTTCTGTGATGAATTCCGTAAGTTTTACGTTGTATTTAGGAGTAAGAGATATGAGTTTAAATAGGTATCTGAGTGATAAAATATTTTAATAGTTTAAATTGTTAGTCCTTTGTCTAGCAAAGTTGAGTGCGAAAATCTTGGGGGTGCCCCTGTATTTAAGAGTGGGGAAAGGTTCCTGAGTGATGAAATATTTGGGCAACATACCTTCAGTGATGAATTTCGTAAGTTTTACATTGTATTTAGGAGTAAGAGATATGAGTTTGAATAGGTATCTGAGTGATGGAATATTTTGAATTGTTATTCCTTTGTCTAGCAAAGTTGAGTGCGAAAATCAGGTCGCACATGGCTAAGAGCCATTTATTTGAAAGTATAAGGAGTTGAGGGGTGAATAATATAGTAATATTATGAATGGTTATTTTACATAGTTTACACGAAAGTAGAGACGCACATGGCGAAAGGCATGGCTTGGACATGGGCATGAGGTAAGAGTGAGATAGACGCAATGAGGCCAAGGACAGATTTTAGTCGAGAGTGCTATGCTAGAGTGCTTGTGCTAGTACAAGACAGCTAGTGGAAAGATAGAGAGGTAAATATGACAGAGTAGCTAGAGGCCGAGCTGTTCCTCCCGTTTCTACATGGAAATGAGATCAAGACGAACTGGTATAACGTTTTATGCAGTATTCGCTAAGCTTACCTAACAAGCTCACGTTCAAGCTTGGTGTTCAACAGGAAGTAGAATTTTTGCTCTACTTGCTTGACATATTAGTGGATGTCAATAGAGTGTGAGCTTCAAAAATGCCTGGGCCAACCAGCTGGTTGCTAGTCACTGTTATTAAATAGTCATGGAGTTTTTTCTTGAGGGTGATGCCCTCTCTGGTTTGTGCTTGGGTAATGGGAGGGTGATGATGAGAGATTGCGACTAATAAATAGAGGAGAGGACTCTCTTTCTCCTGAGGGTGATGCCCACATGAGCTCTAGGCTTGTGCGTGGGTAATGAGAGATTTGTAATTAGAGACTCTGAATTATCTCTGGTATAAGCAAGAAGTTGATGCAATGTATGAAGAAAGTTTGAACGGGTAATCCTAAAATTATTGGGCATTAGGAGTAATTGATGATAGACAATTTTAGGTACTTTAAAATATTACTTTTAATATTTTTAATTACTTTAATAAAATAAAAGTACTAATAAATTACTTTATTTTCCTCTTTTTATAATGCATAATGCAAAGTAAAAAATTTACATTTTGTATAATACAAAGTAACAAATTGTGGGTGAAGTTGAGGCATGGAAGCACCCTCTTCCACTTGACCCAGTAATACTTACTGTTTGTTAGAAATATTATAATCCTATTCATAAAGAACGAACAGAAAAAACAGGAAAACTGAAATCATTTCTATATTTTAATACTCCATTTTGGGGCCACCATGATCACGAAGGGATCCCTCGCACTTGTCACATGCGCAAACTCGTTAATTCCGCTCCTGAATTCTGCTATAATCTTGTCCATAATTGGTTTCATGTACAGAGATATTCTTAACTCTGAAATAAAATAGTCTATTATACCTAGAAACCACTTGATTGAAATACCAATAAAAGTGGAATGCAAGTTGATTTTGAACTTGAAATTTCAATTCGATCAAAAATTGAAACCAGACATAAATTCACTAATCGATAAAAGTTTTATAGAGAATATGAGTATCCTACAGTACACATAGGCCGTATGTCAGTAGTCCGGAACTGCGGTAATCCGAACTACACGACAATTGGGAGCTATCTTTGAGTGTGTCGGAATATAAATAGCTTTCTCAACTAGGCTATAAAAGGCTATAACGCTGGGTTGAGTTGTATATACAAACTCAACTAGTCTTCTAAACATACAAACCAATTAATGTGAAGAGCCCTTTCATAGTAGCCCAGCTGTAATTTTGTCCTACAGCCCTACAAACTATGTTTCAACTTTTGAAACATATTTAGAAAGTTTCTGTATTATAATTTGGCTATTAGGTGTGTGCTGTTCCATCCAATTAGACCGGTTCTATATGATAATGATGATGATGATTGAGTAGTATTAGTTTGTAGTAGCATGTAATTATTATTGAGCTGTTATAGTTTTTGGAGAAATAATTGTTAGGTATTGCGTACTCAGGAGGTTTATGTAAATGACAGTTCTCAACTAGGATCAGATCTTACCAATAATAATTTTTCTATTTAAATTAATTAATTAATTTAAATCTCTCTCTGAAATTGAATTTTATAAGTATCTCTCTTACTTTGACTCCATGCATGTGTTTCACAATGTGCAAACGAATTTTTCTCAAAAATTGATTTTTTGTCAATTTTCATTCACAAGCCTTGATCATTGAAGTTTCAGATGGCCCTCTTCTCGTCGCCTATTCAAACAACAAATAAGGCAAAGTTTACTTGCATTGAGATCTTGAAATAAGAAAGCTATTGATTAGGAGAATAAGAGAGAGAATAAGTTGAAATATGTCTCAGAACTACTTATAGAGATTTCGATACTATTGACTTGTAATACTCTTGAACACATTGAATTTTCTCTTAAAGAGAAATATTTGTAGAAAAAAAATGGAATAATAGTTGAGTATATTTTATATAAAAAACATCTCATATATTTTATATGAATATTGTATCTAATAGTTCAATATTGATCAAAAACTATAGAAGTTTTCACAACCATTTATGTTTTTCAAAATAACGATTTACCGGTTTCCATATTAACACCATTATCAATCTCTCAATATTGTTGAAATACAGGTCATTCTGCAACTAATATTTGAAAGTATGATTCTAAAAATACTGAAAACCAATCATTGCATCATATGAGATGAACTGTGAAGATGTTCTTCTCTATTATTATTATTTTCTTTTTTGGTTGATTATTATTATGCTTATGGCTTTTTTGGCTGAGGAAATTCTCGGGTGTTTGGGAAATATGGTGAACCAGGTTAAGTGGGTCCAACACTGAACTTCATTCATGATTTTTTATGGTGTTGGCATGTTTCTTGATCTATATTGAATGAATGATAATTATACGTTAAGAATATTGAAAATATTGTTTTGTCTGAAGATAGAGAATAGCCTAATTATTCATGGATTCATGCAATTTGTTGATAACGAGTCAGATGCAATGCTAAACACCAGTTCAACAGGTTGTTACAAACAGCTGATTTCAACAGGCTGGTAAAATATTGAGACTTATATTACACAATGCATTACTCAACGATATACGACTATAATTCGTTCAACTTGTTCGGAACTCAAGTATAGAACTCTTGTTCAGAACTGAAAAACTCATATATTATAATAAATAATATATAAATATAAGATCTCATATTATCAACTATATTATAAGATTTACATATATGTGGAGGTGTGCATATGGTTTGGGACGAGGTTCAATTGTACGTAATTTTAATTCTTTTTTAGATTCAATCATCTTTTGTTTTGATCATAGTTTTATTTTTCAATAATTACCGTATGTATTTGAATACATTGTAATTTTTTATATATTTCTTGTATTATCTATAAATAATATTCTGTTGTATAAACTGTTATGTAGAGGAGTCAGATCTGGGCAACCCGTTGTCTCCATTGATAAATAAATAAACTCTGAAAAATACAGTGAAGATTTATTTTCAGTAAAGAAACCTATTAAATTATATAAAATACAGTTGTTGAGGTTATGCAATAGAAAGTGAAAAAGTAGATAATACTTGTTTTAAAGTGTAAGTTACTTTTTAATCGCTGATTTCATTCTATTCCGATAAAACGTTTATTTTTATGATATGATAAATATTTTGACTAGAGTTATTTTGTCTTCACGCACTTATTAAATTAAATGTGTCGTAAGACAATACTATTGTTTTGGTATAATAATGTTAGTTACGCTATTCTTATTTGACTACAGATAAATCACAAAATATTGTGATAGCCCTTGGGAGGGTGACCGCATGTCATTTTGTGGCCAGCCGCACTAACTATAATAATTCTGTTATCTGCTATGTAATCATTTCCAAGTGGTTCGGAACCCACCTAGAACCGTCTGTCCATGCATCATTACCCAGACTCGTGTTCAGAACTGTCTCTCCATTCTTTCGGATCCGTGTGCTCATTATGCTTTAAAGAAATTATCTGTTATTTATTCAAAAATCTTCGGAAGATATCTATCACCGTTTGATAGTCGATATCTCACAATGAAAGCAAATATGATCGAAGTCACGTCATGTCGTGATTAGTATCTATCTCTCTATCAGTTGGCCTGTATTATATCTATAATGACTTGGAAAAGTTCATTGACATAAGCATATAACTGTACTAGGTGTGATTATAGGTATTACTCTGGGCGTATTACTAGTGTTCAGACCTAGCGTATTCAGGTATTTTAAAATATTCGTATTCTCTATGCTCACTTCACTTTCACTCGTTCAATATAACTCTTCTTTTACTCTACTTATTTAAACATTACTTTTAATCTACTTTACTTACTTACTTAACTCTATTCTACTATATAGCCTACTGCCCGAGTTTAAGCTCCATGTTCCTCGCAGGAATGCAATACGTTATCGCAAACCGGTTTTTGTAGTGTATTTTATAGCACTCTTTTTCTCTCCTCTTCATCCGCCTGGGACACGGAGCTTAGACAGTACAATATGAGAATCAAAACGAGAATATGCTGTTTTCCAATATATTGAAGAACACTTCCGATTATACAAATCTCATATTTTTGTGAAAGTAAATCTTTCCGAGTCAATTTAAAAATTCGAATCTATCAAAGTTCAACAGGCTATTACGTAAATTTTTAAAATTGAAAAATTATTAACAAAGTGAAAGAATAATTAATCATGTATTACTTGAATCACTTATCTCCTAACAATTTATTGTCATACCATTATTATTGTTAAATGCTTTATGTCATCTGTTATCTTGGAAGACATTAGAACGAGGATTCAGTATTATTGTGATCTTTTCAATTTCAATGCTCTGTCATTTTATCTCTTATCTTGATACTCATTGCAAAGAGGATTCTTTCCATGATTAACCTTAGAATAAATGTCATTTGTAAGTGATATTGTCCCAATAATTGTGAGATTTATCTCTTCTCTTTCCTCATCTTATTATCTCTATTTGTCGTGACAAAGATAAGTTGCTTATTAATCAAAGATGATAATAACATCGGACACTTATAATACTATGTCACCCGGAGTCCATGATAAGGATGAGGCATGTAACTGGTGTATGAATAGAAAAGATAAGTTAACAATAGGAAGAAAAATAGAGATTTCCGAGTTATCGTCGATGTAATAAGAGATAAAAAGTAAGAGATTAGTGTAAAATGAATGAGTTTTATAGGGTTCACTGACATCTTAATATCGTACAATAGTGGTACATTGCTTTCCCTACTTACAGAACAATGAAAATTTTGTTTATAAATATAAATAAAGGTGATAAAAAAGATGTTAGATATTAGGTAAGATTGTAAAAAATAAGATAAATCGGTGGAACACGAAATAAAATGTAAAAAAGGGTTCACAAATAAGTTCACTGACATCTTACAATAATAAACATTGCCAAAAAGCTTTATCCTTCAACCTTTTTTGTTTGTTGATGATTGATTTTTCACGAATAGTCACAAGTTATGAGGACTAGGCTACAAGAATTCAATGAGATGGGAAATCAAGCTGGTTTATGAAGTTTGATAATCTGATATTGTTGTGGAATTCATTGTATCCAAAATAAAGTCGGCGATTGGCATAAATAGAAACGGCTCAGAAGTTGGATGTACAACAAATTCCACATGAGCCAGATAAGATGATGAAGAATAAGAAGAAGAGAGAGAAGAAAAGGACTGCGAGGAAGAAGGAGAAGAAATCAAGAAGATGAGAAGCTAGGGAACCGCTAAATTTAGATACGTTGTCTACTGCCATTCAGCTGTTCTGTCAGACTCACTATCCACATTTTTCTATCATCAAAAGGTGCTTTTATCGATTTTGACCCTAGCCAACACATTGCTCAATCAGCTGTTCGTGTAACATTGAGTTTGATCCAAAGTTCATTAAGATTTTCCAAACATGTTTATAAAGCTTTCCATCTTTATACAAAAATGTGAAATATGGTACCGTTCCTTTTAAGGCAATGCACGTGGAGTTTTTAAAAATAAATATTGTAATATGAGAGCAAAAAATTATATATATAAGTTTGAAGAAAAATATTGTAGCCTAATTGAAGTTGGAAAATGTAGAAAAAAATATAAATATGAAACCGTTCCTTTTAAAGTAATGCACGTAAAGTTAAAAAAATATTGAAATATGACAGTAAAAAATTAAAATGAAAAAAAATATGGGAAATATTGTAATTGAAGTTGAAAGTATATGTTTTTCATATGCTTGAACAAATTTTGCAATATTTTTATATTTAACAATTATTCAGGAATACTTTATATGGAATGAATGATTGGATTTCTACTTTGATTACTACTACTACTATGATTTTTACTATTGATTTTTGAATGATTGGATTTGGACTTTTATGTAATATTGGATTGATTTTATTGATACCTACTATATATCTTGTGAGTTGTTTGCTTTTGACGAGAACTCCCATTCTAATCCTTGTTGTAAGTTTTCATTATAAAAATTATCGAGAACTTATTCCTCTCGTTTGAAAAATAACTGAACAATAGAATAACTATTAAAATTTTATTTACTGTCATACAACCCACAGTATATTATGATGGGCTTATTTGTTTTGAGTGATGAAGAGATTGGGATTTAATATCTGATGTAGGTTTCATTTAAAAATAATTCATAAAATTCACTTGAAGATAGCCTGTCATAAAACGCACATAATTCATCTTCATATTTCACAAATGAAAAACAATGAAAAACCTTGTATTCTATAGATCGCCACCAGAATTCACCTTATTTATTTTAATAACTACTCTAATTTTAAACAGCAAATCCCTGTTCAATTCAGAATAAGACTGTAGTAAACTGCGAAGTAAACCATATAAAATTTTTTGTTTGCATCACAGTAAATTGTAGGTCTACAAAACGTTCTAGATAATAGAAAATCATTTTTAAATTTACCATTTCTCAATGTAACTCCTTCTTGGCCATTTTTTATATTGTAACTTGAAAGCTTATTCTAAGATAAGGATAAGAGAAGATAAGTAACAACAAAGGAAAAATAATTAATGGTGACTCCAGGTCTGATATTGATAGCAGCAATATTCAGGTTAATAGCCCCCGAAACTGATTAATACATATTATTATGATACGAGGACAAAAAGCTCTTGTTTTATTTTTTCGTACAAAGACTGACAAGAGAGACTGAAAAATAACTTTGGTTTCTGCTGATTCCATTTATTTATTCTTTAATTATAAATTTATAATTTTTTTTGTACATTTACATAAATTACAACTTCATATTAATAATAACTAACAAAAATAATGTCTTCTCACCTCGAATTTTCAAATTTTATCAGATATTATTCCCAAATTCTAAAAAATTGGTTTTATTTAAAAAAGCATTTGAGTTTGAGAGGTTTGAAAAGTAAAAAGTTTAATATTATGCATATGACACTTTAAACAAACGTCATTGTGGAATTTTTGGCCCTAAAGCAGGAATGCTCTCAGAGGTATGACTGACTTTTCATTCAAATCTAACCTCCGAGTTTGACCATGAGGTAAGAGTGAAGTGTCAGTTTCAAAACTGAACTTTGTCTTATGATATAATGCCAACTACAAATTGGCATGCACATATGATAACGATCTTCAATAATGTTTTCTAGATGCAAAGTTCAGTTCAATAGACAAATCAATGGCAATCTATTTTTTTTATCTTAGTTTTTCTTGAATCAAAAGTGTGTCACTGTATCAAATTCCTGAACCTAGGAATGGAAAGAGAGTTTTTGTAGAGAATATCAGGATAGCTTCATGGTTGGTATAAATAGAAATCATTATTGTACGGTATATTATTATGTAAATATGTTTTATAACTAACTATATTATATTATGTATGTATTATACTATATATTTAATATGTATTACAACTATGTATATGTATCATTATGTTATCGTATTTTTCTTTTCTTTATTATAATGAAAAATGAACAACTAGTCCACCCCGTGCAGCGCAAAGCGCCGCTTGCTTTCTAAATTTGCTTACTGTAAGGAGAACTATTTATCAATTTATTTTTAGTTTTTAATAAATCTGAGATAATAGAAGATTAGTGGAGGAAGATTGGGATGAACTTGGGTCAAAAATTCAAAAAAGGAACTCATTTAGCGCTACCTGTTGGACTTTTTCAGTACTTCAACTGTATAATCCAACCTAGTACTGAAAAAATCTAACTGATAGTGCCAAATAAATTTTTAGGGGTTTCTTCATTCTTGACCCAATTAAAATATTTTTATTCGAATGAAACCTGCACATATAGGACCGTGTTTCGGCGTAAATCGCGTCAACATTGGTCCATTCAAATACTTTACACAGGCTGTCTTTAGTTTTGTAAAAGTCTCTCAATGTGTAATTATTTTTGTATTTTTAATTATTTTTTTATCTTCTCAATAAATATGAGGGCTGAAAACTTTTATTGTAGGTTTAATATAATTTGGCAGCAATCAGGTCTATATGTAGAGTGTCCGTTTGTTCTTTGTAAGCTTCGAAGTGTTCGTTTGTTCTTTATAAGCTTCCAAATAATTATTAAATTCATTGCACTAAAGAATGTTTTAAAAGATTCTTAGACACAGTGGTGCGGGAACGTTTGGGAATGGCGTTCCCACACTGGTTTTAACAGTGAAAAAATTTGAATTTTTTAAATAAATACTGATTTCCTATGAAATGATTGTAGTATATTATAAAACAATAATTAAGAAACATTTGTTTTAACTCGATTGATGTTTATCTTAAATGATGATTTTTGCGATAATTTGACAAATGTATTTATTTAGCGTTCCCACACTGGAAAATTTCCAAGCTCTCTCATCCTTTACATTTTGCATTTCCAATCTTTTGGCTTTTTTATTACATTCCGCGTTATCAATCTTTCATTATTATTTTCTAATTAATTTCCCGAATAAGCGTTCCAATACACAGTAGTGTCAAATGATCAATCAAATTTTATTTGAAATCCGTAGCTAATAGTTCAAGCTTGAAGATAAAGGAATCGATTAGTTATCTGTTATCATACTTACATATACTAAACGTGTATCCTATTCAAATAAGAAATTCAGAAAGTGTATAACACAAGTATGTAAATAATATATTATTGTTTATGTTATCTGTTACATTATTGTTTATGCTTTCAGTCTTATCAGTTATTCATACAGATAAGTGGAGTTCATACACATGTTTCAGTTCCTTGTTAATTTGTTTTCGTCTGGATGAATAATTGAAAAGCAGCTGAATTGAAAAAATTAAATTCACATTTTAGTGAGCTATTTATTCAGTAATTTATGCAATAAGCTTGGTTATATGGGTGGGCTGCTCCAATTATTAAGATCAAAGTTTATCATGAATTAATTTTGCGAGTGCTCAAAACAAAGGATATTTTTTAATTGGCACATTCTCATTCTTGACTCATTGTTTTTGCAATGATTTATTATCATTTTTTGAATAGTTTCCATTATAATAATAGGTTTGATGTACAATTAATGGTATTTTTGTACAGCGACCCACAAATATCCAATAACATGATGCAATATATTACTGAATATTACCAAAGATAATTGCGAGTGATTTCTCTCCTTTTCTGTTATATACAATACATTACAGTATTATGTTGATGAAATTGAATATTTATTATTAATGTATTATAGGCCTAAATTGTATATAAAATATAATTTATGTATATCCCGCAATGTAATACATTCTAGTATATTGTGCAGGACATTACAGGCTATTATTAATTTAAATATTTTAAAATATTCCATTAAAGTGTCACAGTGATGTATTCCAAATGCAGTTATTTCTTTCTCAAATCAAGATATTTATTTTATGAAATGTTCTTTGGTTGTGAGTTTCCAATTTCTAATTGAATCATTTGTGCTAAATATAGAATAAATTACTCCTCCAGACGGTATTTTGTTTTGGACAAATTGATGAAAAGCGTTCTTTTGTAATGCAGTACAAAAATAAAGAAATCAGGAAGCATTACTCTTTGTCATTACGCTATGTCATTGATAAAATAGTCTTCAACTACAATGCAATTGTGGTGAGAAATGTTGTAAGAGCCATTATTCATTCATCTTATTTCCTTTTAGAGGTATAAATATTAATCATGACATAAATAAGTGTTGATTATTCTGTTTATAAGATTTCTCGCTATTAGAGACTGACGTCTTTCTTTGTGTTTCATGAATTCAAAAATGAAATCTTCTTGTCCTTCTAAGCAGCAACATTGACCTGTTTAAGAAGATCTCGACCTCATATTTTATACAAAGAATCAAGCATATTCAGTTCTCCATCATGTTTCATGAAATCATTATTCAATCAAATTGTGTTTCTATAAAGTTTCACTTGTTCTATAACAAACTATTCTATTTATATATTTAGAGGTTGCATTGGAATCATCACGTATAGATTGAACCATCTATATTTTAATCAGTTGAACAAAAAAAAATGTATTTAGATACAATACAATTAATATTAGTATTATTTAGATTTAATTAACAAGATTTTTGGCCAATTTTTCCTAGATCTAGTTCCATAGATTGTCCTCAAAATTTTTGTTTTTATTCAGATTTCCACCCCTGAAAAATTAATCCAGAATAGTCAATAATCAATTATAAATAAGCTCCATGATTTGTGTATGAGTTTGTTGAAGCGGCATATCAAATGTTTCAAATGTTGTATAATTGAATAGATAGAATAAGAATTATGTTTTTATTTCACCAGAAACAATATATACNATCATTATTTTATTGAATTATTTTTTTCATTAAAAAAATTATTGGGAAAAAAAGGAAGATTGTGATGAACTTGGGTCAAAAATTCAAAAAAGGAACTCATTTAGCGCTACCTGTTGGACTTTTTCAGTACTTCAACTGTATAATCCAACCTAGTACTGAAAAAATCTAACTGATAGTGCCAAATAAATTTTTAGGGGTTTCTTCATTCTTGACCCAATTAAAATATTTTTATTCGAATGAAACCTGCACATATAGGACCGTGTTTCGGCGTAAATCGCGTCAACATTGGTCCATTCAAATACTTTACACAGGCTGTCTTTAGTTTTGTAAAAGTCTCTCAATGTGTAATTATTTTTGTATTTTTAATTATTTTTTTATCTTCTCAATAAATATGAGGGCTGAAAACTTTTATTGTAGGTTTAATATAATTTGGCAGCAATCAGGTCTATATGTAGAGTGTCCGTTTGTTCTTTGTAAGCTTCGAAGTGTTCGTTTGTTCTTTATAAGCTTCCAAATAATTATTAAATTCATTGCACTAAAGAATGTTTTGAAAGATTCTTAGACACAGTGGTGTAGTTGTGCGGGAACGTTTGGGAATGGCGTTCCCACACTGGTTTTAACAGTGAAAAAATTTGAATTTTTTTAAATAAATACTGATTTCCTATGAAATGATTGTAGTATATCATAAAACAATAATTAAGAAAATTGATGTTTAATTTAAAATTGATTGATGATTTTTGCTATAATTTGACAAATGTATTTATTTAGCGTTCCCACACTGGAAAATTTCCAAGCTCTCTCATCCTTTACATTTTGCATTTCCAATCTTTTGGCTTTTTTGATGCCATATCTCTGCGTTATCAATCTTTCAATATTATTTCACCACTTAATTTCCTCGAAGGTTAACCCATACACAGTAGTGTCAAATGATCAATCAAATTCCATTTGAAATTGCACCTAACAGTTCAAGCTTGAAGATAAAGGAATTCATTAGTTATCTGTTATCATAATTACATATACGAAACGTGTATCCTATTCAAATAATAAATTCAGAAAGTGTATAACATAAGTATGTAAATAATATATTATTGTTTATATATCTAATATAGTATTATTATGCTTTCAGTCTTACTGTGTTATTCATACAGATAAGTGGAGTTCATACACATGTTTCAGTTCCTTGTTAATTTGTTTTCGTCTGGATGAATAACTGAAAAGCAGCCGAATCTGAAAAACTAAATTCATATTTTAGTGAGCTATTTATTTAGTAACTATGCAATAAGTTTGGTTATATGGGTGGGCTGCTCCAATTATTAAGGATCGGAAGTTTATCATGAATTAATTTTTGGTGGAGTGCTCAAAACAAAAGATATTTCTTTAATTGTCATATCTTTGTTTCATCCTTGGCTCATTGGTTTTTGCAATGATTTATTACTGTTTTTGAATAGTTTCCATTATAATAATAGGTTTGATGTACAATTAATGGTATTTTTGTACATATTTCAAAGCGACCCACAAATATCCAATAACATGATGCAATATATTACTGAATATTACCAAAGATAATTGTGTGATTTCTCTCCTTTTCTGTTATATACAACACATTACAGTATTATGTTGTTTAAATTGAATATTTATTAATAATGTATTATAGGCCTAAATTGTATATAAAATATTATTTATGTATATCCCGCAATGTAATACATTCTAGTATATTGTGCAGGACATTTCAGGCTAATAATAATTGAAATATTTTAAAATATTGCATTAAAGTGTCACAGTGATGTATTCCAAATGCAGTTATTTCTTTCTCAAATCAAAATATTTATTTTATGAAATGTTTTTTGGTTGTGAGTTTCCAATTTCTAATTGAATCATTTGTGCTAAATATAGAATAAATTACTCCTCCAGACGGTATTTGTTTTGGACAAATTGATGAAAAAGCGTTCTTTTGTAATACAGTACAAAAATAATGAAATCTAGGAAGCATTACTCTTTGTCATTACACTTTGTCATTGATTTAGTCTACAACTACAATGCAATTGTGGTGAGAAATGTTGTAAGAGCCATTATTCATTCATCTTATTTCCTTTTGGAGGTATAAATATTATTCATGACATAAATAAGTAATGATTATTCTGTTTCTCTATAAGTTTTCCTCGCTATTAGAGACCGACGTCTTTCTTTGTGTTTCATGAATTCAAAAATAAAATCTTCTTGTCCTTCTAAACAGCAACATTGACCTATTTAAGAAGATCTCGACCTCATATTTTATACAAAGAATAAAGACATGAAACATATTCAATTCTCCATCATGTTTCATGAAATCATTATTCAATCAAATTGTGTTTCTATAAAGTTTCACATGTTCTATAACAAACAATTCTATTTATATATTTGGAGGTTGCATAGGAATAATCTCATATAGATTGAACCATCTATATTTTAATCAGTTTAACAAAAATAATGTCTTTAGATACAATACAATTAATAACATTATTAGCATTTACATACGATTAACAATATTTTTGGCCAATTTTTCCTAGATCTAGTTCCATAGATTGTTCAAAATTTTGTTTTTTTTCAGATTTCCACTCCTGAAAAATTAATCCAGAAGTCAATAATCAATTATAAATAAGTCTACGATTTGTGTATGAGTTTGTTGAAGCGGCATATCAAATGTTTCAAATGTTGTATAATTGAATAGATAGAATAGAATTATGTTTTTATTTCACCAGAAACAATATATACAAAATAACAAAATAAAAAACAGATGTTGTCTTCTGCTTGTCTGTCTTCTTCTGAGAGTAGCAACAATGAAATACACATTTTAACTGAAAGATTAAGAACTTCATAACAATTCAATTGTATATTAGAGATATATTATATAGAAGGTAAATCTACATAAAATAATTAGGAACGTGTACGTTTCAATTCGAATACATGTATGAGATTCTTGTGTTATGTACTTTTTCAATTAAATCCAGAAACATTTGCTTACACAATCTGGTGATCGTCAACAATAATTGCTCATTCATATGATATATGTAAAAATCTTGTTTCAACATTTGACTTGTGTGAGATGTTTGTTTTCTCAAACAAGTTTCTCATTTCTCATACATAACTTACCCAAGTGTAAACATTAACGACTCTGTTCAAGAATTTTAATTATTGATGTATATTTTCTCTTCAGCGGTTAGTTTGTCTCACAGTCAGCTCTCCTCACAGTGTTATAGTTATCTAATAATTGTTTTTTATTCATTTTTATTTTTATGGTTTATTACTTATTGTTTTTATTATTTTATTGTATGCGTACCTTTTCATAGTAATTTACCTTCACCATATAATAGATAAGGTATTAATCCTTATACTCTTAAGGTAAAAAGGTATTAATCCTCAGATTATACCTTATCTGTGCCATGAGCTTTCATTATGTTGAAAACTATTTTATTGTGTGAAGGAGGCAAAATGGGTTTCTAACTGTTATGTCCATGAATAAAATGATTTATTTATTTTACAATTTATTATCAAATAATATAAAAAACTTTTTTAAATTGTCAAACTCCACTTTAATAAACACAACGTTTACACCAGGACCATGGTTCCATGTTATACTTAACACATCTTCAGCTGTACTCGAGTTTGACAATTTCAAAACGTTTTTCTATTATGGAAAGATTCTACAACATCAATATGTGTTCAACAAATTTTATTATTTAATATTCAGCTTTTTAATGATATTGTAATAACATATGGTATTATACAGTCAATTTTCACAATCTTGCAGTCAGTTGCCTGGTAACTGTGTTTGTTTCATGCATTACTTTTTTGTGTATTCACTATGATTATAGTAGGCTACTATTTTTTTAATTTGGCGGATCGATCAGCTGATTACATATGGGGAAACAGACGAATGTTCTTTGGCTTCACGCACAGACGCTTGTCTGTCTCAACTAATTATCACTTGATAGGGAACATGGTGTAAGTTATAATAAATCTGTTTGATAATTTTTTGTGTTTTGTGTTTGTTTTCAGGAGAGACAGGCGGGAGAAGATGCACGCTATGGGTATGGATGGGTGTGGGGAGGTGGAGGCGTTCGTTCAGTTGGGCACTCTGATTGTAGAGGGCAGGCTTGCCAGTCAGGCACTCAGAAGGGGTATAGCGAGGATGTCACTGTCCACTGTCGGGATCTAGCGAATTCATGAAATCTGCAACATGTTTAAGATCTTCCAGTTTCTGTTCTATAACATCTTTACTCAGTTGAACAAAAAAAAAATGTATTTAGATACAATACAATTAATATTAGTATTTAGATTTAATTAACAAGATTTTTGCCCAATTTTTCCTAGATCTAGTTCCATAGATTGTCCAAAATTATGTTTTTTATCAGATTTCCACTCATGAAAAAGTAATCCAGAAGTCAATAATCAATTATAAATAAGTCTACGATTTGTGTATGAGTTTGTTGAAGCGGCATATCAAATGTTGTATAGTTGAATAGAATAGAATTATGTTTTTTTTCACCAGAAACAATATATAGAAAATACAATGCCAACAATGAAATACAATTTTAGCTGAAATATTAAGAACTTCATATCAATCAATATATTAGACATACATAGAAGGTACCTACATAAAATAATTAGAACGTACGTTTTAATTCGAATACATGTATGCGATTATTGTGTGATATACTTTTTCAATTAAATCCAGTAACATTTGCTCGCACAATCTGGTGATCGTCAACAATATTCATTCTATACTCAATACGTCAATACCCATTCATTTGACATGTAAAAAGCTTGTTTCAACATTTGACTTGTGTGAGATGTTTGTTTTCTCAAACAAGTTTCTCATTTCTCATACATAACTTACCCAAGTGTAAACAAATGTGTATTTTCTCTTCAGCGGTTAGTTTGTCTCACAGTCAGCTCTCCTCACAGTCTTGTAGTTGTCTGATAATTGTTTTTTTATTTGTGCATTACCTTTTTGTGTCTTCACAATGTGTCATTATGTTGAAAACTATTGTATTGTGTGAAGGAGGCAAAATGGGTTTCTAACTGTTATGTCCATAAATAAAATGATTTATTTGTTTTATAATTTATTATCAAATAATATAAAAAACTTTTTTAAATTGTCCAACTCCACTTTGATAAACACAACGTTTACAACAGGACCATGGTTTCATGTTAAACTTAACTCAGCTATACTTGAGTTTGACAATTTCAAAACGTTTTTCTATTATGGAAAGATTCTACAACATCAATATGTGTTCTACAAATTTCATTATTAAATATTCAGCTTTTTAATGATATTGTAATAACATATGGTATTATACAGTCAATTTTCACAATCTTGCAGTCAGTTGCCTGGTAACTGTGTTTGTTTCATGCATTACTTTTTTGTGTATTCACTATGATTATAGTGGCTACTATTTTTTTAATTTGGCGAATCGATCAGCTGATTATATATATGGGGAAACATATTTTATTTAATAGTTTATTATTTAATTATTTAATAGTGGGGAGACCCGAGTAGGGTTGTTCCATTCACTTCACCAGCAACTAATTATCACCTGATAAGGAACATGGTGTAAGTTATAATAAATCTGTTTGATAATATTGTGTTTTTTATTTGTTTTTAGGAGAGACAGGCGGGAGAAGATGCACGCTATGGGTATGGATGGGTGTGGGGAGGTGGAGGCGTTCGTTCAGTTGGGCACTCTGATTGTAGAGGGCAGGCTTGCCAGTCCAGGCACTCAGAAGGGGTATAGCGAGGGATGTCACTGTCCACTGTCGGGATCTAGCATTGCTCAGGAGCGCAATCGCAACAAACACGTTTGTCAAGATGACTCTTATCTGGTAATTTCATTCAATTCATTTATCCAAAATGTTTAAAATTATTCACTATATCGATTTCTATATTTTTCTATTTCATTCAATTTCATCGTTAATGATCTACTTTTGATCAAACTTGTGTTACAAGATGATTCTTACAATCATGAGAAACTTCATTTATTTTGTTGTATATCCATACTTTTTTCTACTGATAAAATAACACTATTTTAAAAACACTTTTAAAGTGACAATACAGTGAAACCTTGATGAATCTCAATTACTTTCTTTAGAATTTAGAGTAAAGTTTAGAGTATACTGACTGAACTTCAATTCAGTGCCAACTATGATGTTTATAGGAACTATTTAAAATATAATGTGATGCCCTTCAAAAGCAATGCTTGTTTATTTAGGCTATTCAAACGTTTCAATCTTAAGATAAGTCTTCAAAATAACATTATACATGTAATTAATACAATATTGAGTTCTATGTACTCTCCATTTCCATCATACTTTTGAAATTGTAAAAACTTCACAACATGCATATTTTATCACAAGATTATATAGGTTTGTAAATAAGGAATTAGGCTATATCATTTTTTGCCAATGGCTCTCTGGAAAATTGTTTGTTTATCATGTCACTTATTATATTTTTGACTATTCTATTTGATTCTATGTAATTAGGTGTGTTTTTTTATTAATTTTTAAAATGTTTAAAACATGTGTACTCTATTTTTTATAGGATTGTATCGGTTAATAATAATTAGGGATGATATCATCATTTGCCAATGGTTCAATGGTGAACTATTTGATTCTTATGTCTCCATTATAATATTATGAGTTTTCTATGTACTCTCCATTCCCACCATATTTTTGAAATTGTAAAAACTCACAACATGCATACTTTGTCACAATTTCAATTTATTGCCAAAAAACAAACAATTCACTCATACATATACATACATGTGCAAAAATAAAAATAAGATGAACATAATATTATACATGTATACATATTTAAGAAGAAAAAAATAACTAATATCTTATGTTAGGCATCACCAGCAAAACGAAAACTCTTTGCCCGCTGGTGAGAGTTGCATAAAAAATACTCACAATCTCACAATAATAAGAAATTGAAATTAGGTTTAAAGATAATATAGGTTTAAAAATAATAGGTGGCGAACATGTTTTGTTAACTATGTATTATATTATAATAAAGCTTTATTGACATCCTTTACACTACAATCTCCTACTCCTCTCCATTGATGTAATAGCTATTTATTATATTTTTGACTGTTATCTATTTGATTCTATCTTTTATGTAATATCGTGTGTTTTATTGCAGTGTGAACGAGTTGAGAAGTTGCGTAAACACATGTCTTTGCTGTGTGCCAATTCACTGCCAATGTGTGTCGAAGTACTGCTTTGTGCCGACTGTCAGTGTGGCCGTGAAAAAGCTCAGAGCTCAGATATTGCTGTTGTTCCATCTCCGAATGATCTTCTGCTCGAGCAATGGACAGTTTCATTGGTGAAAAATAGGTAATTATTCATTTATAATAGTATATTACTTAACAATTTTGTGAGAATAGTTATTACAAACGAGATAGAATAGTTTATTTACGAGGCTGGAAGCCGAGTGCAGAATTATCATACGAGTATGTAATCACTTTCCCAGACAATTTATGTACGATATCTTTTGTCTTACAAAAATATAAAAACAGATAAGTTGTAATAATTAACTATAAATTATTGGTCCACGAACATCACCTCAAAACACTAGATCAAAGTGTTACATCTTTAACTTCCACGATTTCATGAGACATGAGAATGAAACACCTCTAATTCAGGGGGTTCTGTTTCATAAAGCTTTCTCTTGTACAACAACGTTTTAGATGTATTATTTCGCACGTATTATAAGTTATTTGTCAAGCAGCTAATTACGTTTAAAATATTTGACAGATATGGTTGGTCAGTGAACTATGACCATGGTTCAATAAGATTTATCTGTCTGATAATACCTTAATCCTGATTTATTACTGATAATTTCTGTCTGAACATTCCTTCTGAATTTGATTTTCGATTGGTTTGTCCATTTTCAGATCAAGTATTGTACCAATGACAATCAACGGATTGTTTCAAGCGGTGCGGTCTCAGCTTCACTTCTCGCAATTGTCAGCCTGGTGGAGCAGCTCGCGCGGAAAGACGCCTCAGAACGTTTGCTATCGTTTGACCCTTCCTGAGCAAGCATTCTCTTCCCAGTTCTCTCGTCAGCCTCTAGAACACAGTTTCCCTCTTGCCAGTGTCACCAGAAATCTGAATATCAAGGTAGGACGAAAATTAAATAATAATCTTGAAGGAAACAATTACACAAGAATTCAACATTATTATTTTTTTTTGAGGGTGATGCCCACATGAGCTCCAGGCTTGTGCGTGGGTAATGAGAGGGGTGATGATGTGAGATGACGACTGTTTTTAGGCAGTCGGGACCGACGGCTTATCGTCTCCTCCGAAAGACGGGAGTGGAATGGAGTGGGAGTGGATGGAATTATTTATTCATTTCAGTCTCAAGTAACTTGTATGAATGAAAATTCATAGATAGAATTCTCATAGATAGAATTCTCATAGATAGAATATCTTTGCATTAGATAGATAAATAGAGAGATATTATTTCTTGACGTTGCTGATGACCGTAGAGTACGATGGCGAAGAAATAATATCTCTCCATTTATCAATCTAATAACAAACCTCAAATTAAATGAATCCGATTATACATGGTTCACGATGTACCCATCTAGGGAAAATTGGTTTATACTGCGAGGAGGAACTATACTGATATTCATTTAAGTTGGCGGATGGGGATCAGTAAACAGCTGATGTTTCGCAGCTTTAATACAGTACTTAACCTACAAATGCTGAACTCGCAGATTATTGCAAAGATATTAAAAAGGTCTTCTTTAAAAGATCGACTTGAAAGGTCTTCAAGACTTTGAAAAGTCTTTGGATTATTGTGTCAAAGCTGCGTAACATCAGCTGTTTACTGATCGCCAACTGGAGTGAATACTGCTATAGCAGGATCCTTTAAACTTGTCAGAAAACATATGTTTTACTCGGCCACCAGTACAATACTTAACCTACAAATGCTGAATCTCGCTGATTATTGCAAAGACTTTGAAAAGGTCTTCTTTAAAAGGTCTTTTAAAGACTTTAAAGGTATTTAAGACTTTGAAAATTCTTTGGATTAATGTGTCAAAATTTAACAACAGCTGATTTCTGACAAGTTAAAAGGATCGTGCTATACACCTACGGATCTCCCCACCGATGAAAGTCATACGCTAATAATGATAGTACTTAGATTCCACATTTTGAAATAAATTTTCACAAATGAATCTTGAGAATTGAATGACATTAATGAATCAATTGTATTTGTAGGTATCAGTTCAAACCCTGCCGAGAAGTGAGTCCATATACATAGTGTCATGTACTCTGCATTCATCGAAGGCAGAGGCTCCCGCACGCAAGCGCTCAACCACAGAACAACCATTGCTTGGCGAGAGTCTTCTTGATCCACCATCTTCTAGTCGTCAAGGTTATTTTTGAAAAAATCCATATTTCTAACACTAGTACAGTTCCTAATGAATAGCAAATGGCTAACTTTTTGACCTGTGATTTGTATGACCAACTCAATTAGATTGTACAATAATATAATTATAGTGTTTGATAATATCTTAATTCGTTTGATATCTTCAATTTGATGTAATAAATTGAAAGCATGATTAATCGATAAAATATTATATCATTGATAATAACATTTACAAAATAATTTGACATAAGTATTGTAATATTCGTGAAGGTAGGAAAAAGAAGTTGCTATTCTTCGTAACTCAATAATTGTAATAATTGCAATTATTGTAATATTAATTAACATTACCTAAACTGTAGAAGACACCAGCAGTAAGCCTATAAATATGAGGAATTGAAAATTGTCAAACCGGGTAGTCAAACCCAATAGCCTTAGGTCAAGCTATTCTTCATGCACTTTACTGAGAATTTTTCTTTTGAAAACTTCATCACTAATGAGATTGTTAAGTGGAAATGTAAATTGTTATCATAATTATTTTTAATTAATTGTAATTTTAATAATTTTAACTGTTACATACATTTTTACATTTTATATACATTATTTATACATTTATGTTATTCTAATAATATTTAACGAACAGGTATTTGTCTTGGAACAATATTATTTAACAATTGTTTGAATAGAAAATATATAATTTAGTCAGAAATAAGTTCTGCTAACATATTAAATTAATAGAAAATTTAGAAAGTTTCTAGTACAAAAACTGTAAATCATCACATAAAAGAACAATGAATAAGACTAAATCACACGAAGTTGTAATTAATTTTGAACAAAACAAGCTCACTCCAAAATCGTTTCCCCTAGAAGAAAAAATGATTAAAACACGTATAGGCCTAAAACAAATATTTTAAAAAAATAATATCTCGTTTCAGAGGATTGTAGAATTGAAAGCGACTCTAATTGGAACTCCTTCTCATTGAAATAAAATAATTCCTTTGGATCTTTCAAAATTCACTACCAAAAATATCGTGGTAGAATAGACATCACTGTCCAAACTTACCCACGTCAGAAAAATAAAGAAGTCATTCTGCTCTATTCTAGAAACACCATTCTCAGACTCCATTTAGTACAAAAAATAACAACTTTGTTCTTTTAATTAATTAGTTTCTCCTTCAAACTTATCCATACGTCTCAAAGCTCGAGTATATTTAATAGATATTATTGCTGAAACTTAGTTGAAAGATAGTTTCTAGTATAACCACAGCGAAAAATAATAGACACATGAAATTGAAATAAATAGGACAATAAAAAATTCTAGTAAAAATGGGCTACAAAAATGGGTCTTACCTGTATTGATATAATTATTTAAAATATTTGAAACAATCAATTTAAAATAAATAAAGGGGTTAATACATATAATCGTGTCTTATCTACTAACGCATGTCATTAAAAAAGTGTTTTATGTTGTTTGACACATTTTCATTTTGTACTCTAAAAATATTCTGGAGTCTCAGTATTGGATACTTTGCAGTATCTCATGTTTTATTCGTATTATTCATTATGTCTTACAATCATATGCAAAAACACAATTTATAATATTATCAATTTTAGTTAAATATGCACATACAATATTTTGGGTTCTAGTTGAAGTACAGTTTTAAACAATATACTTGTAATTTATGGTTTCTTGTATAATTAAAAACCCCGCTTAAGCTATGCATGATTCCTAAATGAATATCAGTCAAATAATGTTTTCAATGATTTGATCTGTTAGTAATTTCTTTTTATGAAACTCATTCTTCGGTTTCCAGTTTCATCAAACGTTTCAAGGCGTAACAGTACCCAGAGAATATCTAGACCCACTGTGACGTCAGGATCGTGCTCGTCTCTTCCAGTAGAGGGTGCTCAGTCAAGAATGACAGGGCCCTCTCTACAAACAACAATTCCAATTTTATCCGGTGAGAGTGATACTTTTGTAGGCCGTATTGATTTTTAAAACTGCGGAAATTGAACTATGTAAAAAAGTTCCCGATCCTCCTCCTTACTTCTTATCTCCTCCCCAAACCCTTCTCACCTTCACCCAGTCCCCCTCAATCCCCTCCTCTCCTCCCTCCTCCCCACCTCTCCTCCCCACCTCTCCTCCCCACCCCTCCTCTCCACCCCACCCCTTCTCCCCTCCTCAACCCTCCTCTCATTCCTAAAAATCATGATTGAAATAATTGTTATAAAGAATCCATCCCGTAAAAAGTTTTTCAACTTTTTAAAATGCTAACTTACTGTTAACTGTTTCAATTATTATTCACTTTAAACTGTTTCGAACGTCGACCTTTCTTGTTGATATTCCAACTATTCTGCTCTCAATCAATTAGTTATTTCTCAAATGTTTCAATCATTCACTTTCAACTGTCTCAAAAAGTTGACCTTCACTGTTGATATTCCAAGTATTTTGCTCTCAATTATTAGTTCACTCTCAACTGTTTCAATTATCACTTTAAACTGTTTCAAACGTTGAACTTCACTGTTCATATTCCAACTATTTTGCTTTCAACCAATTAACTGTTTTCAATTATCAACTGTTTCTTCCTGTTTTATTTCAGGATTAGTTGATGATCGTATGCAAACAGGTTGTGAGAGAACAGGCAAACATCACTGCAGCTATGGAGAAGAAGATTTGGAATGTAGCACCGATCATCTGCCCTCAAATAATAATAACAATAACAGCAACAATATCATCACAAACAACATCAACAACAACAATAGTCAAGAGTCAACTCCTCAGAGTGTATCAACACAAACTACCAAAAAATTCCATTTCGAGTTGAGCCAGAAAGAAGTGCAGGAAGTTCTTACAGTTTTAAGGTACAGTGATGCCATCGATCATAATGTTTATTATAAAATTCCAAATAATACAATAACAGTGACAATATCATCTCAAAGAACATCAACAACAACAATAGTCAAGAGTCAACTCCTCAGAGTGTATCAACACAAACTACCAAAAAATTCCATTTCGAGTTGAGCCAGAAAGAAGTGCAGGAAGTTCTTACAGTTTTAAGGTACAGTGATGCCATCGATCATAATGTTTATTATAAAATTCCAATACTGATAGGTTATAATAGAGGATAGATATTGTAGTTCAATACTGATAGTATGCAATAGGAGACAGATTTATTTCAATACTGATAGCACACAATAGAAGACGGATATCTTATTTCAATGCAGTACCATTAATTCATATACTTACGTCGCACAATGCTAAGTCTTCAAAATCGATTAAATAAAAATGTGTTAGAACCAATAAACAGCATATTATATAAATTTCAATTTCCACTCTTACCTTACACGTTTTGAGCATTAGATTTTTTTGCAATTCATAGGTTTATTATAATTATTTCAAATTTTCCCGTTTCTGTGCGCCTTTTTGTATTATTACCCGATCAAAATGTTTGTAATTTAATTCCAATACTGATAGGATACAACAGAGGATAGATATTGTATTTCAATACTGATAGAAAACTGACAGTTTACAATAGGAGACAGATTTCTTATTTCAATGCATCAAGATTCAGTATCGGTACTTTATAATATACATATTATTAGCCATGGACAAATAAGATAGAATATTTTTGGTGAGATTTTGTGATATTTAAACCAAATTAGAACACTAATATACTGTCAAATATCACTTATTTAATTTTAGAGTATTATTTATGAAAATCAGCTTGAAGTATTATTTAATGAAACAGCTGAATGAATACAATCGCAGTACAGAAAAAGTCAATCAATGATTCATTTTTGTTTGTTTCTAGAACTCGCACGCCCAGTAACATCAATAATTTTTCGTACAAACCTGATTTGCAAGAGCCAGCGGTCGCCAAGTACCCTCCATACAAACAACATCCAGCGCTTCCCGTTCACATTACCAAAGATGCAACAGCAAAAGCCGATCTTCTGTTGTCAGCCATCTTGAGAACTAGCAAAAAATCCGAAAACAATTCCAGTAGTAGTGAAAAAGAGCCCGATAAAAACCCGTTCAATGATCTCAGTTGTGTGAACTCGAAAAAAATCGATCCTTCGTTGTTGAAAGATGATTTCCGGACCACGAATTCGAAAGTTTGTAGTGATGTGATTAATAACAAAGATGGTTGTAGTAGTTGTGCGATAGAGGATTCGAAATCGGCCGTTAAAAGTGTTTGCGATGTATTTCGAACTCGAAAGTGTTGGAAGAAAAAATCAGTTTCCGAGGAGAATCGAGTCAAGTGCAAATCTAAAGCCAGCAGCGAGCAGACAATTTATCAGGATGATGGCGGCGAAGAATATTTCCATGATCTCAATACAAAGCAGAAGAAAAACGAGGTGAGCATGATATCTCTATCCGTATCACTATCTCTATCCTAGAAAATCTTCCTCTCTTTTCAACTTCTTAATTTTTTTCATTTATACTCGTAACTGTTAATTGTCAGCCTCAGTTAAACTAAACACATCTTCCTTTAACTTCTTCTTCTTCTTTTTATTTTCCCCTTCTGCCACTACAGCCTAGGGGTCCCAGCCTCGGCCCATCTCTTCCACGCCTCCCGGTCCTCAGCCATTCTTCTCATTTCCCTCATGGAACTTCCTCTCTCTCGACCCAGACTTTCAAGGTAACTCTCCCAATTCATTCTCGGTCTACCCTTTCTTCTTTTTACTTCTCTTCTGGTCTCCATCACTTGCTTTACCCCTCTACATTCCTCCATCCTGGTGACATGTCCAAACCATTTGAGCTCCTTTTCTTTTACGTCCTCACTTAGCACCTTCCTCCCTACCTCCTGTCTTACCCTCTCATTTCTCCATCTATCTCTTCTCGTTTTGCCCACCAATTTTCTCAGAAATCTCATTTCGCTGGCAGTTATTTTACTCCAATGGCTTTTCAGGGTAACCCAGCTCTCACTTCATACATGAGAGTAGGAGCAAAATCACAATTGAAGACTCTTTTCTTTGTCTCCATAGACAACTCTCTTTTTCCTACCACTGTTTGTGTGGTTTAATTGGAAGTATACATGCATGGCTTTCTTCACTCTGTTTCTTATTTCTTTATCCAGCTTCCCATCATTGCTGATTACTGTACCTAGACATTCATATTGATCAACCTCTTCAAGGGCCTGTCCTCTACATGTTATTGCCAGAGTGTTTCTTTGGCCCCCTGCTATCTTCATGACCTTGCTCTTCCCTGCATTGACCTCCATACCTCTTCTAGCCATAACCTTCTCCTATACATCCACTGCCTTTTGAAGTTTACTCTCACTATCCTCCATTAGCACGATGTCGTCCGCAAATACCAAGGCCTGTACATACACTGGTCTGAGGTTTTTATATCCAACCTTCATTCTTGGAGTGTTCCTTTTACAATATTTGAGAATGCTATTCATAAACATTATGAAAAGCAGTGGGCTCAGGCTATCTCCTTGTTTCATCCCTTTCTTCATACTGAACTCTTGTGAAAGGTCTCCAACAGTCCTTTTATACAGTGCCTGTACAGCTCTCATCAGTCTATCACTCACTTCCATCTCCCTCATGGCACTCCATATTTCTTTCCTGGGCACTGAGTCGAATGCTGCCTTGAGGTCTAAGAATGCCAAATATAATTCTTTACCTTCTTCCAAATAAATTTCCATCACCCTTCTTACAGCACAAATGTGGTCCTGAGTCTGCCTATCCCTTCTGAATGCGCTTTGCTCCTCCTCCAGTCTCTCCTCTACTTCTCCTCTCAGTCGCTTCTCTAAAATCCTGGAGTATAGTTTCAACACCACTGACGAAAGACATATTGCTCTGTAGTTATCGCACTCCACCGTTCTACCTTTCTTATAAATGGGAATTATAATATTTTTCTCCCAATCACCAGGTATTTCATTGTATCTCCACACCTTTTTGAATAGTTCCCACAAATACAACTTGACCTTTGATCCGCCATACTTTATATACTCAGGGCTTAGCTCATCAATACCTGCTGCCTTTCCAATTTTCATTCCCCTTATCGCCTCCTCAACTTCCATCCTGCGTATATCCCCATTCTCCTCCTCTGCTTCCCTCTCTCTCTCGACCGGTCCTTCAATGTCCTCTTCCTCCCCACCTCCAAATTTCTTTTCATAGTGACGTCTCCATGTTGCTAATATTTCCTGAGAATCAGATATTATCTTTCCTTCTTCATTAGCAATATTCCGTATCTTTTTCCCAGCTTTTCGTCTCAGCCCTCTAATTGTACTCCAAAATATCCTGTTATTGCACCGAAAGTTTTCTTCCAATTCCTTGCCAAATTCCTCCCATGTTTCAGCCTTGGCCTTCCTCACTGTCTCCTTAGCAAGATTCCTTTTTTTCAACATATGTATGCCTGTCATCTTCATTCTTTGTTCTGACATACTTTCTCCATGTTTCTTTTTTCTCATTTATTCTTGTCGTAACCTCATCATTCCACCATTTTGTGCACTTGATGAAAACATCTTGATTGAAAGTAGCTGTAGTTTCTACTTCTTGTTTTTTACTCAATTTGTTTTTCAAGTACTGTAGTGTAATTATATCTGTAGAGAAAGTATGGGTATTCAACACAATAACTATTTATGTGTTACTTTTAATTTAGGAGCAATCATCCAGATATAACGTACCAACAGCTCTTGATAAGGCCAAGTTTCGTCAGTCTTTGGACTCAGCAGCTTCCATGGTGTTCCACTGTCGCACCGGGCTTCCCCTCACATCGAGTCCCGCTCCCCTTCGAAGAGTCTCCCAAAGATTCGACTTTGACAGCTCCATCAACTGTGTATCAGCCATCAGCAGGTTAGTTCATGATAGGTTTACAATGAACGTCATTTAAAAATAGTAATTACAGTATCGGATTCACTGAACAAAACATGAGATAAGGGAGATTTTAAATGAAAATATATAGGTGTTAGTCTAATTCTAGATTGTTGAAGTCGACTTGAGTTCTAGTTTATGATATATTTTATGCTAAAATGAACGTTATTGAAAATAAAACTAATTGCAACATGGTTTTGCATCTTCAAGAAATGGCGAAGTTTGGACATATAAATGTCCATTCTTGGAGAAGGATATGCAAGGACATCCTTCCCATCAACACCCAACCGTAAAATTATTCAGATAGCTGTGACTAAAAACTGAAATGAAAGTTGGAATGATGAGAGATGAATGGACCTACAGCTTTAGGTGAGTTCCGAACCACCGGGAAGCTGCCCACATAAGCTCTAGGCTTGTGCGTGGGTAATGGGAAGGATGATGATGAGAGATGAATGGACCTACAGCTTTAGGTGGGTTCCGAACTACTGGGAAGCGATTTTGAAGCTCATAAATTGTATTTAGAGGAGCCGGTGACTGTTACACCAGGAGTGGTAAATGCCGTCTCATCATATATTCAGGGGTGCGTTTTGTTCAATGGAAATTGATATTAATTTTTATTTGTGCATGTATTTTGTTTTTAGAAATGAATTTTGTTCAATCCAATGATGCTTATTTACGTTATTACTGTTGTCGTATGGAACATTGTATTTTACATGATTACTTCATCTCATCTTTATCAACTATAGTCTGGCAACAGACAAAAGAACCTTCGCGCATCGTATCACTAAAGTGATACAGTATCACATAGTACCACTACTCTAGTGAGCGAGTGAGATAAACTGCTGCATTGCATAACGTGCGCTCTCTCTGCGCAGTAGAGTTCTTATTTTGAAGGCTCTTTTGTCTGTTACCAGACTATAGTGAATTTTAGGGTGTTTTTTTTTTAATAATTGAAGATATTATTGTAGATAGCTTGGATTGGTTAATTGGAAAAGCTAAATTCGAATTGTTTTCTATTATTTTCAGCGCTCTGTATGAACCTTCAGACAGATTGAGTGTTGGAAGCGACGATACAGAAGGCGAAAAATCACCAAGCTCTCCCACTTGTCTCAGTCATAAACAGTTTTATTCCTCATGGCCTCACCACTCACAAATTCCATCATCACTACTTGGTGAGTTATTGTTTTCACGTCTCTCTCTTTGCGTTTGCTTTTTTCATGAATGACTGCAGTTTATTAAAAGAGTTTTGCCAAACTTATTGTAGCCACTGTTGCCGTTTTATTATATCGAGCCAATTTAGATGCGGTCTGTGCCAAAAGAAAGGTTAGCGGTCCTTGATGTGCAGGTTTCATTTTTATTTTGTAAAAAAATATGTTTAAGGGGTGAGAAATGTAAAATAAACTCAGCACCATCTCTTGGCTGTTGACGGAACTGCTTGGACCTGTGTGCTAGATAGAGTTTTCTAGCACAAGGTTGATTTGAAAACGTCTTTATTCAAAATCATGTACAGATACAATGAGAACAGTGTCAATATTCATATAAATAAACAAAACATAACAAATAATAAAGAACAGTCATAAAAACTCAGTCAGATCTGTAAACTCTTGTAGGGAGTACAGGGACAATGATACCAAATATTCCTTGAGTTTCATTCTTAAACATAAGATGATAACGTCAAAATACATATTGAGATTGTGAGAATTTTGTCAAATTGACATCCTTAAAAGATCTTTTTGATGCTTGAACCGAATCAAAGAATTCAATCTGCATTATAATTAGGCTATTATTTTTGATTGTATAAATAGCTAGCTATAAAGATATCTTCTAGTGTGTTTCTCTAAACTGCATTGAATTGTTATAATCAAACCCATTTGTAGCATGCAAATTGTTTTCGTGTCGGTTTTCAGGAAGTTTTGAAGAATCGGTATTAAAATATAATATTGTTGATAGTTAGCACATTAAACTGCAGATCTCAGCGCCAGTGGCTCGTTTTGTCCGCCTCATCTCGTGCTTCCTGTTACCGTATTCTTCTACACTCTGGGAGACAATGACAAAGTCTCAACTCCATATCTGGTAATTATTGAAATGGGTTTCTCGCATTTCATGTTTTAGTTCGCTGTTCTTGTTCTTGTTCACAGTTTTAATGGTTTTCTTAACGACTAACAAACAATTATTTAGAGTTCAATGCAATACATCTTTGAATTTATAGCTCAATTATTATTATAAGGAAAAAGTGTTAGTAAAATGTTGATTATTATAATAAACATGGATTATTTTGAAGTTTTGGGGAGTCCGGTCTCAGGTGTCAAATTATCCATCTCATGAACTGAACAAAAATTCAATTAATAAGAGTAACCTTTTTTGGATGTTTTTCAACTAGATTAAAATCGACACTTTATTTGTTCAGAAATATTGTGGAACTTCTCCATATTAGGTAAATGAATGAAAACAAATTTTGTCTATTCCACAGTATAAAAAACCAAACTTAAGTTTAAAATGCTTTTGAAGAAGACCTTTTTAAAATACCGTTATAAAGTCTTTGCAATAATCTGCGAGATTCAGCACTTTTAGGTTAAGTATTGTGTCAAAGCTGCGTAAAATCAGCTGTTTACTGATCGCCAAGTGCCAAATTGAATGAATCACACTATAATCATTAATTGATTGGTTTATTTCAAAACATATTATCAAGCGTTAGTTTAAACTTTAGAAAGATTAATACATTAATCACTTATTTCAAAAATCAATCATTAAAACTTGATGATTTATTTTGTTGTAGGGTCATATCAACCTGGGGAAAAAGGGCTACCTGGTACCCAGAAGCGGCACCATCCAGGTGACTCTGCTAAATCCTCTGGGAACCGTGATAAAAATGTTTGTAGTAATGTATGATCTCTCTGACATGCCAAACAACTCATGTACCTTCTTACGTCAACGTACTCTCTACATGCCTGCATCAGCTGATGGAGAATCAATTGAGAGCGCACAGAAGTATTTACGCTACCTCATTCATCTCAGGTAAGTTAGAGTTACTCTTTACACCAATCAATCAGTGAACAATTTCATGTCATCTTGTACACTTCTTTTGTATACCGATACTATAAACTATTTATTCATTTATTCATCTTATAATTTCAAAGCTCTAGTGATCTGTGAAATGTTAACTAAATTATGATGAATGAAAACAAAGAATAGGAGGAAGAAAAAGGCGAAAAAGAAGAGGAAGAAGAAGAAGTAATAATAAGAAGAAATAATCTGGTACTTGTTTTATAAAAATTTTCCGCAGTATAGGAAAACCCCATACTATAAATGTATTACTGTTTGCCTTACTATTCTTGTCTGCCTTGTCTTGTGTCTGCCTTTTTGTATTACAGAACTTCTAGAATTTCATGAAATTTCAATATTACATCCACACTGTACTTTAGCATGTTCTACTCCAAAAATAACATGTACTCCTATATATTTTGCAGATTCTCGAGCTCAAAATCAGGGAGGATTTCGCTACACTCCGATATTAGAATGATAATTTTCAGAAAATCTGACATGGATACCGCAAATGGTTTTGAAATGGCTTATGAGTTACGATCGTTCACTCATGCTCCTCAAAATCCGAAATTCTCTTCCCGAAAATAAAGAAAACATTGAACCAACCTGTCATTACAAGTTGGATCATAAATAGTTTCAATATTATAAAACATAAATTTTATTTTCGTAATATAGATGTTGTGATGGTTGTAGATGGACCTATTCAGATTCAGAACGTATCAACTATATTGTATTGTAACTAATGCTTCATTAATTTAATTTGATACAAAGCTATCTCATGTGAGCTTAGTATAATCTGGATTCTATTTCATTTCCGATGCATTATAATAAAGTCATGTTTGTCTATTTCAAGTGTTACCCAATTTGTGTCAAATATTCTTGCTAAGTCACAATTCGAGTATTTAAACGAAACTGTAAGGATAGCTACGTGCATTAATTCACAAATGCATCTCTGATACATCACTATTTCAAAATGATAATTGATAAATTTTCCTGTTCTAGTTTTAATTTCTTACCAATGTTTTTATTCATTCCACTCTAGTTAGTCAAGTATCAATTCTGTGAAAATTGTATAGATCATTTCTCCTTCAAAGATTTCGTATATTATGTTCATTCTTTCTTTACTCTATGTGTTCTTTTAAATTAAGTGAAACCATCAACTTTGGCTACCCAAAACACAATTTTAAACAGAATTAATCAAATCCTTTAAAGTAGCTCCCATACCAATGCTGCAATATTGTTCATCTACAGAAAAAAAAAACAGAAAAATGTACGCTTCTCCTAGATGTTTTGAATTAGGTTTTTGTTATAAATGTACAGTACACCTTGTAGTCGCTTCATTATTTCTGCGTAAAGGACACCAAACAAGATCTCAATATTCCATTAATTAGAACTACAAACATTTCTGGCTGTTAAAACTCCATAGGTGAGTTTTCAAATTTCTGTGGTGTCAAACATAAATCTTAAACTTGATTTTCGAGTGTAATATTGATGGGTGATGTTGTGGAAAATGTTGATTAATCTATACGGATTGAATTGAGTTTCATGTCCGCCTAAAGAAAACATTTATTAAAATATATGGAAGAATTTAATTTGTTAAATTACTGTGCTGTAATATTGAAACATTTGTTGAGTTTCCTGTTTATCACATTCACTTATCAATCACAATTAGATGGGTTCCTGTCCATCCTAATAATTATATGACTATGTTCGAAAATGGAATTGGAATAATGAGAATTGATTCCCATTGGAGAGAAAATTAAGCAAAACCATAGCTGATATGTAGGCCACTTAATATTGGCAATCAAGAATTAATCCATATGTGTAAAAATTTTCTGATTAATGTTCTGTGATACATCATGACCGTTAAGAATTATTCTAGGTGTTGTGAACAGTGTAATGTCATAGTTCCGTAAAGGTATTAATTTATTTTGCAAGTTCTCAGGAATACTTATTTCTTTTTGTTCATGTTAGAAAATAATAAGTTCGTATTAATTCTTTCTGTAGCTCCTGAAGTTCTCATAATTTATCAGATGGATTTCTAGAAAATTAGTTATGTTAGTCTCTATTCCGATTCTCAAGGATTAATTTCAAGGATAAAATTCAAGGATGGAAAAAGAATAATGTAATGTGATAAAAGGTTTATCTATCTCAGAAATTAGATTGATTTTTTCCTGGTTTTATTCGTATTTGTGAAGTTAATCGATTAATTGAAAAGAAATTCCGTTTCATTTAGTTCAGTGATACTGCTAAACAATTCACCTGGTGAGGATCTGAGGATGTAAACTCTCCGTGTTAGAATGTTCCTAATACTACGCTATTCTGTGTTATTGTATTAATCTTCTGCAAACTATATTACACACATGATTCGTGCGTTTTGTTTTGTATTCGAGCTTTGTTAATAGTTTTTTTCATGGTTATCAAGAGAATATAGAATACTGTTTTCAAGGAGGAGGTACTCATTCATTTTTTATCAAAATTTTAAATCTTGACTTAGTCTAGTATTGGTTCAGATTATGAAAAATTGTACGAAATAATAGTTTTGAAACTACCAAGCTTTTAAATTGTAATTAAAATTGATTATCTGAAGATTTTATTGTATAAAAATAATTTTCGATTCGTTAGTGAAGTGTAAGACCTTATTTTGATTGCTTATTAGAACTATATTTTTATTTTATGTTAATGGAAAGAGATATCGTGTTTTAATTGTTGGATGTAAGTAAAGTTTGTTCCAAGTTGACTGGGTAATGTTTTTCTTTAATTCACCTCTCATTATTTACAAGGATTGATGTACGCATCATCTGCATTCTTTGGAAAAATTTTCAGTCTTTTTTCAGGAAAAATCAAGTTCATGGTTACATCATATTACATGCAGTTTCGTCTGTTTATAAAAAATCGAGAATACTTTACAACACACAAAATGACCAATTCTTTAAAGCAACTCGCCATAGGGATAGGAAAATCCCTTATTTTGATTGTGAAATCACCCCGAATTCACGTATACTTCTAGGTTTTTTCCTTTTTTTTAATCTCGTGAATGGACCACAAGATCTCTTATAATTGGCATATCAACAACTTTATTGCTTCCAGACTACAGTAATTCACAAATTGTCACATACACAATAAAATATTTGATATAAGAGATATTTATCCTAGTCTTGGAGTGTCAAAATCACAAAATATTTGTGCAATTTCATTGAAGGAAAATAGGCTCAGCACTCTCTCCAGTATTATACAATCTTATGACGAAGGAGTAGTTGGATTTATGTTATGATTTAACATTCAAATTTAAAAAAGATTACAAATTTAGTTTGTGTGACAATCGGTTTGTATGGAACAATTATTGGAGTATTATCACCTTCCATTACATACTAAGTGAACATGTGTGACATAAATGCAGAGCAGGTTTAATTCGTCAAGATAAGAAATTTGATGTCTTGTAACAGTTATGAAATTCGTATTATCTTGTGATAATAGCTGTAGTACTAGAATCACATCGTGCAACATATGAGCTTCTTGGCGTATTTATCGCGTTGCATGAGGGTACACAGGCACTGAACAAAATTAACTACAGCTATTGTTTTCTTTACGTCCTAATTGGTTGAAATAATTACTTTCTGAATATCATTATTACACAATCAGAATGTGGCGTACCAGCTGAGATGTATGCCCTTATTCTGCTCATAAATTACAAGAATTGTTACACCTTGTTTACCAAGGTTGCTACGAAAGTATTAGTTTCGACATGTGTTGAGATCACCACTCAGTTCACTTTATCTTGCGTGGAATGTGGGTGCTTTGAGACTGAAGCTCCAAAATTTACTTCCAGTGAATTAATCAGAAGTGCAGTTTAATGCAAAGAATTTCTTTGTTATGTATATTAACTCCTCTCTTTTTCACAGACTACGGTTACATTCAACTTTAAAATCACTCAACTCAAAAGTTGGTTCTAACAATTGTTTCGTTATAACAATATAAGAAAAATATTTACAAATATCTACAACTAAACACTCATTTGTGAAACATGAGTGTTTAAACTAAAACACTGTTCAAACTCAACACTCATGGTTTGGGTTATCTTCCTCAGCTTACGATGCTAATATCATCCTTATAAATGGCGTTTGAAATGTCGAAATCACAAAATATTTATTTGTTTAATTTTATTAGCAGAGTACGCTCTGCACTTTCTGCAATAATACAATCATAATATGAAAGAGTAGTTATGTTGAAAGGCATGCGCTTTTCACGTCTTATGTTATTGTTTAATACAATAATGTTCAAAACTGGAACGAACCAATTTACTGTACTTCAAGATTGGTGAAATTTGAACAATGGAAAATTCCACAGCATTCACGCAGTAAGATCTAGAATTTCTTTGACATTTTTTCATCCCACTTGAAATGAACACACTACATTGTTTGCGTCATATCGCATGCTTTTCACATTGAGACACAACTAACTACAAATTATAAATTCAGCACTAGGAACTGGTTTCTAATGCAATTAACACATTTGTACAAACTGTCATTCTATAAATAATAATTATAACTAATATTATAAAACGTATCACAAATCACTTGTTGAATGAACATGGGTTTCGTTTGATTTTCTACAAATGGTGACTCTCGATCGTCCTACTGATGGGTAAGGCGGGTTGCTGAGTTGCTCCACTCCTGTGAATGTTCTCCAGGGATGTGAATCCCTCATTGGCCACTCCTTCGACATTGGCTGCGTTCTTAGCTTCTTTCTTTGACTTGCCCATCATCAAAGTCGTTATGGCAAAAAGTACTGAGCCTGCAATGAATAAATCAATTTTGTATTACTAAAATCATACTTATTTTCAATTCTTTATTCAAATATACCCAAAAACTCAACTAAGAATATCTTACTCTTGAAAAAACGTATGAAGATACAAGACAAATTCTTATTGGACTAGAAATTATCCACTGATGGAATGCAGATTCTAATGTATTAGAATTTGCATTCTTGAATGTTAGAAATTAGAAATTATCCATTGATAGACTGCATATTATTATAATATCAGAACTTGTTTGAACAATGGAATTTACTATCAGTCAACTCTGAGTCTTGATTATATTCATCTCAAGCAAAACCACATGGAAACTCATATTTTATTAATAAGTGAAATAAATGCTAGAAAACATCGATGGCAAACAGAACACTCTTTTGGGAGAGGGCAGTAGGACTTCTCAATTTAAACACAAAATTTTCTTGTTGGTAATTATATAAGACAAAGGATCACCATAATCCACCTTCTCCTTGGGAAATATAATTTCTATTTCAATTTCACAGCTTTTAAAAATATTGAGACATGGGAAAGGAATACTCGGTGGGAATACATAATTTTTTTAATTATCACATCATAATTTATTATTAATTAATAGTCTAGATTAGTATTCAATTTTAATAATACAATGATGAACAAATCATCCTGAATTAGTGTAGTAATAAATAAATGATAAAAACAACTGGAAGTATTCAAATAGAAAATTTCAAATATACCAATCTCTTATTCAAATATACCAATCTCTTATGTTGTCAAAAAACCACATAATTATTAATTTACTCTTGAAAAACGTTTGACAAGATACAAGACTTCTTATTCTTGTGGACTAGAAAACATTAGCTCCACTGATGGAATGCAGATTCTACATTCCAATATTAATTTTTATCATAGGAAATTATCCATTGATAGACTGCATATTATTATAATATCAGAACTTTCTTTCTATCAATGGATAATTTCCAACTCTTATTGACTTTCAACTACTGTACTTGTCATTCATCTCAGGCAAAACTTTCAACATGATACATATATTAATTCATTCCAGGAAAAATACTAATAATATTATGATTTATCAACTCATGAAATTTAGCCATATTTAGACATTTCCAACAAAAAATATCCAGTAAACTCTTTTCCAGTAGAAACTATGGTTAACGGCTGATACAACCTTGATGGGACACCCTATACAAGAAGTCGATAGGTTGTACAGGAGAAGGAAGAGGAGGAGAAGGAGGAGGAGGAAGAAGGAGGAGGAGGAGGAGAAGGAGGAGGAAATATTTTTATAATATCAACTTTATTTTAGTATAATTATTACTCACTTATTAAGTAGGCGCCAGCATAAAAAATAGCTAGAGAGTCTCTGAACGAGGTTGCTTTCCTGACAGGTTCCATGAGAATTGGCAGATTTCCACCAATATTGTTCATGATGAAAAGGAATACACCGACTGTGGTTGACCTCACTGATACTGGAACAATTTCCACCAGAATGGCGAACAGAATTCCAAACCACATTTCAGCTGCAACAAAAAATTGATCGATTAGGAAAGATTATCGTGATGGTGACTCAACACGATTTTCAATTAGGTTACCTAAGTACTGCTTCCAATTGTATTTAATTGATTGTTTTGTATTTTCTGGGAATATTATGTGAAAAGCTGAAATGAAATGGAACATTACCTAATGTATAATTTCGGATGTCAATCGGCAGGACTGGTTTAGGAAAATTTAGTTTTAGGAAGAACTGACCGTTTCATTCCTATAGTGCGATTCACGTCAAGAAGTCAGCATTGCTTAGGTGTGAGTTTGCTATCCTTTGACAAAAACTAATAAGGCAGGTGCTGATGTTTCTATCTATCGCACTATACACCAAGAATCAACAACGCTTTTATAGTGCATTGTTGTCTGGATTTAACACTGAACACGGTTTGGTTCAATTTTCTCATTTCTCTCTCAAAGAAAAAATTGGCATACAATGCTCCTCATATGAACAATGTTCTGACTTCTTGACGTGAATCGGACTTTTAAATTGTCAATCTTTCCTCTTGAATATTGAAGAATTAAGTCTCTTGATAAACCAAATTTGGCAGAGGTATATTGAATGTTGATTATAAACACAATTTTTGTTGAATAGACAAAACTGCTTTATTTTTCTATCTATACACTATACACCAAGAATCAACAACGCCTTTTATAGTCTAATTCATATTCTGGATTTAACACTGAATACAGTTCATTTAATTTTTCCTTCAATTTTTTAAAGAAAAAAAAGAAATAAAGTTTTTTTGAAAATGTTCTTTAATAATTTGAAAAAAAGGTTTCTTTTTAAATTGTCAATCTACTGCACCGAAATATTTTAATAAGATAATAGTTACTTAACAACAGTCTCTTGGCTAAACAGCCTGTTGGCAGAGGTGTATTGAATGTTGATTATAGATTGGTGAGTTTTTTGTTGAATAGACCGAAAACTGCTTCATAAAATACTGGGATAAAACAGTGCCTTAGCAGAGCTAGTGTTGAAACAGCTATATTTGATGAATATTGAAACTTTTCTGATGTTTTGTCGCTCTCGAGAAATGAAATAATATGAGTATAATTATAGAAATATTAGTAGCCTAAAAGTACTAAATACTAGTAGCCTAAAGTAACCTTATAAATAAGTACCATGCAAAAAAAGTGACATAGAACAAATTCTTTGGAGATACAGTATATTAAAATTCCTATTTATTATAAAGTTAGGTAACTGAATAGTAACTTAAATTAGTTATGAGTAGGTAGTTATATTTTGCATCCAGTATGAATAAAATAATTATTCTAAAATTTTAATTTTATGGATATAGATAGGCTTGGGTAAACTTACCAAATAAATATGATATAGCTAGAGTTATCATTGCTCCCACTGGTCCCATGTAGATACTTCCGAAAGCAAAAGGTGTTGCAATAAGCTGTAAAAGAACAAAATATATTATTAATATATAATAGCTTTCTACTCGTGAATATTGAATCAAAATTCAAAATTTTTCGCTTCAAAGATTGCTCCTGCCATCCAGTTAGTTATTTCATTTGACTTGACATCGCAAATTCAAAGTAACATTGATTATTACTAGATGAGATGAATGGAAATAATTTTAGAATTATTATTTACTGTACTTTGGAAAATTATTGAAATCGCCATGGATTAAAGTGGAGATTAATGTAAAATTATTGTAGGTATAGCAATCAAGTCCAAATAAACAGGATCAATAAACTTAGTGGCCCAGTTCTAGATGATTAGTTTTAGATCTATAATCCATTTTTCTCAAGAAAATTTTTGGCTGTTCAGGCTACCCGTTCCACCTTACGCTATTAACCCCCCTAACAACGAGAATAATAAAATATTAAACAAAGATATGTTATCTTCTGAGTTTCAATTCATAATCTCACATTACAATAATTGTCATTACAGTTTTATAATTATTATAGCCACTACATCTACAGTTTGTTCATCACAATAAGGAAATCATCTACCAAAAGACTGAATCAAATTTAACTGTGGGCTCCAGGGGCTTATAACTTTATTTCTCTGGAGCCACGAGCGGTGGATCCCTTTTCTGCCCTCTTTACAAACTTTTTGAATAGAAAGATTTAGTTGTGAAATGTTCATGATTTGAATAGCCTATTTCACCCCAGGGGGGCTACTTTTATGTGCACCACCCTGTGTAATATAATATGGGTGTATGATTTTTTTTTGAGGGTGATGCCCACATGAGCTCTAGGCTTGTGCGTGGGTAATGAGAGGGGTGATGATGAGAGATGACGACTGTTTTTAGGCAGTCCAGGAGGGTTGAAGGGTATATATTTATCAGAATTTATTGTAGTTGTTCTTACTTGACTGATGGCTAGTACAGCAGCCCTTGACTTGATACCCATTTTGGCGACAATTTTGTCCGAAACTATTCCTCCGACAATGACGCCCACACCACCAACTACGAAAGTGACAAAAAATAGCCAGCCACCCAGGTCGAGGTGGGGGAATATGTCACGATAGAACAGATCACAGTTGTAGGCGAAGCACAATCCACCTGTCCATCACAAAAATTATAAATTCAACACCATAAAATTCATTTACAACGAACAATATTTTTTTAAATTGGAACCACAGCATAAAATAACTAGTTAAGAACACAAGATACCAATGAATACAAATTATGTTCATCAAAATAAAAATCTGGAGAGTACTTAATAGCATAATTATGCTATTAATAGCATATTAATGCAATTATTAATATTATAATTAACAGCATAATAGAGAAAATCTTCAGAAAAATACATGCCAGCATACAAGATACACACCAACTAGTGATCTCTTGAAAGTGACCATCTAGTGATCACAAAAGGATTATGAAAAAAACAACAATATTGTAAATAAAACTATTACAAATAGGCTACGTTGATAAATATATTATTCCACTTTTTCATTTATCGAATATGAATGAATAGTTTCATCATTATTCTTATTAATTTATTCATTTTGACATGCTATTAAAAATATAAGAACATGATGTGGTTACCAATTATTTTCACCCAAAAAGTTGTTGAGTATGAGAAAAATTCTTCTTTACAGTAAGTTAAGTGTATAAATATCCCTAACTATTTATACAGTGTAAACAAATACAGAAGTAAAAGTAGTACAGTTCATGTTATAAATCAGAAGAGAAACAATTCCACATACTTTTCCCGATATTAATATCCAATAATTGAATTGCATTAATCTCTGTGTGGATTCATGTTCTTTCTAAATTGATAGTAATCTAGTATTTTTTTCTTATAGCATTGGAAAGCACACATGTTTATTAAACTAAACTGACAGGAAAAGCAGACAATTCCAAATCTTCTTCACTTTCTAATTTAGATGAATATTTCAAATGAAGGTTATTTTGATATCCACAACTTATTACAAATTTAATCATGATAACTGCTATGTTCCAGTTTTGAATACTCTCTGGTGGTTACCTGTATGACGTATTGAAGCTGCAATACATAACATGATGAATCTTGGCTGAAGCATAATTTTCCATGTGCTATCGGCCTCTTTTTTTGCACCAGGGTCTGTTTGCTCTTCTGTTTCTTCTCCAATAGCAGTTCTCTCTGGCTCTTTCAATGAAATCGCCGCCAACACTCCAACAATCAACGCAATTATTCCACTGAAATAATATGCTACTCTCCAACCCTGTAATAAATTAGGTGAGTGATACTTTAGTAAAAAATGCTACTGTATTATTTTGACATTTTTCCCAAAAATCTGGACATATCCCATTGTATGTAAACCATGTACAGTAAACCATGTACTTGCATGTTTCGTAAGTTTCTAGATGTCCTGTTTCACAGGAAATAGGCGGACACACACTATACATGTGAATTTATTAGGCTTCATATAGTACTATAGTATAATTGTATATGTATAGTACTATACATATACTCACGCTTCGCCACGGGAAACCAGAACCATAGTTACTGAATGTATTGTCAATGTTGCAAACATTATTTGAGAAATATTTTCGAATCAACAAATAAAAGTTTCGGGACAACAATGTTGAAGTATCATAATTATAAGTTCCGTCGTTTTAACTTACCAAATTCCATGCATTCAACTCGGTTATGTAGCGTCCAACAGGAAAAGATAGACCGATTCCACCGTAAATACCCCAGTTGAAAAGAGACATCACTAGTCCTCTCAAGTGCTGAAAAAAGTACAGAATTTATTGGAGTTAGTTTTTCCAATTTGTTTCCTGAATATGCAGTATGCTAGTACTATAGATAAAGCATAGCGCCATAAGCGTAGTACTATAGAGAAAGCGTAGTACTATAATTTGGATTAGTACATACAACCTAAAGTAATCTACAGTGACATCTACATATAATGCTTGGCATTACATGGACAGATATATAGATACAATTTCTCGACGTTGCTGATGACCGTTGAGTACGATGTCAAAGAAATAATATCTCTCTTATTTATCTATCTACTGCCAAGCGTCAAATTAAATGAATATCTCTGTACATTAAAAGAAATCACTTAGCCTACGCTGGGTTGCAATAACTTCAATGGAAATTATTCATCTCATTTCATGTAGATGAAGATTTGGAATTATTGTCCTAGAAACCGGACATTAATGTAGTTATGTTAATTATGTTAACATGTGTCTAATATGTTACATTAGCTATTACTGATTACAGGAACCTTCGTTACTGACAACTGGGATCTCTGCTCAAGATTTTAAACAAACTTTTGTTGAAATTTGATAGACTGATATCAACACCAAGGTTAAAAGTTTAAAGATTCAAAACTCCTCTAAAATAAAACAATAAAACACTTCTGTTCCAACATTTTCTTTGGAAAACGTTGGTGAGCCTCGAAATACATGTAAAGGAAGCTCATTAATGTTGGAATAATTTCTAAAACTATTGAAATTTATGAAACAATGATTTTTGAAAAATGATTGTAAATTTTCTGAAGTTATTAATCATTACTGAAACGTTATTCCTTCTAATTATACCTTACTAATTGAATTCAATTGATAAACATTTTTAGTCTTGGAACTTGACATCTGATTTCGGTTGTTGTGGATCCATCCTTTTCTCACTTGATCAAAATACAGACACTAAATTCACTTAGAAAGTAAGATAGTACTCACAAATTATGTGTTTATGTGCATTTCGCGGTGCTGTGCCGCATCGTCAGAACACGTGTACAGGTGAACTAGATTGAGGCTCAATCTAGTTCACCTGTACACGTGTTCTGTCGATGCGGCACAGCACCGCGAAATGTACATAAACACATAATTTGTGAGTACTATCATACTTTCTAAGTGAATTTAGTGTCTATATTAACATCTGAACTTATATTCTGTTAATGATTGTGATCTTTATGCATTTGAGTGAATATAAGAAACTTAATCAAACAATCGCTTAGACAAATGTGATCATCTGAACTTATATTTTGTTAATCTGAGGGATAAGTAGTCTTTTAATTTATATTCTTGAGAAGGAGCAGATAGTTTTATTCTCATTATAGTTTTTTTATTGCAGATTACTAGAATAACATCAAAAAATTTATCTACTTGTAGAGAAACAATTTTTGCAATTTTCTGCCCTCTTCGCTCGGGAGTCAAATTTTCTACAGGGAATTTCTTTATTACAGGCTATTCGAAACAAAGCATTTCATTGGATTTCCATATTTAAATCGTTTCGCTGCCATGGGTGCTGACAGGGCACGACCGGATATGCACGTTTTCGACCTCTATAATGTTTGAGCTCAAATCACTTTTTCTCATCTATTTACATTCATTTTCAGGTTACGTTTCATAGTCTTTAGATTCCCTGTTGTTTTGCCAAGACAATAAAAACATTTCATGCAAATTTCGTTCATGTGGCAAAGATATCAAGACAAATAATGTGAATGTAAAGGATGTAAATAAGTGTAAATGTTTCCCGGGACAGCTCGGACAGCAGCTGTCCAACATCAATAAATTTGGCACCAGCCAACTTTGGTGTCGCACCACAGAAGCGACATTAATTTGAAAATTTAATTGTCAGCGAAAGGGTTGATGATGTGTTGATAAATTAATCAACAGATGGTTGGTTATCTGCTAGCAATGTTTACCAACTACCTATGTAGTACCTCAGAATAGAAGATCCTCCGATCTCTCCTAGTCTGTGGTAGTACCTTAAGAACCAATCAATAAGATCGGTAAGAATATTGACTTCGTTAATTCTAAATGGACCAGAAAGTCGCCAAATTAGGCCTGCGAAATTCTGGTCTACAAAAATTTTACATAGCCTTTGAACCGGAATGCATGTACCAAGAAGCACCTTGAAGAGGGCATAATCAAATCATAAGCGTCTGATGTTATATAGCAGTATGCTCACAAAATTAAAAGGAGAAGTATGAGTGTCCAAGCTAGTTTATTCCATATTTATTGATAATTTATCATTTATCTTCATGTATGTAAGTGACTGAGACATTTGAACAAACAATCGCATAATCAAATACCATCATTTGAACTTATAATTTGTTAATTTGATGAAAAACTGGTCTTTCAGTTTTTATTCTAGACAGATGGCCGGATAGTTTACCGTTTGACTCATAGCTAGCGCTGTGCTCCATCTAATCAGTACTGTGGCGCTGTGCTCCATCTAGCTGATTATAGCTAATCAGTACAGTGACGCTCAAACCTCAAACTAACATTTCACATGAGTTCTAGCAAAGGCAATTCGACTACTTAATTCTATAGCTAGAATTGTCTTTGATTCTAGGTAAGGACTAACGCACCAAATTGTGGGGGAAGACACTTATTATGGTATTGTCAATATAGGTCTTTTCCACGAAAGATAAAAGTTTTTGGCCTTTGCTAATTTTTCTAATAACACTTGTTTATTAAAATACCATTCATATTTACACTGAATACTGTGCTACATAGAAAACCAATAAAAAATATCAAATATAATTCCCATTAAATCTGGGGAGGCAGCTGTCCACATTAAGGTGGGTTTTTGTTACTGCGACAAAGTGCCGCAGCGGAGCCCGAACCAGCGTTGCCAGATGCAATTGATATAGTTGGGATTTTTCATCAATTGCATCTGGCAACGCTGGGTCGGGCTCCGCTGCGGCAGTGCGGCACTTTGTCGCAGTAACGAAAACCCACCTTAAGGCTAGAACCACCGCTGTTCCTTTAGTTTAAAATTCTCTAAATTAATCTATTTTCGATTCACGTAAGTATTTCTGACACAAACAGAAACGTTCTTTAGCGTTAGTTTTTAAGTCTGTTTTCTAGAGGTCTGTTGAAAAGCAATAGTGGTCTACTAGTTCGAATATAAAATTTCCTCTAAAATAGCAGATATTGGCTTATTGTCTAACTCGTATTACATATTACAATCCCCAATGAATTAGTTTGAATGAGCTTTGCCTCAATATGGAAAAGGGAGTATGGGGGTCTTCTCCCGGCATTTTGTTTCCACAAGATGCCACTTCATAATTCGATTGAGTTTTCTGTGAAAAACTAACGTCTACTGGACACTGAAATTTCTTCAATATTTTCCCATTTTTTTTCAAAACCAACGATACAAATTTGAGGGCTTTCAAATTTTGGGTTTAGATCATGTGAGAGTCAGTTTAAACTCTAGAGTTCAATAGGGGCCCTTAACTCTAAGAACCCCCCCAACCTGAGTGAACTCATAAATCAGTTCAAGGGGCACATGTGTTGGCACCCCTTTATTGGACCAGTTCGAACGTAGCAGTAGTCCAGCAATGGTGCTTTTAAAAAAAATACAATAGAATTTTTCAATGTAACTCACCTCAGGAAATAGATCTGAAAGGATTCCAGTAGACATTGGATTTAGACCAGCTTCTCTGAAAACGTACAAAAAATACTATTGAAGTCAAATTAAATTTCGAATAACATAATGATATTTTTGTAGATTAATTTGTGTATAATGCATGTGATATCATAGTCGATATTATATAACGTAGGCTGTACCATATCACAGTGGTGCTTCACAACGCAAACCCTTCGTAATAATTATACAATAATTACTACAATTTCCAAGTTTCAGGTGTAGTGTAGAAAAGTGTTAGATATTGCTTTTTGACTAAAGAAAGTTTGTAGAAATAGCACATAACAATCGGGTGGATGGCTTTCCGATTGGTTTTACCTAATTGCTAATTTTCGCATGATATAACTTAATTTTATAAAAATTAATTAACAGATTCGTTATTTAAATCGATCAATTTGAGAAAAACTATATCAGGTAACTAACAGGGCAATTCTAAACATTTTTGTGGTGTAAGCGAACAACATTCCATCGCCCCCTACCCCCCCCCCCCTTGCTTATATGGTAGCAAGAATTATCTCTAGATACATTTAAAAATACGAGTAAATAATTATATGCTCAAAAACGTCCGAAACATGTGAGATGTGAATAAATGAAGAGACTTTATCAGCAAGTTTTGAACATGCTTTTCCTGAACTATTATTAAATGTAACATTCAAAAACTTATCACATAATGTATAAAAATTTAAAGTTTTTTTTTATCGTATGACTTTTAATGGTGGGGAGACCCTTATGGGTAGGTTCCACCTCACCTCATTGCACAATTTTTTGTGTCGGTCACCCATCCGAGAGCGGTCTTGAATGTTTGTTACCTAACCACATGATTACTTGGCAACCGCTCTCACCGAGTGAGAGCTGTTAATTTAAAGTTGATTGAGTGTGAACAAATCCATAAATTAATAGAAAACACGTCAGTTTATACAATTTATTCACTTTGATTATGGATTTGATTTTCCATCTAAAACACTCTTAACATCTATTTATTTATTTCTTTCTCCCAATAACTTCTAGAAAATCATCTCATTACACTGAGCACACATCTTTTTCATACGCATGGAAATTACTTCGGCAAAAAGGTTACTGTTCTGACAGACAAGACAAGAAGTGTCAGTTGAAAAGTGACAGATAGACAGGAATAGACTATTTCATTCTGTTCTATAGGCTAATGAATACGTTTTTGCTCAAATTCCAATCAATAAATACAAATTCCTTGAATTTTTAGAATTCAAGTTTCTTGAGTAACGTCTTACATTACTGAAATGATACATTACGACGGTATGACACTATACATTTGATGTATATAGTATGATGTATAAAAGTATGACACTATATATTTATTATAAAACCACGCAGCTGATTGAAGGATGCGATTAAATTAGGTGAACAGTTCTGAGTAGTTGAAAGTTCTTACCCGGCTGCGAAGACCATTCTTAGAACGAGCAGTTGCCAATATTCAGTGCTGGCTCCAATCAGAATACATGAAACTCCAATTATTAGGACGCATGTGGCAACCATTGGAACTCTAGAACAAAACATCACTTATTAGAATATTAATGTATCGGTGCCGGAGATCCGCTGAGGTATAAGTCCTAGACTTCAAGTAACAATACTCTGTAAGATTATTTGGGAAGTGTGCATTTTAATAATTATAAACAGTTCCCAACTTCAAAATTAGACGCTGAAGAGGGTTGTAGACTATAATAGGAAAATGTTGGTAAAGAATTTATTGGGTCTCAAGCATTGTACTCCAAGTTTGTTACTAGAATGTTCTGATTCTAGGTAAAGATAATTCTGGAATCTGTTCATAAGGAAGTTCATCCAAAGTTTCAATAACTGCAGTGTTGTATGGTTATCAGTATTGGACATCATGATCGCAACAGGCTTTCAAGATTCAACTTGGAGCTAAAAGATAATTTTCGCTTCGAGGAAAGACAAATATAATTTTTTAATTACTTATCAAATACATACCAGTCATAATCGACCAATTTCCCTATATACCTCTATAATATACTCTACATTATTTTTCTTACCTGCATTCTGTAATACTGTATTGTCATAGCAATATAAAACTGAATCTATCATCGCAATACCTTTTTCTTTAACATCACACCATTCATCACAGATGTAATTAGATTGTAATTAAATGTACGTATATTCATTTAATTTGGTGGATGGCGAATAACTTTCATTTAACATTTCTATTGTAATTTCTATTAAATTTTTCATTCAATTACATAACACATAAAAAACATTTTACAAACATTTAAAAAACAATTTACATAACATATAAAAAACACATTTAAAAAAGAAATCAACACAACATCACCCGTTACCATAGAAATGTTGAATGTAAGTTATTCGTCATCCGCCAAATTAAATGAATATACCTATTAGATATAACTAGGTAGATAGAAGATATGCTAATTAAGTAACATATTTGTCATTGATAGGTTTGTCATGCTTCACCTAACGCAATACTTGATAAATTATCTAATTTTTCACAAAAAAATATTCAATTGAAAAAAATTGTACTAAAAGAGCATCCATCATCCTACAAAAAAATGAAAATTATTTTTGTTACTTGAGGCTTCATTTAACTAGAACAGAGCATAAGCAAGTTAAACTAGCAATTAAATTAATGAACAGAATACAAACAGCTGGTCTCTTAGCAACAGCATAATCAACATTTCGTTAATTCATTCAATCATTTCTCTAGTCATGCCCACATAAGACGTTGGCTTATGCGTGGGTAATGTAAAGGATGATGATGAGAGGTGAATGGACCTACAGCTCTAGGTGGGTTCCGAACCGCTGCAATTTGTTACAAATAAATTCACTTCTTTCTTGAGAGTTCTAAAAAATAGTGTTTGATAATAAACCAAGCTGATAAAAAATTGAACTGAATGCTGAATGTGTACCGGTATTAGATTAGTTCTGAGTTAATTTCTTTCAAAATACGTAGTGATCCCACAAACATCATTGCATCGTTATTATTTTACTCTTAGTAGGTAATACATTCTGGAAAAAAACAATTTTATTTTGAGATTCCAACTCACCTCTTGTATTTATCAGCTGCAACTCCAAGAAATATTCCAGCTATTGTGTATACAGCAATGAAACTGGGTCCAGCCAAAACCTGGTAGTCATAACCGAGACCATTGTAGTTCCACTCACATTGCGTGGTGTTATCGCATCTGAAATGAAGAAACCCGTAATTAATAAAATGTTATATCATTTTCTGATAATTAAATGTGAAACATATTTAATTCACTAACTGAACTAATCAAATCAATCAAATAATAATCTTGTATATAAGTAATAAATAAATAATAGTCATGTTTGTATCAAATTTATCATATTTGATATTGAAATTTTTGAAAAACAATTAGATTCTGTAAAAATCGATCTTTTATATTTCTTTGGCGCAAACCACATCAAAATTGGTCTACTCAATCTTATCCACGAACTTTTCAAAGTCGGACACGAAACTCTTTTCATATATAAGATATGAAGACAATGCATATGAATAAAAAAGCATCATAACAATATTGAATTTGATGTTAAGCACCTATATTCTGAGATATCAGCATGCATATAGATCAGTTGAACTTCAATGAGGTGTCCCCTGATTATATATTTTTTATCAGTGACATTTTTTACATTTACGCAATTGATTTATTCTCTCATTCTAATAATATTTCATATAAGATATGAAAGTGCAATATTTAACCCATTCTTGCACTGAGTAGTGGATTTTTGGAGCTGATAGACAATTGTGTTTCCTAGACACATAGGTCAATAATAACCTTCAAGCGAACGAAAATTAATCCAAACATACCGTACTTGGGCTAACATTCATTATTTGACAGGGAGTTCAGCTCTTTTATAGTTTGATTGGAGACTGCAGTACTAAGTATTAAATATTGACAATACATCAACCGGTTTTGTAGAATACAAGTGCAAGAATTATTATTTTGTTCAAGGGCAAAGCCTCAGGCATTGTAATAGGACAGCATTTGTACAACAATTATTGTTAACGGGGCTTACCAACAGTTATGTAATAGCGTAAAAATTTGACGCCTTCTCTAAAATCTATCATTACGGAATTGTGGTCAGTCACAACCGTTAATGACACATGCGAATAATTCGTCATATTATTTTATTATTGCAGGTCACGATAATTCAAAGCACCTATCATTCAATTGAATATAGTTTTTAAACTTTTATTCTATTTAAGGCTTAACTGCTTCCTAGTTTCCTATAAATGTTGATCTTGATTTCGCAACTGGCAAATGAGGAAATGAAGAGTTATTATTTCCTCATATTAGTACCTGTTCAATTGTGTTCAACACTTTTTTATAATATGATACCAATTGAATGCGTTGTCTAAGTTTTATATAATGTAGTGCAGGTAAGGAGGTAACCCATGCCGATATTAATTTTTATCATGCTGAATTTAATATTGAACCTCTTGAAAACATTTTCCACTGATACAAGTTTCAAAAACACTAATAGATTAATTTTTTCAATTCCATAGTGAAGAGTAAACTGCTGCAATCATGCTACTTGAAACAGTTAATAGTTTAATTCGCTAATAATTTGTGGAAATTGAATTTATTTTTAGCGAAAGTTCAACAATTCTATGATAAATATTGTACTTTCTAAAACCATATTATTAAAAACAGAATGAGTTGTGAGCTCTGCTAATAAACCGTGAATATTTCATTTTCTAAATAGTCTTTATAAGTCATAATCAACCAAATAACACGAATTATAGGAATAAATTATTATTATAAATTATTATAAATTATTATTCACTATATTATAGATGCGTATTCCCATAGATAAGCGATAAGAGAATATCTATGAATAGATATAGAATTCCTATGAATAATAGAATTCCTATCGCTTATCTATGGTATTCTTTTGAGTATCAGTACCTTGCCAAACCTTACCATATCAGCTGCTCCGTTCAAGTTACTTTATTGGATCGAATAAATTGAGACAAACAAGAGAAAATTCATTGGAGTTGAAACGTAGACATAACTTTGCTCGGTCAATAATCATGGAAATTTATTAACCATGAGGAAATGACTCTGATAAGTTTCAAGTAATTTTTAAATTCTATATTCTACAATATTGTTTAAGAAACAATATTTTTTAAATTTTAATTACTTATACAAAAATACAAAATATAATACAGAAATACAAAAATGAGAATTCAAACGTAAATTGAAACAGTTCCCAGCAGCGGGAAACCATTCACTCATAAGAAGCCTCTGCCACCTAGCAGCAAAATCATAAACTACGAAAACTTCGAATTCGTGATATATCGATAATTTCTCAATCGATGTCTGTCGACTAACAGAATGATCGATAGTCGATGCTTCTTCCTTGCGATATATTTCCTTAAGAATGACAAAATGCAGCAGACTGTACCAGAAAAATTTTCAAGTACGAGATAACGGAATACAAATAACGCAAATGATTCTTCAGAAAAAGTTAGGATAGGAACATCTGATGAACCATGGTCCGCAAATGCACCGTTATCGAGTAAAAAATCGTCAAAGATGCAAAAAACCAAATCTTTATTATTTTTTTCTGAAAATGCTAAATGATGAGAAGACTTGAAATTGGTGTCATTTCATGTAAATTAAGATGATGAATCGTTTGAGCTGAAATTCAAGAGGATAGCTTTAATAGTTCTTGAGATATCATCAAAAAACCGAAAAACGCATATAAAAAAGCATTATTTTCCGCGAATTTTCATCTAGTGTGTGAAAACTGGCATACTTACATGTTTCGAACCATTCTCATTCGATTCTCCAGCTCAATTTCCATATTTCATCACATTTTCAGATCTATAAATGTTTCACATGCTTTTTAATAATAAAAAATCTAAAGTAGTGCATGGTCATTGAGAAATAAACTTTTAATTACCCTGGACTCTGTAGGACAATATAAGGTTCCAAAAAATACCTATTGTATGTAGAATATGTCACGGAATCGAATAAAGCTAGTTTTGAGTAGTTTTATATCGAGGTCATTGAAAAAATTAATAAAAACTGAAAAAAAATTTCAACCTTCATGAATCGCAATATCCTTTGAAGAAATTATCAATCATCGAATTCTAGGATAGGAACATCTGATAAACATATACCCGGAAACTCTTCGTTATTGAGTTACAGGCTGTCAAAAATGCAAAAAATTAATCATTTTTTATTTTTTTGTAGAGTTATTTGAGGTATTTAACATTGGAAAATGAACTGATATCTCGTGAAATTCTCTGAAGAATCGTATAAAGAATGTTTCAAGACTGTAAGTGTAAGATTTTTCAAGTTATCCACAAAAAACCTAAAATTACATAAGTTTTTGGTATTAAAATTGATTTTATCGATAAACTACTGCAAGTAGATACTTGAAACCAGTCTTATTCGATTCCTCAGCTTGATTTCCATGTGAAGTCATCTTTTTCTGACGTTGAAACGCGATGGAAAAGCTAGAAAAGTCGAAATTACTAAAAAATTGAGCCGGACGTTTGAAATTGCCTCTACACAAGTGACTAGCGTTGACTTCTATTACTATATTTCGCTCTGGCCTATTTATATCTATAGCTAGTAGTCGTAGTAGTTCCTATACTTGCCAAGAGAGAGCACTACTACCGCTCCCGCTGTTTCTCTCGCTGGTTTGAAAGCAGAGCGTTGTCTATTATAAGAAGATATTTTTCAATATTATTTGTGTAGTAAATAATAACTGATTGCTTTCTCTCTTTATAGAATATGATCTATCTCTCGCATATATATTTTATAATTTTTTGGGAGCAACAATAATATTGATAACGGAATCTATTACGATGCTGTTAATGATAAATTTTCATTGAAAAACGTATAATCTTTATGAGATAATTATTGAACTATTTATTATTTTAAAAATTCTGAGTAAAATACTCTAGATTTAACTCTTACTAACCGTCCGTAGTGAGGTCTAAGTTTCTACAGAAGGTTCTTAAGGTTCTAGAGAAGAAAAATCTCAAATTTCAGATGGTTCTCCCCTGAACGAGAGTGAACTTCGTCAATCCCACGACATATAATCTATTGTATAATCTTATTATACCTAAGAAGAAAATCTATATTACTTCCTTGGGATGAACTAACAGTATAATTATTTTATGTAAATTGATGTACTTCTACAAAAGAATCATCGGAATTTCAAGGCTAGGTTAAAAAGGAATAAAAATTACAGTATAACTTGAGTAGCCTACTTTGTTACACTTTTACAAAAGAATCTTCGGAGTTTGAAAAGTTGTATTTAAAAAGTAATACACATACAATAATCAACAGTAAAACATGGAAATGAGCAGAATATTTCTAGTTTTCGGGTACGGGGAATTGGTTCAAGGGGCTGCCCATGGGTAGCAGCACATGCTTAGTTTTCCAAAATGTCAAGAGAAATAATTCCGCGTTTACCCATTAGTATTAATAGCTGATTCACTTTGCTGAGGCACCTGGATTGAGAATGAATTATTTGTTATTGCAACCTTTCACAGTATTTTCAATGTGTATACGACTCCATCCACTATAAAATATTAAAATGACTGAGAAATTGATGAATATTGAATATTCCTGTAGTATCCATGGGACAATATGAAAAGCTGTAATGAGGCTCACACAATAAAAATATACCTTCTCACACGTAAAACGGAATTTAAGGAGTTAATAGGACATATTTAATATTATAAATGAATCAGCTTATTACATTTCACAATTAGTTGATATTATTATTTTGAGTTTATTTTTATAAGTAACTGTAATCAAAAGGAGTGTAATCAATTTAGAACTTTTCAAACAATCTTATTCAAACAAGCTCTCTTGAAGCACTAAATTATTTCAACTGTTTTTCTAAAGTGCTACTTTTAGAAGTCTTCATTCAACCAAATTCTCCATACAAAATCTTAATAAGCCTTCTATTTTGTTGATTTTTGTCTGAAAAATTGTTATAAATAGAGACCATACAGGGCGAGAATAAAGTTATATTGGCGAACAATCAGCCACCATTGGTTAAGAAAGATTATAGTTGTATATTGTCATAATAATAGTGAATATCGGCGTTATGGAGAGTCTACTGTATGTACTATGTACTGTATGATGTTGAATCTTACTAAACTAAACTAAACTACTCTTCTTCCAATATCTCATGAACCAGATGAATTGGATTTATATTTTTTTGGTATTCCATTAACATTGTTAAAAATGGAATTATTGTTATATATAACGATTATCTTTATGGAGAGTGTACTGTATGATAATGAATCCACTTCCAGCATATATTTTAACACGATTTTCAACTACATAGTAGCAGTTTATTTTTACTTTACTAGTTGAACTCACGTGGTGAAGCACTTTTGGACCTCACGTCCATCATCAAACACTCCTGAGTAGTAGTTTGTCGAGTGCGGCAGCACAGGCAACGCTGAGCTCTTAGTCAAGACAAGACAAGACGAGATGAGTCACCTTGTCACCCATAAATAGTCACAGTACTTCACATAGTTGCTTATGAAGCAACACACACTGATTAGTCATTGCAACGGGGTGTGCTGCTTCATAAGCAACTATGTGAATTATTGTGACTAAACGTGACTAATCTCGTCTTGTCTTGACTAACCGGTGTACGCCTAGCCTAATAGTGAGTAACTATGTGAATTACTGTGACTAAACGTGACTAATCTCGTCTTGACTAACCGGTGTACGCCTAGCCTAACGAGCAAAAAAACTGATAACTGAATATATCAATGTGGTACTGACGTGATTTTGTCGAGTGCGGCCGCACAGGCATCGCTGAGCTCTTTCTCGTACTCGGTGTGCGGCGGAGGCAGCCACTGGCAAGCGATGTCGCCATAGTGGATGTCAGTGGCGGTCGCCTTACTTGTGACGCCGATCAGAAAGTGTCCGAGCTCGGCCGTCAGGTAGCCCAGTGTGAGCACCACCAGCACATACCACACATACAGGCCGCTCAACTTCTGCAGCACTGGTATCATTGCTGCAGCTCTGCTCTGCAACAGACAAAATTCAACAGTGGAATTGAAATCTATTGCCAGAAAATCATATCAATTCTTACAAAAGCATAAAACCTATATAAGCAGTAAGTTTGTATAAGCCAAAATTCAACAGTGGAATTGAAATCTATTGCCAAAAAATCATATCAATTCTTACAAAAGCATAAAACCTATATAAGCAGTAAGTTTGTATAAGCCAAAATTCAACAGTGGAATTGAAATCTATTGCCAAAAAATCATATCAATTCTTACAAAAGTATAAAACCTGAATAAGCAGTAAGTTTGTTTGTGAAGTAGCTGACATAATGATTACACAAGAAGAATAAACAAGGAATAAACATAAGATACCAAATAGATAATAAAATATACAAAATAAACAGCAAATAAATACAAACTGCAAATGAAATCTTTTGGCACTGCCAAACCCTATGTTTTCCTTAAAAAAACATTAAACAATATGTTTGCAGTGAGCCACATAAGACACTATAATATCCATATTATATTAACCATAATAATTTAATTACAGTGAGTCGCAGAAGACACTATTTATATTCATATTATATATTAACCATAATAATTTAATTACAGTGAGCCGCAGAAGACACTATATATCCATAATATATTTGCCATAATAATTTAATTACAGTAAGCCACAGAATAAAATAAATATATATGTATCCATATATTAAACATAATAATTTCTTTCCTCCAATCATTGAAAGAAATAAATTGCATTAATGTAATTTTTCTCTCTCTCAACATTATCTATTAATTTCATTTTACTGCTTATTTTTCATTATTCCCCTTATATTTGTTCTTTGATGAAGAGCATATGAAAATATTCCAGTCTGGTTTTAATTAATTTGAAAGTGGTATTTCAGTTTGATTTTAATTTTAAAATTAGTCTTATGTGCTTATAAATACTGGAAATGTAAATATTTATTTCCTCTCAATAATTTGGCAATCGTATTTCTAATTATTCTTCTGCTTTTTAATGTATTTTTAACGTATGGGTTTTCGATTTTAAGATTGATACAGTAGAGAAAATGTACCGTAACCAAGGAGAAAGGGGCAAAAAAATAAATGTGAAAACTACATTTTAAACAAAAATACAGTAGAACCCTCATACCCGACCTCGAGATATCCGACTCCTCAGGAGTGCTCAGTGTATGAGCATGTGTATTTTCAATGTTTTCGTTAATTACAGTAAAGTAATATAAAAATTAAACTTTTCCATTTTATAAAAAAACTTTACCTTTTATTAGAATACTGTAAGATAATTTTGTGTTGAATACAGTAATTACGATTAAGCATCACTGTGTGTATTGAGTGTGTGTACTTATAATTTAGTACAGTAGGCCTATATGACTGTTTTGACCCGAAAAATAGTTTTTTATTGCTCCTCAGTATATCCGACCTTTTGGCCGTTCCGACCACGGCCCGGTCCCGTGAAGGTCGGATATCAGGGGCTCCACTGTAATACACATATTTCTGAGTGATCACACTATTTATGTATAGTTCCTCCCATTCAATAATATTTAAGTTTTACCAGAGACAAGTGGATACTAATTCTAGTTCCAATTGTCTCTGGTTTTACCAATCAACATTCCAAGCCCAAAACTTTTCATGTCGTATGGTGGATACACCTATAATACCGTATCATGCAAAAAACTTATTGCCCTTTAAAAACCTCACGAATAATGGATAATCTATTAATAACGAACAATGGATAAACGATATGGCGTATCGTTTGAAAAACAGATTTTACGGCGCTTCTAAAATCGGCAGAGGTTGAAGTAGTACGCATTTATCACGCTAGATAGCATTAAGGGTGACCTTATTCTACAGAGACTGTATTATCACAGTAAGTGTGGCCATTGGATATCACATTTTTGATTGGTTAGCTGGGTCAAAATCAAAATACTTTTGCTAATTTCCATGAGATTTACATTGAGATGTGATTCATATGTTATTTTGATTAATGCATTACCAACTTACAGTTTGCCTTCGCCAGTGTTATTATTTTATAGTATTAAGCTTTGAAAGTGATACCAAGGGGAGAGAGACTATTGTTAGAAACGTTTCTGACTCAGTGTTTGGTGAGATGTCATGATATTTAAACATAATGAAAACATATTTTTAGAAATCTTATTGATGTTGTGGAACTCCATAATGAAATAAAACAGTGGAATTGACAATATCTTTTAGTGTTTTATTTCACAATGAGAACATTTAGATGTAGTCAAATATCACTGAATTCATTAATTTTTTCAATAAAATTTTTTCGTTACGTAAGAAAAGTTATTTTTGATGTCGTTCCTCTTAAAGGAAATTTGACAAACAAGTGGATATTACCAGGTTCACCTGTAACTCCATATCAGTAGGAACACCTGAAGCATCAACTGCGCAAGCCAAGCCAACATATTATGGTGGAACAGCATACGCCGACGGCTGCATGGTCAGGGGAGTGCCTGACATAGAGTATGCGAACTCTGGATACCAGGCGACCTCCAGTTTCAAGAAGCCTTCCCTGGGTGAACGCGGAGCTCTGCCCAGGGTGACTGAATAAGTCTCCAGCTACTCGTGGGAATCTTAAGGATACCAACTTAAGAGTAAAAGAGGCTGAACATCCTCAAACATCTAACGAGGATGGGGGATCTCCCCCAAACTCTACCGACCTGGAACAGGTTTCAGAGTTATTGCTGACTCAAACCTGCCGGGAAACGGTACATGTAGAGGAAGGCACTACAACTGAAGATTCCGCAATGGAATCTGAGGAGTGTGCAGACCCATCCCTGATAGAAGTTGAACAGCTTCGGAAGGGTGGGTCCATAGCTGATGGTCTGGACGAAGATGTCTCAAAGCAGCTTCGGTTGAGCTCCAGACTAGGAAACAGAATCAGCAGCACATTTGCTGCTGGAATGTCCAGCACTCTTGCAAATGAGGAGGAGACTTCTTGGAAAGGCAACCCTCCTACCAGAGGAGGCAAGAGAACTGGACTTCAAGGCCCTGAGTAAATTCTGCTCTGGCCTTGGATTATGGAACATGGCATAAGCCAAAGAGGGTATGCCACAAAAGATCGAATAGCAGTCGCGGTGGCTAAGGGTTACAAAGCCCAACCCAATTGTAAAAAAAAAAAAACTCCATATCAGAATTAAAAATATTAGCAAAAGAATGGCGGTAGGCGAGAGAAAAATATATTCCAACACACAGTTATGGGCCCTTTCACACCAATCATGGCCACACTGTGATTTACAGTGTTTGTACCCTATTCATATGCGGAGAACGAAAATTGAAGCACTAGCGCTAAAGTGAGTAAGTGAGGGAAGAATGAAATATCGGATTGAGGCAGTGTTATCATTAAATCAAATGAAAAAAATCCTGATTTGTAACCAAATATTATTTGAAAGATATTCACCCAAAATATTCCCGTATCTTATAAAACCAAGTGATGTTTCAGCTCACTTCCGTAGTAATTTCAAGAAAAAAACAAAGATCTATTTGATTTGATCCTTTTATCGAGTGACTTCCAGAGGATGAGAGAGTGAGAGAAATAACGACATTTAAAACGTGAAATTTTGACCGTGGATAGTTGGAATCATTGTTTTGTATGTGTGAAGGAGGCAAAATGGGGTTCTATCTGTTGTCTCCATTTAAAAAAATTCTTATTCAAAATAATGTATTTATCATTCTGGTTTTTGCTCCGAATCAAATCAGTTGAAAGTGGAACCTACTAATGGGCCTACCGTAATCAAAATAATAATACTTGGAATAAACGATTATTATAATACATAAATGAATATACGATTATATACTGCGGTAAAATGATTTCCAAAAATTGCGTGAGGAAACTTCATTCATAATATTCATCATCAACAATTCATTGTCAACATTTTTCATCAGATCCTTGTGAATAAAATAACTGACAGCAAGCTGGTCGGCCCATGCCCACGTTATTACTGGATCGCCACGACGTTGACATTGACACATGGGAAGCAGGTGCATGGTACAGATGGTAGGTAACAGCAAGACAGGGTTGCTTTTTATACAATAACCGTCCAAGGCCACGGCTTGGCAAAAACTCGCTTATGATCGAAAATTATCCAGCCGAAAAATGTAGCTCAGCTACTAACAATGTACAATTTACAGATCAGTAACAGATGCAGTGAATTGATTACGATTGATAACAAGAGCTGAAAGAGAAATAAATAAATAGTGTATGTCTGAACAGAAATGGAGAAATAAATGCGGAATCGGCAATTTATTGTTCTACTATGTACACGATTCCAGTGGTTTAGCAGTTGAATATCGCTAGTGGACTAGAATTAAATCTACTCCCAGTGTAAGTGAACTAGACCACACAAACACTGGAATGTCACGTCAAATGAGGCTATTAGTGTTTACATGATACTTGTAGCTGATGCAGGTCCTCGGAGCACCGTTTCGCAGATTATTCCTTCTAGGGCTCATGTTTTCAGTTCCAAGCAGGTACGGACACACAAGATGTGTCACATTAACATATCATTATGATAATATGTGTTAATGTGAATGAATTCTTTGTATCATTCTTCAACATATGTTATTTATTTATTTTTTGTAATTTTATGTTATTTTCTTTCAAACTGAGTTTCTTAAAACTGCGACGTTCACTCATCTAAAATTTTGTTAAATATATCTCTTATCATCATCTTTCTTTCTATTACCCACGCATAAGCTTCAGCAGGGCTGCCCAACCTACGGCCCGCGGGCCGAATGCGGTCACGAGCCGATTTTATGTGGCCCGACATGTTGCCATAAATAAATAGATAAATGAAAACTCTATTGTAGTAGCACATGAGAACATCATATTATGCATTACAACGTCAAGACAGGATATAACAGAAACAAATAAAGAATAAGATACAACAGACAATTCATAGCAAACAGTAATTATAAATATGTTTACATACTTTTTCTCCCCTACAATTTATTATAACTCAAATTACCACCTTATATTCAACATTAGTTATTGAAAAGTGATCTGGAAGAATTCTTCTATTTCATAAATACAGTTATTTGTTAATATTTCTTTCAATTCATAAAGACAAAAACCTTAACAAAACTAAAACGTAAAACATTATCATGGTGTTTCAGCTAAAACCGAAAAGGAAAATTTACATTATAGGAAGCATTAAAATGTGCTTTATGAGGGTAAAAATTACAACATTTCCTGCGGGAGCCAAGCGATAAGTACTATTTGAATTACTGGAACATTAAATTCTGAAAAAGTCAAACGTCTGTATTGCAGTAGATTTAAACCAAATGAGCCATTGAAATTCTAGTCAACCACAGTGGAATATAGTCAGACGCCATGAACAGTGGCGTAACATTTGCCAACTGGGCCCCCCGCAAAAAATAATTCCGGGCCCCTCCTTCTAAAATCTCACGCCCCTCTCTTAGCCCCTTTTCCCTGAACCGCAACCACTAAACTCATTAATGAGAGCATACCTCATGAGTGAATAACATATACATGTAATAAAATAAAACATGCTCTGGATTGGGTTCTACAATAATTGTAATGATTATAAGTGATTTATAATAATTCATAAAAAACTGGTTATTAGATTAAAGTAGCCTGGTGTGACACAGGCTTTACTAACATATTACGAACAGGCACACAGACAACACTCATTTTGAAAGCTAGCAAAATATTTTTGTTCACTTGAAGGGAAGAAAGATAGTAAAGACGGAATAATTGTAAATCGAACATCATAGCCTAATACTGAAAATACGCGTAGGGATGCAATATGAATCAATTTTTTGTACCGTATAAAGAATTAAAACCCACTTTCACAAACTCACTGCTTACAGCTCATTTCACAAATTTCTAAAAATGAAATTTTAGAAAAAATTTTGAAAATGAAATAATGAATTGAGATTGACTGGGTAAGCTATAGGCTATTCTTCGACAACTCTTGCAGTCTATTCCTATTATGATCAGGAATTCGATGGGCGAAACAATATATTTGTGTAAACAGTCTGGGTCTGGGGACCGGATGTCTGTCTCCATTCAATGATTTGTAAACAAAATTCATTATTTCCCGATAAGCTACTTTAAACCAGCAGACCTTTTGTTAATTGTGCAACTATTTACGTTCTTCCGTCATGACAACTCTCTTAATGGCAATTTTTAACCAACTGACATTCTAATTATTGATGCATAATTTTTTTTGCAATGGACAATTATGAATTATTGAAATTTGTGTTCATGGTTGTTAATTGCCCAAAATAAAACTTTTGCTTTTCTTGTTCAATCATTACTTCAATCTTATTTCTTGAAAAAAACATATGATATTATTTCAGGCCCTAGCCCGGGCCCCCAAGGGCCCTGGCCCCCCCGCGCCGCGGGGTTTGCGGGGGTGTAAGTTACGCCACTGGCCATGAAAATTCTTTTGCAATACGATTGGTCGTCCCACTAAGCCCAGCCCACGGCTGGCCACGCCTCCAGCCAATCACAAGCAAGCAAGTGAGACAGCAATGGAGTTGCCTGTTAGTTTCTTATTTTGGCTTTGGAGAGAAGAAGAAGAAGAAGAAGAAGAAGAAGAAGAAGAAGAAGAAGAAGAAGAAGAAGAAGAAGAAGAAGAAGAAGAATGTTGACAATTTGGCCCTTGATTGATAAAGGTTGGGCACCCCTGAGCTTTTAAGGATCATGTGGGCATCAAGCTCAGAAAAAAATAGGTAGGCTAATCAAAATTGTCCTATTTCGCAATTGGTGTGACGTACCCGAGTGTTGTAAAGAAAACTAGTCGGATTAAAATATTTAGAAACAGTTTTATCTTTCTGTCAACACGATTAAGCCATTTTCTACTAAGTTGATTCTTGTGTTTACATTAATTGTGAGTACACTCACTTTCCATAAGAAGAAATGGCAGTGAAAGCAGGAGTAGAAGAATGAGAAGTATAGGAAGAAAAATAAGAGAATCTGAAAAAGAATAGAGATAGAGAGAGAGAGAAAAGAGTAGAAGGAGCGGGAAGGAAAAGGAGAGAAGAAAAGAGAGTATTGAAGAGGAATCAGTTGCTTACAGATTTATATCAATAAAATCTGCAATTCAGTAAGCTATCAAATTCAGATTTTGCTTTTAGCGATTACATCATCCGATACTACTAGTATAAAATTGAATTCTTCTATTCTTTTAAGGAAACTTAAATGGTTCATTGAAAGAGCAGCCGGCAGGCTCGGTTAGCTCGCCTCAACCAATATGAGACCAATGGGGCACAGCTCGTTCCCCTTGCATATGCTACCCATTCATAATTTCATAATTTTTGGCTACTTAATGCTCATGATTTTTTTTGCTGATGACCACATGAGCTCTATATTTAGGCTTGTGCGTGATTAAGAGAGCTTAATCAAAGCTCTCTTAAGCTCCATAAATCAAGGCTATAATAAATGTGTAACCACAAATTTCGTATTCGTTTAATCAATTACATAATCGACAATCACGATCATAATAATTTAATAATAATCATTATCATGATCAACAATGTTTTCAAATTACGTTTCAAGAAATAACGAGGAAATAATTACTTATTCATTCTATAATTTAAGTTATTCTTTCAAATTGGCAAACATTACCCAATTGTTTCATAGTCATAATGATTTTTATGACAATATTTATATTACTTCATTCAGATAGACTTCATTCACCCTATTTCCCAATCATTGAGGAACATTGGATAATTCGGCGAGGCGAATTCCACCAAATGCTCCACCAAAATGCTATAAGCATAATAATAATAATAATTATGATACTCTCCTATCTTCTGTGGTATGAGTATAAGCAAATGGAATGAGTTGAATAAGTTGAATGATAAACTTAACTTCTCTGATATCAGTGTTGGGCTTGTGCATGGGTGATGCGAAGAGTGATAACGAAAGATTAAATAAACGACAGCTTTTTAAGCAGCCAAGACCAACGGTTTAACGTGTCCTCCGAAACACGGGAGAATAAACAAGATGCAGTATACTAAAGTATGATTACTAGCGTATTTAGTTCTTGGGAACACCGAAAAAGAAAACAGTGAGAAAACTTCGATTTAAACACAAGTTTCTGGTATATTTTCCTTATCAATTTCGACCAGTTTAATCAGCTTCCAAAGTAAAATTCTCACTCTGGACATCATAAATTTTTACCAAAGTAGAATCAGGCTCTCAAAATTAAATTCTCATCTCCAAAAAGACATTTCCCTTTCTTTGGCCTATATACGTAGTCAGCTCCCAGAGTTTGATTCTTCCTTCTGAAATACGTATTTATGAGGATAAGATCAATAAGCTGCTAGCTCGAATTCAATTAGGCCATAATAAGGCCCTTATTGCACCAGACGAGAAAACAAAATGACATACAAAGATGACCTTGACCTATTCAGCAGTAACTGTAAATAATTTGAGTGAGGGAGGACTCAGCATGAAGCCACATGTGTTTGTCATTATTGTTTTGACAATATGCTTTGCCAGCGACCGCACTATCAAGTAGTATGCATGATCAGGCATAGTCTAGTCTAGCACTGAGCCTGGGCTTTCAGTAAACACAATCAAACACAGCGACCACATAGTAGAATAGACGGAGTGATCCTATTACTACAGCATTATGGGTGGTGAAGCCAATTCCCCATCATGGTTAGGTATAGAAACGCGAAATGGAGCTCACAGAAGCTCAAAATTGTAGTGCGCGAGTTTCAAATACATCGTCGTTTAGTCCCCTTAGGATTAAGTTAAAATTTTCAAATTTGGTGTTCTTATACCTAATAAAACACTGATTCTAATGGTGTAACTCAAATTACCAGTTTCCAGTTTATTCAACTTTTACGAGTCAAAAAAGTTTAAAGTTTTTCATACATTTGAAAACGTGACATGAAAAAGTTGGTAAGCGAGGAAATTTTTCATCTTTAGGGTAGGCAAGTTTCGTAAGCGAAACTTTTTTTTCTAAGATCAGCCGTTCTCCTGATATTCTCGGTAGAACATAGACGAGAAAACGAGGCGAAGCGCTCCGATTAATTCCGTTCGCCTCAACTCCGAGCTCTTCCCTCTAAAACATACTGTGTGTACCTTTTTCTCAAGAACCATTTCAATAATAGATTTGCCTATATATTTTCACGTAATAATTGAAGCTATATATTCCAACTATAGATTTGCCTATATATTTCACATAATAATTAAATCTCTAATCAGCTAATCGACAGTAATAATGGGAATAATAATACTTAATAAATCACTCTATCTTATTCTTACCAAGTGAACACTGGATTGCGATTTGATTTTTTGATTTGAGAACTGTTGGAAAATTACATATAAGCATAAAATAAAGCTACTCATCTCAGCACAAGCACACATAAAGAAATATCATAAGTAAGGGAACCATTATATCCTTTTTATGACATCATACATTCATGAGAATAATTTACCAAGAAAAAATTAGTGTCTGTCATCTGTATATCTACCGTAAATATAAAATGAATAATATACACAGAATATCTACAGATATCCACAGAATAATAAAATGCGAAAATTAACTTACAAACGAAATTTTATTGAATCTATATTAATAAAAGAGAGTTGGTGTCTGTACGCTCGCTTATAACTCGAGAACGGCTGAACCGATTTAGATGATTTTGGATTCGTTTGAATTTTTAAAGCACTGGTTAACATAATATCTATTAAAATATAAGAAAATCCCTTTATAATTAATAAATAGTTATTACATTAATGACATAACCTATCAAACATTTACAGACCAAGTTTTGAATTTGCCGGCTACCGAAGAACGGAAAGATAGTCGTGATTCAAGATCAGAAAATTAGCAATATCATCTCAAGTTCCAATAGCCCAGTGGATAGCGATTCGGACTATCCACGAATTGGATTTCCAACGACCAAGAGGTTGGGTGTTCAATTCCCGCTCCGAACCATTTCTTTTTGTACTAGGTTTTCTGCTCTAATTATTTTTTACGCTAGAATCATCAATATTAAGAATGAGTTATCGTTCGTATAATACAGTCATGTTCTATCATTTCAAATATTAAAATTGAAGAACGGAAATAAAATAAAATAGAAATAAAATAAAAATAAAATAAAAATAAAATAAAAATAAAAGAAAACTAAAACAAAAACAAAAGAAAAAGAAAAGAAAAATAAAATAAAAATAAAGTAAACATAAAAAAATAAGAAAATAAAAATAAAAGGAAAATCAAAGAAAAAGAAATATAAAATAAAATTAAAATAAAATAAAATAAAATAAAATAAAATAAAATAAAAATAAAATAAAAATAAAATAAAATAGAATAAAATAAAAATAAAATAGAATAAAAATAAAAATAAAATAAAATTATTTTTTAAGAATAAAGAATAAAGACATTTTTTAAGGGGTGGCATGAAGGGGGGACATTTGGGGGGGGGGGAAGAGTGCGATACGAAGTTCGCCGGGACAGCTTGTTTACAATAAAAATAAAAAAGAAAGAAATGGAAACCTGAAAATACAATGAGTAGTTTTAAATAATTTTTTGCTTATATCAATAAATAATAATCAATAATGAATGCTTCCTCTTCATTATCCATGATATCACATTAACTCTCAATTATCAACAGAGCTCTGAACACAGAACAATTTTATATGCCCAATACTTTCATTCGGTTAACCAATTCTGAAAATCAAACAGCAGGAAATGTCATAATTAAGAACAGGATATTTACAAGCTATTAAAATGCAGTGCGTGTAGTCCCAGTAATCCGTACTGCGTACCAGCAATACAATAGTGTACTACACTATAATAAAAAAATAATTATTATTATAGCATTAAGTGTCGTTTTCCAACCTTAAATAGTAATTTAGTAATAGTATTAAACACTTAGTATAGTCTGATCGCACAAAGATTTTACTCGGGCAAGATGGAAGAAGTACTCCAGTTCAGTTTGTATTTGGTTCAAAAATTATAAATTTGGTCTCAAATTGTAGTGCTGGATATTTTCTACAATTTGAGACCAAATTTATAATTTTTGAACCAATACAAACCGAACTGGAGAACTTCTTCCATCTTGCCCGAGTAAAATCTTTGTGTGATCAGACTATATACTTACACCAATAATACACTACCTACAATATACTAACCTGTGAAATGTTATTCCTTCAACGTTTCCTCCTTTATTAAAGCATCCATAAGCAATGCAATACGCTGGCATTGTAGTGCAGTATGATACTAAAACGCCATTCAATAAAACAATTCAGTGAGACAGTGACAGCCGATTTGATTAAATTAGCACTGTCAATTGTGTGTGGACAACTGGGCAGAGCTGAGCGTGACCTTGTCGGAGCGCTCGCTACTGGAGTGACTCACTCAAGGCCGCCGCCATCATGGTTGGGTATTGGCGCTAGAGCTGGCTTCAAAAGTCTGCCTGCATGCTCTGTCTATTCTACTATGTGGTCGCTGAATCGCTGATCAAACAGCGCAATGTTGAAATAGCATGTTTGAAACGCAGTTGATTGTGTTTGAAGTCGTCGAATTATTCAGACTAAAATGTTTTCATTGCTGTCTGTCAGTTCGTCCTTGTTTGATCTCGCCAGTTGCAAGTCAACGGATCAATTAACTATTATTAAAATCGTGATTAAACGCTCAAGTGTTTCAAATCGCATGGAGAAGAGAGACTCGTAGAGAGAAAAAAGCATCTTCTTGCAGAGTACTCATTCGTCAGAATATTATCACTATCTAAATAAATAAAAGAAGTACGGTTGCGTGCGTGTGTGTGTGTGTGTGTTTATTAGCAAGGTGCAAGCTAATTTTGTGGATTGTGTTCCGAAAAAACGTGAATAATCTAGAGCTTGAAATTTTGCATACAGCTTCCAAAAATATTAATGTTATGCACCTCGAAGCCCAAATTTCAATTTTCCCTCTAGATTTTTCATAATTGAAGCTCAAATATCACTTCATTCGCTAGGCTAAAATACTTCCTGTAGCCATTCATCATAAATGAAACGAGTCAGTTTCTAACCTCTCAATCTTAGTACTGCTTTAAAAGTCGCTATTTCTTCAACTGCCGTGGTAGCGCAGTATGTAGCACTGCAGACAACAGAATCTCACGACTTGAGTGGCGTGGGTTCGATCGCAGGCTTGGTCACATTTTTTTTGCAAAAAAGTTCGAACTGAAATCAATATTATCTTAGCTTTTTTATCGAAATAGAATCAGTTCTTCGTTTGTTTTCAATCATTTATGAACCATATTGATTTTTACCTTATAAAACAATATCTATTCAATTTTTAGCTCATAATTTTTATTTTGCTGATAATTATTTTCAACTTTATGTAATTAAAATAAACTTTTCGATTTTTTTTTACGAATTGCTATACACTATGATATTAGAGTGTTGAAATTACATATTGGAAAATAGTAACTAATCAAACTATTATTGGAATTAGCCAAGTTTAGTGGTCTGATAAAAATTACAAAATTGTTATGGAATTATCTGATGGAATAGATGTACGGTACTGAAAATTGTGGCGATGAAGATTTGTAGTGAAGGAGGAGGTATTCAAGGGGATTTCATTTGGTTTATAATTTTCGCATTTTAAGAACATTTTTTGTCATTTGTGGCATTTGCAAGAGATTAATGAGATTAATACCGGGCCTTCTTAAAAAATGCTAACTGCTAACGGGAATATTGAGCTTACAGGTAACTTACTTGACAAAAGATGAATATGTTTACTGTAAAGTAGCATAAATACTACTTACATTAAGTAAATACAGTTGTGTTAATGTGTTTGTTTACCCGTCAAGAATAACATGGAGCCTATGCCACAATTATACTTCTCTCCATCTCCTTATATTAATATTTTTCCCATTAATTTCTGAATTGGTCTAATTTATTACTTTATTGGATGAAATTAATTATATTCAGTTTTAGCATAGCATTTGGCTATACAATATTTTAAGGCCTAATCCAGAAAAAAGAAATAATAGGCCTATCTTTGATACACATAGTAGAGAAGAAATCAATTTTAGCTTTGTTTTGTGGAGCTCCGTTTCGAAGCACGGGTAACTTCTAGTGAAATAATATAAAATGTTTTAAATTTTCATTTAAATCATTATTGAGTATACCTATATTATATTATGATAATTTTTTTTTTTTTCCCCCACCTCATATTGCAATCTAGTCTAAGAAGACTAATGAGCAATTTTTTTCTAATCTACTATTATTCAAATTGATAAGTTTAGCAGCTCTCACTGGGACTACTACTTTCAAATACTAACAAAAATAACATAGATTAATAATCATAATTACATAACATAGTCATAACAATAAAGATTAATAATCATAATCACATAACATAAATAATAAACTATTTGTGCACTAAGATAACATTAGGATTCACACTATAAACACTGCTCTGCTTTTGACACTCTCACACCACAACATCACACAATTCGAAGGGTTTCGTCCGCTTCAACCTGCGCAGCTGGGTGTTGTCGAGTAGCTGGGTAACTTCTTCGTTATCATGCTGTTGGATCTTCTCAGCATGCTTGCGAGCAAAGCGCCCGATTTCACTGGTGACAAACTCCACCTTCAAGTCTCTGTGGATATCTGAATTTCGGATGAATCTTGGTGCATTGACGATGTTCCTCAAGACCTTGTTCTGGAAGCGTTGGATTATATCTACATTGCTCTTGCTGGCACAACCCCAGAGTTGGATTCCATACATCCATATGGGTTTCAGGATTTGCTTGTAGATGAGAATCTTGTTGTAGAAGGAAAGTGTTGAATTTCTTCCTATCAACCAGTATATTTTGCTGTATCTTATACCTAATTCTTCTCTTTTTCACATGTGCCTTCCAGCGCAATCTTGTATCCAGAGTCATCCCCAGGTATTTAGCCTCATTAGCATATGGGACCGGTTTTCCATTGATGATTAAGGGAATTTGGTCAAATTTGCGGTTGGTGAAGTTCACTTGTACAGATTTTGTCTCGTTGATCTTGATCCTCCATAGCCTAGACCAATTGGAAATTTCATCAGCAGCATCTTGTAGTTTCTTCATTGATTCCTGACAGTTATTGCCTAAAGTTAATACAGCTGTGTCATCTGCAAAAGTAGCCACAGTTTGATTCTCCATCATGGGTAGGTCACTGGTGAATAACAAATACAAAATTGGACCAAGAACACTTCCTTGAGGAACTCCTGCTTTAATCTCTTTGAGTTCAGAGTATGCATCATTTTGCTTGATTCTGAAATATCGACCCATCAAGTATGACTCAAGAATTTGTGTATATTCAACTGGAAGCATGGTTCTTAATTTACTTAGAAGTCCTTTGTGCCACACTTTGTCAAAGGCTTGTGCTACATCTAGGAAGACTGCACTACAGATTTTCTTCTCTTCAAGAGCCATTTCAATTACATTAGTGATCCGGTGGACTTGTTCAATAGTTGTGTGTTTCTCTCTGAATCCAAATTGATGTTTTGGGATCAGTTCCTTCGACTCTATAATTGGTTTCAACCTTTTCAAGAGAAGTTTTTCAAACAGTTTTGATATTACTGGTAGAAGAGATATTGGTCTATAGGATGTGACTTCATGTGGTGTTTTTCCTGGTTTGGGGATCATGATGACTTCGGCAATTTTCCAGTAGTCAGGTACGTATTTCAGTCTGAACACTGCATTTATTAGAAATGTGATCTTCACAAGAGCCTTCCTTGGTAACTGTTTTAATATATCTCCAGTAATGAGATCAAATCCTGGTGCCTTTCTGGTATTGATGTTGTTCTTGATTGTGTTTTCCACTTCACGTACTGTAACAGGTGGGATTCTCATGGATTCTTGCACAGTATGTGGTAGTTGATTATCCTCATCTAAGCTTTCATTGGACCTGAAGATGTTTTCAAGATGATTTGCGAATGTGACTGATTTCTGGTTGTTGTCTCTAGCCCATGTCCCATCCAGGTTTCTGATGGGTGCATTCTGATTTTGAGGCCTTCTTATGCACTTTGTAGCTTTCCAGAGAGAATATTCAGTACTCTTATCATTGGTTAATTCATTGAGATATCTCGTGAATGATTCATTTTTGAGCTTTTTTATTTCCCTACTAAGTTGCTGAGATAGATTATTCATCTGAGTCTTGTGTCTGGGGTCTCTTGTGCTCTGCCATTTCCTTCTAGCTCTCCTTTTTTCTAACAGTAGGTTTCTGATTTCTGCTGGATAATTGCTGCCCTGAGTCTTCCGTCTTATGTCTGGAGTACATGCCCAAGCTGCTTGTTGGATATCAGTAACTAATTTCTCAATTTCTTTGTCAAGCTGGTCTCCACTTCTGAGTGGTACACTCAAGTTGATCTTTCCTTCTAGAAGAAATCTGAATTGTTCCCAGTCTGTATATTTGTCTGTAATGTGTGTTTTCTGGTGCGAAATTTTTTAATGTTGTAATTTAAATTCTCAAAGAATTTAAATGTTTAATAATTTGGCAATTTTCGGTTCGAAACTTTCATATTATTTGCTGCAATATTCAAAATTTCTCAAGTGTTTTGTTTTTGAGTGAAAAATTGTGACTTACAAAGATATGGATCATCATAACCTAAATTTTGGACTTTTTTCTAAATTTGAAGAGGGACAGTTTTGGGCTTAAGCCTGTTGAACCTTTCATTAAGTATTATGTGTACATTACTGAATAAATAAATAAATAAATAAATAGTTATATTTATTGCTGAGAAATGGAGTTGGTTCTCGTTCAATTACAGTTTCACTTAAAGTTAGTAAAATTGGTGAATGATCGGATTACAAATCATAACTATCTTCAATTTTTATGTAGTTTGTGGAAATATCCTTGATGATAAAAAAGTCTATCAGATCTGGTATTTTTCCTAGGTCAGTGGGCCAGTAAGTTGGGTTACCACTAGATAATGTTTCACATTTGTATTCCTGTATTGCACTGTACAGTTCTCGACCTTTTGTAGTGGTTAATCTGGAGCCCCAAAGTGTGTTTTCAGCATTGAAGTCTCCTCCTATTATAAACCTTTTTCCAAGATGTTTGAAAAATTCCATGTAGTCGTTGTACTTGATAGCATGCCTTGGAGGACTATACAATGCTGCTATAGGTACAGTACATCCTCTTAATTTCAGTGATATAATTGTGGCTTGTATTTCTTCTGTTTTGTATTCAATTCCCTCATTGTGCTGAATAGATTCTCTGATAATCACTGCACTACCTCCCTTTGCTGAATTACTTGGATGTATTGTGTGATAAGTTCTGAAGCCTCTGATTCTAAGAAAAGATTGATTTGTCATGTGTGTTTCTGATAGAAGGCAAATATCTATTCTTTCACTATGGAGTAGTTCTAATTCCTGCTGCTTTTGAAGTATTCCATTGGCATTCCATGCCATAATTCTCAGAGATTTCGCCATTTATTGAATTCTTCTACTCCCTGCCAGGATGGTGCTGCTCTCTAGTTTCTGTAGCCTTCCTTCAAACGATGAAAGTAGTGTTTCTTGCCTATCCAGCTTGCCCAATATCACCTGTAGAATCTGTAGCACTCCATCTTCTTTTTGTTCATCACCTCTGAATGTGCTACTTAATCCTTTTGTTGCAGTTGCATAAGTAACATGTTTGTTTACTGATACATATTTACTTCCATTACCTCTGGATGTGGCGGTTAGTGGTTCATTATGCATGTTTGATTGCTCCGGTAATTTCTTAGAAGTGCTTGTAGAAGGTTTCATGCTCTTACTTTTGATCCTCTGCAGTTCAACTGCAACACTGCACCCACGATAACTGGCTGGATGTGATTCGCCACAGTGAATACATTTTGGCTTTTCATCGGCTGACTTAACACAGTCTTTAGAGTTGTGTTTCCCTGCACACTTGACACATCGAAATTCTTTGTAGCAATACTTTTGGGTGTGCCCATAAGCTTGACATCTCTTACATTGGGCAATTAGTTTAGATTTCTTAATTGCCTCTATTTCAACTTTACAGCCCATTATATTTGTGATTTTATAGATTTTGTCAATCTCTTCTTCTGCGTCAAACTCGAGCATGAACATATCTAGTGGCTCCTTAGTTTTCCATTTCAACTTGATACTTGCATTGAGAATTTTGAATCCTTTGTCTTTAAGATCTTCTATCACACTTTCAGCATCACATGATCTATGTAGTTTTTTAGCCATAACTCTAATCGGCCGTGATTGCTTGTTCTCATAAGAGTGCCAAGTGTATTTGTCCTTGTTCAACTCCTTAGTGAGCAATCTATAATCATCATCATTAATCAAATTGATTTTAAAACTGTCTTCTCCTAGTAATTTCACTTTGTATTCCTGTTTAGGTAGTAATTTTACTAGCTTTTCATGAAATGTCTTGTATGATTTAATTCCATCCACGATTATTGGCGGTAATGGGTGTAGGATCGGTTTTCTTGTGCGTTGAAACTTCTTCCATCGGAGGGGATAATGAAATATTAAGCTTCCTTTTCTTGTACCTACTCTTAGCTCTCACCCACTCTGTCTCCTTTGCGAGTAGATCATCATCCGTGCAATAACCTGCTTCATTATTATTTTTATTCGTTGAATTTCCTTTACCGGGGGTCGATTTGTCACTATCTTTTAGCACTCTCGAATTTTCACCATCATTATTTTCACTTTTAGATTTATTTTCTAAAGCCAATAGTCTCGACTGGAGTAAATCCAATTTATCTTTCAACTCAGAATTGTTTCTATCAGCCAGTTTCAATTTATTATTCGCATCTTTCCAGGCTCTTAATAAAATTTTTTCGGCCTCCGTAGAAAGCTGATCTTCGTTTAGCTTGTAGCTGACCGATTCATTTTTATCAGTCAGCGTAATAATTGTTCCGTCACCTGACATAGTTACGATTCACTAATCAAATAATGATTGTTCAACACTAACCGGACGGAGTTGAACGCGAAAACGCACATAGCTGACAACGAGGTCACTCACTCACAGTTTTGGCACTACCGATTCACTTGACTCAGCAATACGATTTAGCCCACTTTCCGAAACAATAGCATGTAAGAAAACACGTCCGCTCGGTTCGGCGTTCAAACGCTGACTGATAATAATAATAATAATTAATAATATAATAATTTGATTTCATAATTATTATATAAAATATAATTAATAATCATATTGGAATTATTCCAATCCACGATTGAAGTGGAGCTTTGGAGAAATTATTTCAAGAGAAAGTGAACTTTTATGAATAAGGTAAAAATATGGTACAATATGGACTTCTCCATAATTTAGTGAGGGAGGACTCTGCAGGAAGCCACATGAGATACACACTAATTAAACTATTTTGTATAAATTTGTATAGAAGGGTTTATAAAAGAGTAAGAAAAGTAAATGACTGTAAGAATTTGACCGATAAAAATAAATGGGGGTTCAACAGGTTTTGATCCAATTCATGTTAGTAGAATAAATTTTACAGAAAATTAAGAATAAAATTTTTCTAATAACATATATTCTTGTATTCAGTCGGTCTTCACACATTGATTAGCTCCATGTGGAATTTGAGCAGGGAGAATTATCTTTCTAAATAAATAAAAGAAGATACGATTGCGTGTGTACGTGTGTGTGTGTGTGTTTATTAGCAAGGTGCAAACTAATTTTGTGGATTGCGTTCCGAAAAAATTAGAATGATCTAGACCTTGAAATTTTGCATACAGCTTCCAAAAATATCAATGTTATGCACCTCGAAGCCCAAATTTCAATTTTCCCTTTAGATATTTCAGAATTGAAGCTCAAATACCACTTCATTCCGGAAGGTTAAAATACTCTTAATAGCTACTTCATAATGATTCGAGTTCGAGGTTAGAAACTTTAGTAGGCTTATAAACCGATCAAATTGCAAAGGCTGCGGTGGAGCAGTTGGTTTAGGCGTGTCTCCCGTGTCTTTAGACCGAAGGGGCTCCAGTTCCTCGGGGTTCGAATCTCAGATCCTCCAAATTTTTTTGACATTAAACTTTCATCAAAAATCAATTATTTTTTGCTTTTTCATCGAAATAAAATTAATTCTTTAATTTTTCAGTTATTTATTATTGAACCAATATCAATTTTTCCAATATAAAACAATATTAATTTATTCAATTTTTCGACTTATAATAGTTCGTATTTTGCAGATAATTTTCAACTTCATGCAAGTAAAACAAATTTTTCTAATACTTTTACGAATCGCTATGATATTACAATGTTGAAATTACACATTGGGAAATAGAACCTAATCAAACTATTATTGGAATTTGCCAAGTTTAGCGTTCTATGACAGCAATAAAAATTACAAAATTGTTATGGAATTATCTGATGGAATAGATGTACTGCAAATTGTGGTACATTAATAAAAATTTGTAATGAAGGAGGATGTATTCACGGGGATCTCAGTTGTCTCATAATTTTCGCAATTCAAGAAGATTTTTTGTATGTGATGGCATTTGCAAAAGTAATGAGATTAATACCGGGCCTTCTTAAAATAAAATGCTGACTGCTAACGGGAATATTGAGCTTACAGGTAACTTACTTGACAAATGATGAATGTGTAGCTTACAGTAAAGTAGCGAGAATACTACTAACAATAAGTATACAGTTGTGTTTACCTATAAAGAATAACTTGGAGCTTATGCCACAATAAATACTTCTCTTCATTTCCTTCCTAATATTTTTCCTGTTAATTTCTGAATTGGTCCAATTCATTAGGCTACTTTATTGGATGTGATGAATTTCTCAATAAATTTAAACCACTATTTTTGCCTACCTTATATGTTCAGTTTTAGCATAGCATTAGGCTATACAATATTTTAAAGGCCTAATCCAGAAAAAAATGAATAATATCTTTGATACACACAGTAGAGAAGAAATTATAATGTAGCTTTGTTTTGCGGAGCTCCGTTGCGAAGCACGGGTGGCTTCTAGTTATATAATAAGTCACAAGTTTAATACTTTCATATGGTTGCCAGGAGTGACCATAGCAACATATTATCATATTTATCAGTTAGTACTAGTTCCAAGGTGGCATTAAATGAACGCTGAACATTAATGGATATATTTACTTATTTTACGATATTACAACCTATAGTGAGCTACATTATCGGCAAGTTGTACAAAAATCTGCCAATTGCATAAAAACATTATATTACACTGACTTGAAAAAAACTTTATAGAACCAACATCAGTACGAAACGATCGTCACTACTATGATGTAAATCAAGTTGTTTTCTACTTGAAAGTTTTTAAAGTCAGTGTAATTTCATCAGATATACAACGTATAACTTTAATAACACATATATACAATACAAATTGACCTAATTCACATCACTGAAAATCATCTGTAGTTCCTGTTTTTCAAGTGAAATTCGTTGTATGATTTTGTTTAAAGGAATAATTTTCATTATTTCATATTTCAATTCATGCGTTGAATGAAAATTGAGTATGAGAATAGAAATGGATTATGAATGTGAGAAGTAGCCTATAGTGCAAATAATAAGAATCAGTGATGTTTCACATTCAAGGTTTTATCGGGCAGAATGCATAGAAAATATTCTGTAATTTAATATCAATATTTTGATCAATAGATAGTACATCTGAAAATTGTTTCAAGTCCAATTCACCCCACTAACATCTCACATACACACTCGAGCTGAATTCATGTACGGTATTCTCTACAAGAACACTTGTAGAGTGTGGGAGTAAATCCATGTACCGGTAAAGATATATTTATGTAATAAAGATATGTAATAAAGAGATATTTATTATATTTATAAAGAGGTATTTATGTAATGAGGTACTATTGTTCTGTGATAATTGTGAGAACAGAATTGTGAAAATTGATCGAGCTATTTCTAACAAAGAAAAAACCGAGAAACAGTTAGCTCAATAAACAGAAAAAGAAACAGTTTTCAATAACAGACGTCGGATTTTAATAATTGAGCTCGTGCTCGTCTGGAGAGGAAAATGAATATCAAAAATCGTCTGCAATTCAATTTCTTAGTACTGGCTGGCTGGATTCAATTATTATTAGGCCATTTCAGAAGCTGAATGCCAGGTTATTTCATTGAGCCAGACGGATGAGTCAATGGAGCCAATACGGTCTCTCTCTACGAGGAAAATCAACGCATTTAATTGAATTAACAGGCTTATGGAGGAGCTTCACGAGAGAAGCCTAATGCCATACGATTCTGGGAACTATCGGGAAAATCCAATGAGACAACTTGATACTTGCGCACGCAAGTTTACTCCAACTTGTTCAAGTAAGGTCAGAAAAGGCGGAGTAGAGTGTTGACTTCGAAAATAAACTGTAAACCAAATAACCGGTCCTTGGAATGGAGGAAAAGTGGAAAGACCCACTGTACAGGTCCAAAACCTGGCCCCAGGGCAACACTACACCACCAATTACATAACAAAGCGTCAGCCAATAATACTCAGCTGCTATACACAATATATACTATATATTCTGTACTCGCTAAAAAGTTGTTGAACTTGAAAATATCCCCGCTAGAAACTTCGCATTTCTAAGAAACCACAGTGCTTGTCTGAAAGTGAAAGCCGAATCAGGAATATCACAAGTATATTCTTTGGTAAAATGGATAAATATTACATTCCCTCATGAATTTAATATGTATGAATTCACAACAGCACTGTAACAGATAATAGCTCTCGATTTTGTACAGATATAGAAGATATAGCCATTCATTCATTTTATATAGCCCCAAGCACACAGCAACATTCTTTTGCAGAAAAGATCGGCATAATACAGATACACGTCATGCTCAACAAATATTCAATAAACTATACTGAGTGCAATAGAGGAGTCAATGAAATGGAAAGGTGAACGATAATATCAATCGAAACATTCCTACCAGAAGATATTCGTACGATAAGGAAAAGTGAGTCCACAACGAGTTCATCCAGAAATATTAGTCATAGAAGAAGTTCAAGCGCGAAGCGCATTCTCACAATAACAATTTACAGTTCACACCTTCAATTAACATTGAATGATTCTCATCACCTAATTGATAAGTGAAGTCTAATGTAGTGATGAGTTGAATGAGTTGTAGAATCCATTCACCTCTTATCCACAATGACTAGAAGAGCTCTCATTTGCTGATTCACTTCAATCATGTTTGAGTTAATTCACTTTCCTCTACACTTTTATTCTCACTCTTATTTACACTTTTATTTTCACTCTCATTCGAATTTTGATTGATGGCAATGAAACTCTGTAACTGTTTATCTATTCACTATGAGCACAAATAACACAGTGAGGATTGATTACCTTACTCATTCATCATTATATTGCCCTAATCGTCTTTTCCTTCCCATATCCTTAAATATTAAGGATATTAATATCTTTTTAACATATCCTCATATATTCTTAATATATCTTATATATTCTTATATCCTTATAATATATTCTTAATATATCCTAATATATCCTCAACATATCTTCGAATATTGTGCATTGTCTCGTGATAAAGTGGTAGAGTGGACATTAATGTCCAAACATCGCCACGTCAGATAAATAAAGAAGTCATTCTATTCTATCAAATATCAAAATACTTTTGTAAAACTAAAGACAACTACTGTGACCGTTACATTGAACCAATTTAGATGCGGTTTGCGGCTAGATGTGCAAGCTTCATTTCTATTATGGAAAAATACGTATATGGGTGAAATATGTGAAATAAACTCAGCACCATCTCTCGGATTTTGACGGAATTGTTTTGAGATTGGAACTGCTAAACAGAGCATTGAATAAGGTGGGAGCATATTTGGAGAATGCAAACGGCACTTTGCACTGTCGGCTAAGGATAGTTGTATTACGAAAATGAAAATATTCGATATCAGACTGAAAAATTTATTCATACTGGGTCTTGTGTTATAGGTTAAGAATGCTATCAGGAATTCGATACATTTTAAACTAATCCATTATATCATACTAACACATTGGTATTTGCTGGCTTGAATATAGTGGCCTAAGCTATTATTACATCATTCTTGCATTAAAAGAGGTTTTATCATTCAATCCATTCTGATTAATCCGCGCCTTGCCTTGACGTGAGACACACTTAAAATAGAATTTAGTAGGCATCTGGTCCTTAGCTATAATCTTTAACAACTACTAGTTGAGTATCAATTAAGTTTAAAGACTAGCTATAAAGCTTTAAAATTCTATTGAAGCTTTTTTACATTCTGTCAAGTTTAATAGGGAAATGTTGAAAATAAAAATGTATTTCCTCAGTCTCTACTACTTTACTATTTCACAATTCACAATTTCACAATTCTTCTTTTTCTTGAGTACAATAGAACAAGCTGATTATGTAATCTGTGTTCGGGATATAATTTATCAATCAATATTTAATTTATTATTATCATCACTATTCGTCTCTTGAAATATGAGATTCAATATTATTTTGAGAATCGCTTCATCTAGTTTTTTTATAATTTTAGTATACTATTGGCTACTACAATATAACAGTATCAGTTAGTATAGTAACAGTTTCAGAGTAAAGTTCCACTGTTGCTGTATAGTAACAGTTTCACAGCTTCTGCTTATTTTAATCCGTTTCAATAAATAAAGATATCAGATGTTACATTCTTCAATCCTTATTTTATAATATTGCGCATCGAAACGCCCATCACAAATTAACTATTCAACAGAATTACAAACTCTTTTTTGAATTAATTTAATCACCACATTCACAAGGCTCCATCTGCAACCATGCGAAAAATAACGTAATTGGTTGATTACGATTAGTAGTATAGTTCTTACTCAGTCTATGGGCCTAGTTTCTGTTTGGAGGATATTTTCGTATTTTTCTGTGTGAACTTTTTTCGTAGCACAACATGCTGCTGGCATGCAAGGTTGTCGGAAGGTCGTGAGTCTCACGTTCAAATTGATGGTCGGAGTTTTAAACGGATGGTTAGTTTAATCTGTTGCTCAAATCTTAACCACGTAATTTGGAAATTGAAATCTGAGATTAATCAGAATTTTGGAAAATAAAACTGCCACGGAAATTTGTGATCGATTTAGTAGAGGATTAGTGGAAACAATGTTGAAACGTTTACGTAGGTTGCCATTATTACGGAATACAAATTACTTTTAGGCACCTTCCCACGGAAGCAAACTTGATTGCCTGTCTATTGCCTATCATAGCTTTGGTACATTCAACTCTCACCTTATCCGCATCACATCAAACTTGACAAGGACTCTGACCTTGTAAGTGTTTAACTGCCGAAGATATTCTTCTTGTTATCCATTTTTTAAACTGTGTTGTCAAAGTGTTTGACTTGTAGAGAAGGCCCAATAACAATAATAGATTCATGTCAAGTTCACCGCGAAGATTCTTTAGGGTCGTAGTGACTATGTACTTCGTTTGCCTACCAACGTCTAAAAAGTATTGTTCTTGGTCTGGCTATTGTTTCTCGTATCTATCCTTCAATCGACATTCGTGAACGTAATGATTGCGATCCATATTCTTGAGAGCGAAGCCGCTTGTGACTATTTTTAAACACTTAATCTTATCGAAGTCCATTGATCAGGCTCATATCCAGATCGCGGTTGGAACTTCTCCAGTCGAAAAAAAACAACGAGATATTTATTGCCGCGTTTTAATTGGCAATTAAACAGGAAAATAAAGGCTGAGTAGATATTATAGACTGCACCATTTTTCAAGGTCACCCAAGCATATCAATTGCTACGTCCAGGAAAAAGAGATTTTTTCGAACAATTTTGAGGTGGATACTAATGATTATAATAAAGCTATAATTGATTTTTTTCATAATCGGTTTTATGAATCTAAGGTACAGTAAGGTAAGGTCCAGCTAGATAGAACACGTAAGCTTGAAGCTAGATAGCCTACAACCATAGAGAACAGACTAGAATAGAGTATCGCTTCTCTATTATACTGTACAAACGTATAAGCTCTTCATACTGCCAAGTTATAGCATAGAGAAGAGATACTCTCTAGTTAGATCTGATCTAATCTATATAATCTTAGGTTCTAATCTGTTCTCTGTGGTTATAGCTTAATACTAATCGTACAATGCTTGAGTTGTGGCAGTACTCAATGGTAAAGCAACTTGATTCAACTGGAGCTACCTTTTTGTAGTTGAATTTCAAATTGTGTTGATTTTCAGTAGTGATCAATTTTGAAACAGTTTGACTTCAGCAGTTCAACGATCTGAATAAAATTCATGTAAACCAATTAAACTTTTATTTTTCTAAATGTCAAAACGTCTATCATAATTATTATCAAAAATACTTCTGTACTTATTATTTTGAAGATTAGATTTATTAGATTCTTATAATTATATATTTTTTATTTTTTTAAACGTTTATCATCATTATTATCAAAGATATTGATATCGATCACTTATATATTATTACTTATGATTACTTATATATATATTTCTGCAATTAGGCGAGGTGGAACCTACCCGTAAGGGTCTCCCCACCGATAAAAAGCCATACGATAAAAAAAATGATGGAGAAATACCACATCACATCACGATCACACACAACAAATTTCTTAGATTTTCGCGGTGATGTGGCGTGAGAGTGTCAAAGCAGAGCTGTGATGATAGTGTGCGAATTTTGTAATAGTGCACACATAGCTATTCATTTTCATGTTATATTGTAATTATTATTTAGAACTATTTGTTAGTTGTCCAGGTGAAAACTATTGAACAAGTTGACGAAATGATTAGGAAGATATTGATTATTAGTCTTCTACGACTAGATTGCAATATCAGGAGAGCGAAAAACTTGAGGTTTGTTAGTGAGTTGTATAATATTGTATTCAAACTTTATTTTTGCTAAGGATGATGCCCTCGAGAGACTCCAGTAGCCTATCCGTAATCCGTGTCTTGCGAATGGCTAATGGGATGATGAAAAAAATTTGAATTGACCCGCAGCTTCAGGTAGTTTACGAGTATTGGACGAACATAGCTGAAAATCGATAATTATTATCGATTATCGTCACCGTGTAAAGCATAAGTTACCACTTTCATTCTCACGGTATTTAGCGAGCGCTTGTAACTTGTAATAATCGTAACTTGACCAGAATCTTTCTTCAGCCAAAATTCTATATTTTACCCTGCCACATTCAATTAGGTTGCTTACCAACAGTTTACCACTATCGTTAATATCTGCCTGAAAGAAATAACCTCTGATTGGCTTAATTATCAAGAGCTGGAAACTTTATACACGCTGTGAAAGTTATAATCGAATGAGTTTTATAAATACAGTAATTAATTTTCTCAAGTTTCATGGATACTTTAAATCACGAAGTTATCAATCTTTGTATTGGAAGTTTAATGCTTCGGATTATTGTATACTTTTCAAAATTTAAATATTTCTACAAAAACAAGAAATATTTTATAGTTCGATGTATAATCTACACTGGAAAATATTGTTGAAAATGAAACAAACTGTTTCTGCAACTTGACGGGGTTATAATTTGATGACTGATAATTTGTCATGTTTTTTAATTCCTGTTTTTCAAGTCTTTACTCCTGAGCCTTCATTATAAATTATTTCATAATAATTTAGAAGTTTTGTAAAATAGGGATGAGGCGGATACACACTAGATTAGTGAGTTTCATGTTTAGTACGACATGCTATTGATTTCTAGTGGGTGTCCGCTTTCTTCCTGTTTTACAATACTTATAAATTTTTATGAAGCAGGCCCCTGGTTATAAAATATGCTTCCACCAAAGATAACGTAGATGAATGTGAAATGTGAGACAAGAAAATAATAAAGATTACTGATTACTGATACAGATGACAAGCGCAATTACACAATGGACATTTTTCTCATAAAATTACTCGAAAAACGGCAACTCATGATGGCAGATCGATGAAAATGATACAAGTTCCTGCTTCGGGGATTGTTCAATTGATCACACTCTTAGAATAATAACACAAGACTCGACTGTACGAAATCATCACATCGTTGAAGCTATTCCATGCTGATTGATTAATTAAGGACGACGGTCTAGCATACTGTGCTTATGGTATAAACGCTATGTAATGTTTTAAAGCCTAGATGTAAGCTCCGAGCTCGGGCCCAACACTAAACTAGACAATGATACCCCATTATTCTGTAGTATTAATGGGATGATGGATGATTCTATCCCTTGGCTACATTTATATCATTTATATTAGTTTGTTTTGGCTATGCAGAGAATAGAAAGAATACTTTCATCAACCGCTTAAATTATTAATAATTATAATAAATATAATTATAATTATTGAACAAACTTTAACAAGTACATTTTCTAAAGTAAAATTCATGGGGAAATTATCCAAACCATTTGAAATAAAAACAGGGGTCAGACAGGGAGATGGACTCTCTCCTCTTCTATTCAATGTAGTCCTTGATAAAGTTATGATAGAATGGGAGAAAGAATTGAAAGCGCAAAAATTATGGAATCCTGTTAGTCTGGGACCCAAAAAGTTGAAGTTGGAAATTCAATATCTGGCTTTTGCTGATGACTTGGCTATTATAGCCCAAACACAAGAACAGGCAACAAGACAAGTGGAAATTCTCAAAGAATCTGCTCAAAAAATAGGTCTCCAGATTTCTTTTGAGAAAATGGTCCTCATAGCTAATAAAGTTGAACTTCAAAAATTGAATACTAAATATGGTGAAATAAACAGAGTTCCGCATTTTAAATATTTAGGAGAAATTATAGAACCTAATGGTGCTGAAAGATTCTCCCAGTTGGAAAGACTACAGAAAATTAGGAAAGCATTGGGACTTGTTCAACATGTTTACAATAAAAAATCTCTTTCCCGTGTAACAAAAATTCGACACTATAACACAGTGATTAAGCCTGCAGCCCTATATGCCTGTGAGACTCTTTCTATGAGCCGAAAAATGGAGATGGACAACATTAAAAAAGAAGAAAGGAAAATTATCAGGAAAATTCTTGGTCCAAGACAAACAGAAAATGGATTAAGATTACAGAAGAACGAAGTTGTAGAAGGATTTTCCAACATAGAAAAAGATATGAAGAAACTGCGTTTAAAGTTTTACGGTCATATTCGCAGACTTCCAGAACAAAGGCTGACCAACTGAGTGCTACGATATCTACTGTCACTGACCAATCCGGGACCCTGGGTAGAAAGTATTAAAAAGGATCTAACTTCACTCAACACAAATGAACAGGAGATATTAAACAGGGAGATATTCAGAAGTAAAGTGGATAAGTGGGAAATTCTCTCAGAGCTACGCCCTAAACCATACAGACCATTATGGAGTGAAGAAAGGAAGCAGCGGTTTTCGCAAAGGATGAAGGAATACTGGGCAAAGAAGAAAAAATGAATACCATTCACCACGAATCATTAAATACTTAGCGTCTTCCTCTAGGGAGTTCTATCGCCAATAATAATAATAATAATAAATAAAATCAGATCATATTATTATTATTATTATACACAAAAGAAGATACAGTTACAGGTTCGATTCCCGGCCAGGTCTGATATTCTTGTTTTATTCCACTCAATCACCGCCAGTCTTCTCTTACTGAACTTGTAATCAACAATTGCTCAAACAGTGGAAACCAGTTTTTACTTGGATCAACTCAATCTCGCATTTATTTATAGGACATTCCACATGAAAATACTGTAAAAATATGATGTCAGAAGCGTTTTCAACATTTATAAAGTTGTTTACAGAGAACCTTGAAAGAGTTGTTTAAATATTCATACAGCTGAAGTTATGATACTCCATGGAAAGGTATTATGTTTTTGTAATAATACTCAATACGAAATTACAGAATAATTTGAAGAGATTCTATTTTATAATAAAAATTATGAATTATGATTATGATAGAATGATGAGAATAATATTTCCTTCTAGGAAAACTTGTCGAAAACAGAGTATTCTTTAATCATGAGGGTGAGATGATGGAGGGTAATGCCGAAGTAGATTCAGGTGAATTGGAAGATCTCACAATAAATTTCAGCAAACAAAGCCCTACTCTGCAAATAGATTTTTTCTTCCAGGAAAACTTAATGAAATTTTCACCGAAGCTCTCCAGTCTGTTATCTGTTATTACAGCTTCTAGACGAGTTCTGGAAACTAATTATTTTCACCTGTTATTTGTTGAAAAAATGCAAAGATATGATTTAATAAAAATCGCTTGCTACCGGCACAATTAAACGTATTCAAATAATATTCTCTCATTGAATATTATCTTGAAGAACAAATAGAGCTCAGATACAGTGTGGAAGATACATATATGATATTCATGTATAGATCTACTCTTTTATCAATAATGTCTGCTATTAGTTTGTGAATTGAGCGTGAGAGGTGAAGTTATTGATGTTCGTATCGTATATATTATAACACCAGAGGTAAGGTATATTCATTTGGCAGTTGGCTCTTGACAAAGTCGGACGTTTAGAGATTGTGCTCGTCTTATCATTTATTCAGCCTGATTTATTTCGTCTATGAGTTGTAGAGTTTAGTACAACGAGTCATCTTCAGCCGTACTTAAAACTATTTCAAATTAATTTGCGGATTAATCAGTGCAGTTAATATCTATTTTTCAAAATGAGTGCGTGCTCCGTATGTAATTTATTGGTGGAAAGGTCCGGGAAATCGAGTATTGCTTGTGCCGAATGCAAGTCTCTTTTCCACTCTAAATGCATTAGTGGTGAAGTGGGTAAAAATTTGAGTGATGCTGAAATCAGGATGTTGACTAGCAGCTCGTGGAAGTGCACAACGTGCAAGGAAAATTTGCGTAAGCAACGATGCGATTCAACACCTGTGAAAAACACTGATCGGGTTTCCTCTGAGACTGTTACGGGTATGTCTATTGACTTGAAGACTTTCATTGATTTTAAAAAAGAATTATTAGACGGTCAAGCTGTTCTTCAAGAATCACTCAATTCGTGTCGTGCTAAACTGGATGAAAATTCAGGTATATTGGCCAAGCAGGAGGAACTGATCGCCAACCAGCAAACAATTATAGAACTTTTGCGTAGTGAAGTTGCGACACTCAAGAAGAGACTAAGTAATGAAGAAATGAGGAACGATAATTTAGAACAGTACGGTCGTAAGAATACGGTTGAGCTTCACGGTATTCCGTTGGTGAAGGATGAGGTGACGAGTGAACTAGTGGTGAAAACGTGCGAGGCCGTCGGCATGCATGTCACAGCTGAGGCGATTGACTGCTGTCACCGACTACCTGTGAGGGGACCACGTAAGGAGACGCCACCCATCATTGTGAAGTTCATAAGTCGATCACATACACACGCACTGTTGGATGGCCGAAAAAAGGTGAAGGACCTGTCTACTCGACACATTGGACTACAAGGTGAGCTGCGACAGATTTATATAAATTTGTCATTGACTGCAAAACGTAGAAAGCTTTTTGCTGAGGCTAGGAAACTGCAGAGACAATTTGGCTACAAATATGTTTGGGTGGACCGATCCGGAACAATAAAAATAAGAGTGGTTCCTGAGGGCCAAATCTATGTGATCAATACTGAAGAAGACCTCAAAGCTGTTCCCGCTACGTCTAAATGTTAAATTATTTTGATCACCTTTTCGTAGTTCGAATTAACTTGTTTTTTTTTTTTAACTATTATAAAGTAGCTAACCGGTACTGATTTATTAAGTAATTTAATTTTCTCTTTAAAACATATTTCATTAACTCTTTCATTTCATTTTGAAGCTTGTAGATTAAATATTGTGGAATACGGATTCACTAATGCTTATATAAAAATGTTTTATATTTTTTGATATTTAAACTTGTAGCCTAATGACTTAGGTACATTAATAGTATTATTTTTTATACGTGTTCTCTTTTGTGATCATAGTGATTTTGAAGCTATAGGTTATTTTAATTTTTATCTTGAATTTTTATTTTAATTTTGAAAGTAGTTTTCATTTTTAATTTTGTTTTGATTTTGCTCGGCATATTGAGCTCTGTAATTGATTTGTGCCGTATGTTACATAATTGAATTTGGAATGGAACCCTTGAATTTTGAATTAATTATTTGAGTTCGATTGATCGATTTTTCGGGCTGAATTAACACAGAATATTTTTTTTATCTTAGTTTCTTAATTACTCACCACTGCTATAGATTTTTCAAATTCAATTTCAAGTTTTTTTTTCTCTTTTGTTAACAACAGTAGTTTTTTCTAGTTTAAGGCCAGTAAATGATAATCACATAAAGAAGTATCGTTCAGTTGAAACCAGAATATTTCATTCAACATCATAACGGTACCAAGCCTGTATCAGTTTGTGTGACAGATAAACCCGTTTTATCGGTATCTTATCGTTAGGTATCCGTCTACCTGAAATACTTTTAATCCTTTTCATTTTTGTGCGGCTGAAGGTGACGCTAATATTATTATTTTTTCTTATCTCTTCACTTATTCATTCACTTTTTCTTTTTATCATAATATATGTCTTTCAATCACTCTTTGTCTGTGTACTACCAAAATGTTCGGGGACTTCGTACAAAGGTCCTTAATTTCTATAATTCACTTTTAAATGCAGATTACGATTTGATAATATTGACTGAGACTTGGCTGCACAGTGGCATAATCAGCAGTGAAGTTTTCGACGATCACTATGCTGTCTATCGGAGTGATAGGGGCGGGGGTGATGGCTGTCAGAGGGGAGGTGGAGTTCTTATCGCAGCAAGAAGGTCATTGCAATCCGAGCTCTGTATTGAGCTTTGTCAGAATGATAATTTTTGTTTTGATACCGTAGGGATAAGACTAAAATTGAGCTCAACCTATTATCACATAAATGCTGTTTACATTCCACCGTCAACTCCATCGAATATTTTTCTTGGCTACTGTGAATATATTGAATCTTTAAATGGCATTCTCAGTGGGAATTTAATGATAGTTGGAGATTTCAATTTACCTGAAATTAACAATAATACTTATGATCTCTCTTCTGGTTCACCTAAAGCAAAATTTCTTTATCGCTTCATGTCATTCTATGATCTAGTATCATATAATATAGTGCAAAATGAGCTTGGTAGAACTCTGGATTTAGTGTTGAGTAACTTTCCAGTAAAAGTAATGAAGAGCGATGATCCACTTGTCCCTGAAGATGGTTATCACCCTGCGTTATGTGTGGATGCCTCATACTCAGTGACGACGTCAGGGCTAAATTCAAGCCACCCACCTGAATTTCATTATGAATATCATAAAGGAGATTTTCTCGGTCTCTATTTTAGTCTCCGTGATTGCAGTTGGGATTCCGTTTTTTGTAGTGGTGACGTTGACTCGGCAGTAGATGAGTTTTATAAAATACTTTACCATCATTTCAATGAGTTCATTCCTAAGAGGAGGGTGATTTTTTCAAATAATAAGTATCCTCCCTGGTTCACACATGATATCATATCTGATTTGAAATTGAAGAATAAGTGTTCAAGAAAGAGAAGAACTTCACCCTATCATGATAATATATTTAAAACATTACGAGCATCTCTTAAAACTAGAATTTCAGCAGCCTATGAGGCTTATTTAAGTAGAATTCAAAATAGTTTGCGAAATAATGTTAAAAATTTCTGGAAGTATGTGAATTCGAAAAGAAAAACTTCTTTTGTGGAGTCGACCATGACACTTGACGGAGAGTCCTACTGTGGGGCAAATATCGTCGATGGGTTTTCTAAATATTTTAAATCTGTTTATGAGGCTGATACACCTGATGCACAAGAGGGGGTTCCTGAGATGTCTGAGTGCTGCTCATTGTTGAATGGGGGTGTTGGGTCAGTCTCTTTTGATGACATCCTGTCTGCGATTAATGAGCTTAAGTCTGGCTGCTCTGAGGGTCCTGATGCGATTCCAACTTTTATTGTTAAAGGCTGTGCCGCAGTCTTGATAAAGCCGTTGAAATTTATTTTTAATTTATCTTTGAGGACGGGTAAATTTCCTTCAAAATGGAAGGTGGCAAGGGTTACTCCAGTTTTCAAATCTGGAAATAGAAGTGATATAAAAAATTATAGGCCAATTTCTATTTTAAATTGTTTTTCTAAAGTTTTTGAAAAAGTTATTTATTCCATAATTTATGATCAGGGTCAGAGAATTGGGTCTAGGACAACTCGCCGCGGCCAACTCGCCGCCGCCAACTCGCCGCGGCCAACTCGCCGCCGGACCAGTGTTTATTGAGAAGTGAAAGAGAACGGTCGTGTTTGTCGCTGCTCCGTTATCTGCCACCAGATAAAGTGGCCGTAACTCTCAGTTTTTGGTTAAACGTGAATTTCAGTTTGGACATGATAAATTAATGAGTTTCTGACTTGTGTGTGGAACCTGCTAACGTATTATAATTATTCAAAGTAGATTGAGAGAAGTGTTTGTTCGATTTATTGATAATATAATTTTTCGGTTTGACTCTTATTAATATGGCAGATTGTAGTAAGTGTAATACGAGCTTTGCAAATGCCAGCGAAGGTATAAAGTGCAGTAAGTGTGCAGGTGTTTTTCATGCGAACTGTACGAGGCTTGGGAGTTCTGATAAGTTCAAAAAAATGAACAATCAAGCACGATCAGCCTGGAAGTGTGACGAATGTATAGGTGGTTCGGATGGTAGTAGTATTGATGCCAAGTTGAATAAAATATTAGATTCGATTACTGAACTGCGTACGGAACTTATCTCTCGGTTCGAACCTAAGATTCAAACTCTTACAACCGACGTCGAAGCTTTAAAAAAATCTAGTGTTGACATTAACTCGAGATTTAATGAACTTTCCGCGAAGATCGATGAAAAACACCGGGAAATGGAGGCAACTATCGCAGGACAAGCAAAAGAAAACTGTCAGCTGCGCGAGGAGATTAATTTTCTTCAACAAAGATCCAGGATTGAAAACATAGAAATCACTGGTGTGCCACAAACTGATAGTGAAAATATTTATAGTGTACTGGGGGCTGTTGCTAAGGCTATTGGAGTTCCATACAAAAACGATGATATTGCTATAGCGCACAGGGTACCAAACACCAGGGGTAACTTTAATATCATCGTCAAGTTTGTCGCAAGGAAAATCAAAATTGCATGGCTTGAAGCGGCAAAGAAAAACAGGGGAATTAATTCAAGCGATCTTGGTCTTGGGCTTCCTAAGTCAGCAGTCTACATCAATGAACATTTGTCTCCAATAAATAAACAATTGCTTGGAAAGGCCAAAGAACTCAGGAAAAATGGCAAGCTTACTTACGTCTGGGTAAAGAGTGGAAAAATATTTGTGAGAAATGATGCGGCGTCTCCGGCTAAACAAATAGTGCGAGAATCCTCACTAAAAAATTTCATCCAGGAGTGAGGCAGGTCAACAGCGGAACTGAAACTAACTCTAATACGAAGTCACAAAAGCTTAAAGTGTTGTAACTATTATTTTTACTTATTTTTACTATTATTTTTTTTTATCATCAGATCATTTAAAATTAACTTTTGGTTACAACTCAGTTCCTAGAAGTGTAATGATGATGAACATTTTTTTTTCTCAATGCCATTAAGTTCAGGACATTATTCATGTTAAGTAACTTTAAACTTCAATTAGGATATAATTTCTATCATATAAAGAACAGAAAAAGCTGAATATCTTCTTTTTTTTTTTGTGTGCGAGACAGAATTTGTAATAATTGATTCTATCAATTGTATTATTTTATTGATAAAAGAGATAATAAGGAAATCGCTATAATCTATTTTCACCTCAGTTCTTTGCTAATAGTATGAACATCAAATCACATATTTCTTATACTCTCAATTTTAACTTATAAATATCTCGCACTTTTACACATTTATCAATCATAATAAAAATATTCATATAATATTGTGTCAACTTTACGATTTTACTTAGATTTTCTTTTTCTGTTCTTTTTTTGCCAAATTTCTAGATTGCAATATGATAGAGTATAACTTATTATCAATTTAATAATTAGTCTTATCACTAATAAGAGATATGCTGCTCAAATGTTAATGTATTGAGGGGTTAATAATTAATTAATTATTAATTATTGATTGATATTGATATTAATGAGAGGGGTGTTGAATAAATAATAATTGATAGAACTCCAGCTGAAACTATAGCCTATATTTCGCTCATCTATATCCAATTATCCATTAATGCTATTCATCCTGTCTTGAGTGAAACTATCTTGACTAATTTTAGCTAATATAAATAATAAAAAGTAAATTATTAAAGTTATTAAATTAAAATTATATTAAATTTATAAGATTTGTTAACTTATTAGAGTTATAAGTGGAGAAAACGTGACTATTTTATCTTATTATACATTAAGACAAAAGTCATTTATAATGGATAATAACCATTGTTGTTGTAGGATTTTAATTTTCCAAGAATTATGAATGAGTCGATGTCAGTGCTGTAGTTGATTATCTGATGTTCATTTCGAGTGTTTATAATTCATTCTATTCACTAAATTTATTTTATTTTTTGGCATTCATATTTGGTATCGATTAATGATTGTTTTGAGCGAATATTCACTTAATATCAAATTATATGGAGAATACTTATATAGGTAGCCTAATTTACTTTGAAATTAATCCATAAGAATGCGTTTTTTTGAAGAGCCCAGGTTCAAGTGACGTATTCTAGATTTAATAATTTCATTTGCTTAATTGAACTTATTAATGAGTTGTATAAGCCATGTTAATATTAATCTAAACAATTAATGAAACCTTATTCTTTTGAAATATTAGTTAAAGACTATATAAATAGAATCTCTTTATTCCTTTTTCTAAATGGTAGGTTCCATCACACGGGTTTGAGGAATATATTGTTTTTTATGTTTTTTCTTCTTGGTGTGTGCGTGAGTGTGTGTGAGAGTTTTCCAATGAGGGTTTTTGAATTTAGCTTTTTTACCAGATTTTCCACCAATTCTCTAAAATACGAGTACATATATTTCACTCATGATGAATAATGAAGAAGATAACTGTGTGCTATTGAATAGTATTGATGAAGTTAATCTCTCTCATATTCCACAAAGTAATAATTTGACAATTCTTCATCAAAACACAAAAGGGCTAAGCAGTAATTTTGATAAATTTGTAACCTATTTGAGCTGTTGGAATGTAAGGCCTGCAATAGTTGTGTTATCTGAAGTGTGGTTGGATACGGATGATCAGGTATCGCATTATTTTATTGAAGGATATGAATTTTATTCACATATTTCTACTTTTACTAGAGCCACTGGTATTGTAGTTTATTATTCCAGCGAACTGGTTGATTTCAATTGTAATTTGACCGACTGTGAATTGAGCGGTGCGGATGTACTGTATCTACAGTGCGCCTTATCAAATTACAATTTCAATCTGATTTGTCTTTATCGATGGCATGGCTTTGACTGTGATAGATTTCTTTCAAGTCTTGACTCAGTTGTAGCTCGTTCAACAACCTGCGATACTGTCTTGATAGGAGACGTCAATATCAATATTCTTATCAATGATGATAATAAAGTTGACAGCTACTTAGAAATTCTCAGTTGTTATGGCTTTGAGCCTGTAATCAACATACCTACCAGAGTAACTGAAACAACGGCAACTCTAATTGACCATGTCTTTATTAGATCGCGGAACTTCACACATTTTGTTAGGGGTGCAGTAATTGAAACCTTAATAGGTGATCATAGAGCTGTGTCCCTGACTCGCCGATCAAATACCGTAAGATATAATGATAATTTAATTAGTAATAAATTTAAAATAGATTTTCATAGTCTTAATAACATGCTGATGTCTCATGATTGGAGTGACGTATTATTTAATAATAATGTTGATTATAAGTTCAACAATTTTCTTGAGGCATTTGCAAATTATATTGAATGTTCCAAAAATAAAATTGAAATTACATCAACTGGATCAGTAAAGTAAAAAGCTTAAACCATGGATGACAAATGGTTTATGCACAGCAATTCACTCCCGTGATAAGCTATTCAAAAAGTAAAAAGGAATCCTGAAAATGAAATTGTAAAAATGAATTTAAAACTTTTCTAAAAAATAAAGACCTGGATCAAAATCGAAAAGAAAAGTACTACGCCACAATAAATTTATTAGCTCCACGTCAAAATGGGTAGTTCTGAATAAGCTGTGTGGGAGACCAAAAAGGAAGTCTCGATGAACTAAAATTGAGCACGGGAGTGAGATTGTCAGTGACCATCATACTCTGTCAAACCTTTTAATAATTTTTTGTAAATATTTCTAAAGATATTGCAGCCTCATCAGGTAATTTAGTTGTCAGTGATGTAGAGAGTTATAATGAAAATTTTACAAAAACCACTTGTCAAAGATCTATATTTATTGAGCCTGTCACTTTCAATGAAATGTTGATGTACATAAAGAAATTAAAATCCGGTAAAGCTCCAGGGGACGATGACATATCTTCTGGACTATTAAAGTCAGTTGCTATGTCTGTAGTCCCAATTCTGGTAGATATATTCAATTGCAGTCTTTCTACAGGTATATTTCCGTCCAGGATGAAATTGGCCAAGGTAGTACCCATATTCAAATCTGGCTCTAGATCAAAATTAACTAACTATCGACCTATATCCTTACTTTCAATTTTTTCTAAGCTGTTAGAAAAGGTAATGAGAAAAAGGATTCTTGATTTTCTCAACTCATGTAACTTTTTTTATAAAAACCAATTTGGTTTTCGTGAGTTGATGAATACAGAGATGGCTCTCCATACTTTCATGACAGCTATATATTCTGGCATTAACTCCAGACCAGCGAACTGTGTTGCAGGATTATTCCTGGATATAAAAAAGGCATTCGACACAGTAAGCCACACAATTCTGCTGGACAAACTATATAATGCTGGTATCAGAGGTGTTGCACATATGTGGTTTTCATCCTATTTGAAAGAAAGGGTGCAATATGTTGTCATAGGAGGTGTGAAGAGTGAGGTCCAGGTAGTAGATTGTGGTGTACCACAAGGATCGGTCCTTGGGCCAATCCTATTTCTTGTATTCATAAATGACCTTTTCTCATGTAACTACAATGGTGTGCCAGTGTCATTCGCAGATGACACTGCTTTTGCATATTGTGGGTTGGATGGTTTGGACTTGGAGAGTGTGATGCAGACTGATGTTGATAGGTTGTTGTTGTGGTTCAAACACAATAATCTGTCTCTCAACCTGTCAAAGACCAAGTATATTCTGTTCACACTGTCGTCAAGCTGGAATTTACCATCTGGTTTGAAGTTCCACGTTGATTGTTTGCGGAATAATTGTAACTGTCAAGTTGTCACGCAAATTGACTCCATCAAATATTTAGGTGTTACAGTAGATGAGAAGCTTACCTGGTCTCTACACATACGTTATGTTAAAAATTATCTTTTACATATCCTAAGAAAATTCTATTTTCTAAATAAGATTCTTCCAACCACCATTCTTAGACAGTTATACTTTGCTCTTGTTGACTCTAAACTGAATTATGGAATAAGTTGTTGGGGCTCTACTTACATTACCCACTTGAGACCACTTATAACCTTACAAAAATCTATTGTCAGAGCTGTTAAAAAATCAGGAAGATATGAACATGCCTTTCCCCTTTTTCAAGATATAAAATGTTTGCCTCTAAGATACATATATGTTTTCAAAGTTTTATACCTATTCTTTGTAATGTCAGGAAACAGTGGTCAGGCACTTTTCAGGGAGAGAACAAATTATCAAACTAGGAGAGTCACTTCTGATCTGCTAAGGCTTCCCAGGTCATATACCACTTGTTTCCAGAAATCGTTTGTATTTCTAGGTCCGAAATTTTTCAATAATTTACCTTTTGAGGCAAAGAGAATTGATAATAGGAAAATGTTCAAATATTACATTCTTAAATGGCTTAGAAATATCTTGCCTGATTGTTTGGAACACATGTTTTTTATTCTTTCTTAGTTTTCAACATAATAATTATTATAGTTGTTGAAAATCATATTAAAAAGTAGTTAAGCCCAAACTGGAAATGTATGAGAGGTGAGTGAATGTGTGAGTGTGTGTTTTCATTTTTTCTTGCCCAAAAAAAATTTTTTTTTCTTCTTTCTGATTTTATTCAATTTATAGTATAAGCACTCCTGCTTGCACGCGTTAAGCATTATATGCTTACAGCAAGCTAGAAATATTCTGTTTCAAAAAAGCTTTGGTTTTTTTTTTCATAATACATCATACACGTAGAAAGCCTTATTACATAAATTATATTTTATACAATTTCTTCAGTGCACTTTGTATTTTATTTCCATTTTTGATGTTTGATGTATTTGAAATTTTGAAATTTTGTATTTGTTTGATTTTTGAATCAGAATAAAACAATTTGAATTTGAATTTTGAATTTGACCAACTCGCCGCCGGGCCAACTCGCCGCGACCAGCTCTTATAAAGACTGATTCTCCCGGCATTTGTCACCACTTTTCAGGGATATTTAGATGCAGCTAACGATTCGACATTATATATAAATTAATTCTTAATTCACTAATCAAATTAATGTATTGAAAAACACAACTAAAACATGTTAAAAGGTACAAAAACTAAATTCATTGATGATATTTTAAATTTGTATTGAACCTTTAGCTTCTTTGTAAAATGCCTAATTTAACAGTAATTTCAGATTTCAGGAATTCACTATTTTAACAAAGTTAACGAAGTTAATTCCATTTATCACAGAGAATGTTCATTCTACACAAAAGTCTTATGAAAGAATAAAATTTAGCTATTATCAATTATAATTTATTATTATATAATTATATTGTAATTATAATTAAAATTATAATTTATATATCATCTCGAATCGTTAGCTGCATCTGAATATCCCTGAAAAGTGGTAATAAATTGAATGCCAAGGGAATCAGTCCTTGTGTGGAGCTGGTCGCGGCGAGTTGGGTCGGCGGCGAGTTTGCCTGGCGGCGAGTTGGCCGCGGCGAGATGGCCGTGGCGAGATGGCCGCGGCGAGTTGGCCGCGGCGAGTTGTCCCATTCCGCAGAGAATTATATCACCCCAGCAGCATGGATTTTTACCTCGTCGCTCCACTGTTTCCAATCTTATGGTTTTTAGTAATGAAGTGTCACATGTTCTAGATAATGGAGGGCGTACTGATGTTATCTACACAGTTTTATCAAAAGCTTTTGACACTATCAACCATAGACTTCTGATAAGAAAACTTAAAGTGTTAGGATTCTGTGATACTCTGGTTCATCTTGTTCAAAGCTACCTTCAAGCAAGAAAACAATATGTAAAAATTCAACAATATAAATCAGAATTCTTTGAGTGCACATCGAGGGTACCTCAGGGCTCTAACCTTGGGCCACTCCTTTTTATTTTATTCATCAATGATCTCCCATCTGTTATCAATAAATCAAAATGTCTTTTGTATGCAGATGATGTCAAGTTGTTCAAGGAAGTCAATGATCAGAGAGATTGTTATGATTTGCAGATTGACGTTGACAATTTGTCCAAGTGGTGTGTTACAAATGAACTAAAACTAAATGTAGGAAAATGTAAATTCATGAGTTTTACTCGACAGTCTTCTCCTTTCATACATGTTTACCATATAAATAGTATACCTTTAGAAAAGGTGGAATCGTTCAAGGATCTTGGAGTGGTTTTCAGTTCTGATTTTTCTTTCAATGCACATGTAGATTACATATCTAACAGAGCTAATCAGCAGATGGGATTCATCTTGAGGACATGCTCATCCTTTGGAGACATAGTGCCTCTGGTACTGTTATACAAATCAATTGTAAGAAGCCTGATGGAATATGCTAGCGAAATTTGGAATCCATATTATAATGAACAGATTCAAATACTAGAACGAATGCAGAATAAATTCTTGAGATGTATTTATTATAAAAAGCACAATGTTTTCTGCCCGTTTGATTACCCTACCAATTCTTTAAGAAATATGTTCGAAATTAAATCACTGAAAGTCAGACGTGACGTCAAATCTCTTCTTTTCCTTTATAATCTTTTAAACAACAAAATTGATTCTCCGTATCTGCTTTCCAAAATTAATATTTATATAAATACCATTGCTCGCCGTTCGACCTTTTCTTTTCATATCTCACGCTCCAGAACGGTGAGTCATTATAACTCTCCTCTGAATAGAGCACAGAGAATTTTCAATAGTTGTTCTCAGCACTTGGATATCTTTTGGTTCTCCCCATACAAATTCCGTAGGATGGCGTGCGATCTAGTCGATAATATTATGTGATTTGTCATTTTGTGATCTGCATTTCTTTCTTTCATTAATTTTATGTGGTAGTGATTCACAGACATTTTATTTTTCTTTTCATTGTGAGCTAAACTTGAATCAACAGACTTTTATTAAGTTTCAAAGTTCAGGGTTTGATTGATTTCCTTTGCAATTTTCTCATTGTAAATATTGATTATTGATTAATTTGTTGTGATTTATTGATGATTGATATTGAATAATTATTGTTCGGGTCTATTGATTAATTTATTGTAGTTTATTGATAATTATAAATATTGATTATTGATTAATTTGTTGTGATTTATTGATGATTGATGTTGAATGATTATTGTTCAGGTCTATTGATTGATTTATTGTAGTTTATTGATAATATATTATTCGATGATATATTAATTGAATAATTATTGATTTCAAGTTTTCTAAAATTGTTAAAATCTTACATTTAATTTCATTCTCATTCATTTGACATACTTTTGTTAGTATTTTTGATTCATTTAATTTTTATTCCTCATTATTTCACTTACATTACATTTCTTCATACTGTATTCTTAAAATACATTTTTTGATTGTATAGTGTATGATTGTAATGTGTGAACAAGGCAAAATGGGTTTTTACCCGTTGCTTCCATGAATAAAATTATTTATTTATTTATTTTATTTATTTATTTGATTTGGCGGATGGCGAATAACTTTCATTTATCATTTCTTTGGTAACGGGTGATGTTCTGTTGATTTTTTCCACCTAAATACTGTATTTAACATGTAAAAAAAATATTTAAAAAATAAATCAACAGATTATCACCCGTTACTATAGAAATGTTAAATGGAAGTTATTCGCCATCCGCCAAATTTAAATGAATATTACTATAGCACAGACAACATATCACACAGACAACATATCACACAGACAACACAACACAGACAACATGTATAGTTAGTCTAAGACTATAGCTTTAGTGGGGGCGGGAGGACATCCCACCATATGTTTTAAGAGTAGGTAATTATTTTCCATTTTTTTCAAAATTTCTTAGGGGGGTTGGTATATATATATATATATATACAATCATATATATACAATCATGAGAAGGCTATCCAATAGATTGGATGAGGAAAAACGTCCGAGTTGAAATTTATCTGAGAGCTCCATCGCGTTTTCATTACAAATACTTTCGAATACAGTCTGAACAAATTTATTCATTGAGCTTGAAAGGTACTTCAGATTAAAAATGCGTTCGAAGTTTGTTATTAAATCAGTGATATGAATGATCACACAATGGCTGGCGATACTCTCAAATCAAACATAAGTGTCTGCCGCCTTTCACCCTTGACCTTTCAATTTTTCTGAAGTGGCTACTCGATCCCAGTTTTCATTTGGCACGGCTCTATATACAGTAAATACAGTGATACACTGAGAATAAAAACGTCGGAGCAAATAGATGTGAGAATTAGTATTGGTGCACACGCGCTGCGTGGGCGAGACAATTCGAATATTCAGGTAATCATCAACTTTTCCTCTGAAGAAAAATGAAATTCTTCTTCGCAGGTTTTTATTACGAAGTATTCGCGCGCCGAGCCCTGGGAATTCGCGTGAGTCAGGTCAGGGGTGAACGACTGTAAAATTCATCCCAGGACCCTGGATTGAGCTGTTCTTTGTTACCATTTTTATCCCCATTGTCTTACAAAGTTATATTGATTTGAATTCTTTGTAATGTATCTATATTTTTCTATATATATATATTTCTGTATCTATATTTCGCCCTCCCAGGTAAATAAAGGCAGTCATTCTATTCTATTCTATTATATTTTTGAATTATATTCGTTTCTTGTTTCTGAATTATATCATTGTGTCTCATTTCATTTGATGTATTGAGCATTCCATGTAGCTATTCTTTTTCCTGGATTTCATCATTCAATTTGTCTTTTGAAAGACTATTTGTCTTGCTTTTGAAATGATTATTCTTATTTTTAATTGCATTGAATGGATTGTATATTATGTTGTTATGATGTAATTTGATTTCGTGGAAATAAATTAGATTGGATTTTCATTGCCTTATTGAGAGAATAGAGAGTTTGGACTTAATTCATCTATTAAGATTGGACTGGATTTAATATTAGTAATATCTCCAACTATTTCCCTTTGGCATGTTAAAAGAAGTGTATACTCATGCATCATTCATTAAAAAATGTTATAAGCCTATTTTTTCAAAAGTTGTATGATAAGAGTTAATTTTTTATGCTTTGATAAGCTGCTTTAGGACCGGCCTAGTCGGGTAAGCACTAAGGCCGAGCGGGTCTCAATCCTGAATAAGTTTTAATCAGAGTATAGTGTCAATATTAGTGAAATTAGATAAGCATGGATCCAGGGGGGGGGGGGGTTGGTGATGGTTAATGGGCAAAATTTCTCCTTCCCTCAAACCGGGGCACATCTTACACTAAATAGAATGCACTCCCGAGAAGTTGCGGAAAAAATTCCCAGGGAAAACCCCCAGACCCTCTTTTGAAGAGACAAAATGAAGCGCCAACAAAGGATGAAGACGGTGGCACATATATGAAATTTTTGGTTTTGTTCTAATCTCTAATAGTGAGTAACTAGGGAGCCGATTGGAGGCGATTAGGGAATGGAGGCGATTGATTAATTAATTGTATCAAGTGTATGTTTTGTATTTTCTTGACAATCATATAAGAATAGATGGATAAATGATGAGTATGACAATGTTTTCAGAGGGATCGATTGTAACACATTTCAAAGTGAAAATTTATTTTCTCAATGTCACTCTGTCGCACACCTACTACTTATGAATTCATGTCCGTTTGAATCATTGCAGTATTTCGTTAGCTTTCTCCAATATTCTCATTAACACAATCCTAATTGCATGATGAAGCAAAAAATTGATATTGATTTGTGAAAAGGTCGACAAGGTTATTAGTAGTAAAGGAGTAGCTAGTAGGCCTATAGGAGTAGTTTTATTGAAGCAATTCAATTGATTTTCCGTTAGTCCAAGGGTGAAAATGAGCCGCTGAATAGACTACTGCCAAATTACACAGTACCGTATGTCTGCAAATATATCTTGATTGGTAGTGTCCAAACTATAAAATTGGAGGTTACTAAAAACTGTCATTAGGACTTGAAAGACTACCGTAGAGTAATGATGAACTGAAATAATATTAGGGTGTTTTCAACGGCTACCGTAATAAATATGATATGTGAGTAAGATATAATTATAGGATGTGCTTAGTGGTATTCCAACTGACGTTTGTCTAAAATTAGAGGGATTTCAAAGCCTGTCAATGGATGATCTTCTCGTGAAATGTAGTGATAAGTGATTTAAACTGAGGGTTATCAAATTACTGGGTTCCGTAATGGATGATTTATATTATACATAATATGTGCTAATAGAGAAATAATGTTCTGAGCCATCCTTCTTGTCTATACACATTAGCTGTATAGGTACTTGTATACATTGATTATACATATTATACACATAGAGAGCTTTTGAATGTTCAGAGCGTTGTACACATTAGCTGTATTTATACATATTATACACATAGAGAGCTTTTAAAAAGAGTACAGTGATTAAAGATTTATGCAAAGGCTTTGCGCTATCGTCAGCATGCTGCTGTTATTTATACAAAGTATTATAAACCAAGTGACACACAAACTGTGGTATGTGAGGGTTTTCAAGAGTATTTAATTCATTTGACTTGACTGAAATCAAGAAACCCCGAGTTGGCGAATGATGCATTGAACGCAAAATAAACGTTCGTAGTTTGCTATGCTGGGTGGTGTTCATAATATTCAATTCCAATGAACAATCATGTAAATGGTATAAAATTCTTCAGAAATATCAATAGAATATGGTATAGAACCTTTAGATTCTAATTTTGAATCTCTGTTATCTCTTTCCCAACTATTTTAAAATCTGCATTGATAGAAATATGAATGGATGAGTATAATTAATATTACATGACCTCTCCTCACTCGTCTCTTGATGAAGAGTATTGTTTATTTATAGCTTACTTTTATTTCAAATGCATGTATCTCGAGAATAGGAAAAATCCACTTCATCCAAATCATGTGAAATACAATGACTAAACGTGACTAATGTCGTCTTGTCTTGTCTTGACTAACCGATGTACGCCTAGCCTTACATTAATTCCCGGTGGTTCAGAACCCACCTAAAAGTGTTGGTCCACTCATCTCTCATCATCATCCTTCCCATTACCCACGCACAAGCTAAGAGCTCATATGGGCATCACCATAACAAAAAATTCTTATAAAATTAATTTATTTATATAATAATAATGATCACAGCTATCATATATGATAGTGATCGGCGATAGTTTTAGGATAATAATAGAAGTAGCCTGGCAATGTTTTTTAACGTTTTAGATTCCACCCGTACTTCTTTATCCAGAATTGGTATCCGAAACAAGTGACTTCGTACTGCAAGGTGCTGTTTTATAAAGGTAGACTATTAAGAATTCTTTAGAGCCGATGATTTGCGCGCTGCTGGCTTATTAGATAGGGCGCGGCTAATAAGGAAGAGATTAATCCGGGCATGACGAATCAGGATTAGCGCGCCGCCTAATCTTTACTTTACCGGCTTCAGGCCCAACACGTTATTAACAATGAAAAAGTAATGGCATAACAATTTCCGCCGTTTCATAAACAGCCAGTGCAAGGCCGAGTACACTATCATTATGACATCTAGTTTCATTGTCATAATTTTAGACGTTTTCGAGCACGTTAATGTCCACCCACCATTTATTCGATTAACATTTTTTCGGAAGTGAGGAAGTAATTCATACAGAGTATTCACCGTGTACATAGGAGCACTAGCACTACGTTCATAGAGTCCTTGATATACAGTGTACCTATGGAAAAATCGTGATAAAATTCGTTTCAGGCATGTGCCCATAAGAGGAGCTTCCAATTATTGTATTTTCAATTGTATTTCTCTTGTTGTGTTTAATTTGGAGAACAAAGTATTTCAATTTCGATTCATTTATGTATGCTTAGCGGCTGTTATCTCGTTATTTTAATGAATAATCGATTGTGACAATTTATCATTTTTTCCAATTCAAATGCCAAAATATGTCTTTATAGCCTTGAAATTACACTATCGCGTATTAAAGTTGATCAACTTGAACAGGGCTGTTATAAGAGCAAAAAATCAAAATTTGGTTTTGTATTTTGGTAAAGCATTTTGTATTCTACAGGTCAAACTTTGATCTTTGTTTATTGGATATTTCAAGGCTGTTATAATGTTAAGAGGAAGTGAAGAACGCATGCTGTAGATCTATCACAACAATCTTTCAGCATTAATTATTTACATGCTTATAAAATCAGAAACAGCGTCGAAAATAGTAAATTCAAAAGCCTTGTTTTCCACTATCTGTGAGTGTGAGTATCGAGAACCATAAGTACGTGAAGTGAAAGATATTTTAAGGACTCTTAATTCTCATCCACTTCTTATCACGTGGAATATGAAATAACGATGCCAGAACATAAAATTTTCAACGTCATGCACGAGCGAAGTTGCCTACGGAAATAAATCGACTGGCTGAGTTTGGTAGTGTATTCTGGACGTAGGTTTAAAATAAATACTCGCTTTCGCTCGGCAGGGGGCTATGCCCCCTGCACCCCCTTTTGATACCCTCTTGGTCAGTAAGTTTTTTTTTTTGGTTGTGCCTCTTGTTTAACTGGTTAGTTGCTTTTATGAAGTGAGTACTTCACACTCACCAGGGGATGGGGAGGGGAGTGCAACTTCAATCATCCAGTGGAAAAACTGAATTTACAAATGTGCTTCACAAATCGAATCCCATAGGTGATGTGATCTGCTCTCTCCTAGAGGACTTTGCTAACAAATGATGGAAAAACACTTCATGGTCTCAATATCTTCGCTTTCCCATCAATATTTGTGAGGAAAATGATTATTAACCACCTGTGCCACCCTGGATTTCCATGAGGATCAAAATGCATGATAATGGGGTCTATGAAGTGCAGCAACACAATCCTACACTTAATAATATCAATTTACATTCCAAAATAGCCTATTGAAATTTGGCTAAAATGAAAATATGCACCTCCTCTTCAGTGCCACCCTGTGAGTCCAAAAACCATTTTCCATTAAATCTAACAACTTGTCCAAGCTGAACATGGAAGTCAACATTGATTGAACATTTAATTTCATTAAATGAACACTGATTTAAGTGGCTACTTATTTTCAATAATTAAAATATATAATGTAACAATCAAAAATCAAACCAGGATGCTGTGCATCCTGGTAGGCAAGGGCTCCGCCCTTGCAATATTGTTGGGAGGGGAGAGGTGGTGCTGTGCATCCTGGGAGGCAAGGGCTCCGCCCTTGCAATATTGTTGGGAGGGGGGTGGTGGTGTTGTGCATCCTGGGAGGCAAGGGCTCTGCCAATACAATATTGTTGGGAGGGGAGAGGTGGTGCTGTGCATCCTGGGAGGCAAGGGCTCCGCCCTTGCAATATTGTTGGGAGAGGGGTGGTGGTGTTGTGCATCCTGGGAGGCAAGGGCTCTGCCAATACAATATTGTTGGGGAGGGGGTTGGTGCTGTGCATCCTGGGAGGCAAGGGCTCCGCCCTTGCAATATTGTTGTGAGGGGGGTGGTGGTGTTGTGCATCCTGGGAGGCAAGGGCTCTGCCAATACAATATTGTTGAGAGGGGGAGGTGGTGCTGTGCGTCCTGGAAGGCAAGGGCTCCGTCCTTGCAATATTGTTGGGAGGGGGGAGTTGGTGCTGTGCATCCTGGGAGGCAAGGGCTCCGTCCTTGCAATATTGTTGGGAGGGGGGTGGTGGTGTTGTGCATCCTGGGAGGCAAGGGCTTCGTCCTTGCAATATTGTTGTGAGGGGGGAGGTGGTGCTGTGCATCCAGGGAGGCAAGGGCTCCACCCTTGCAATATTGTTGAGAGGGGGGAGGTGGGAGAGCGAGTTGAACAAAAAAGGTCTCATGCACTTTTGCTTTAAATCGTCAAATAAAAAAGTTGGAAAATTTCAGGGGTGCATAACACCCTTTGGGGGGGGGGGACTTTTTCAACTTTTCAGTTTTTTTTGTTCATTTGCTCAACTTTATCTGCCATGTTAAGCACAATTCAACCACCCTTGTACAGACATTAACAGCACACAGTAACGTATTACATGTTTCCCATAATTATGTTTTGTATAGGGAAAAAGATCAACAAATATGAGTATACTTTTTTTCTCCAAATCATGAAATGAACAACCATATCAGGTTCTCGTCGTCATTCCGAACTCTATGATGTGCCACATGACATATTTAAACCAAAAAATCACCCAAATATACTAAATCTAAAAGTTGCAAAAAAATGTATATCACATTTTTTCGCCCAATCACATTAAATCACACATGGCTGCTTCCGCCTTGTCGAGCTGATTACAATGATATACAAGAGCACTTTTGTTGAAAAATAAACACACCAGAGCAAGAAAACTGAAAAACAGAAAGTCAGTTTTTTCCTTTATTTTGAAAGATAGGGGTTCAAAAAACCAGAAGCCTGTATCCAGAGGATACAGACTTTTCTAGACCAACTTTTTGAGCTGAGTCCAATGGTCTGCCAGTCGACATTTTCCGGGTGCCAAAAAAAAAAAGATACAGGCCATTTCATGAGTGGCCAAATTTGGCCAAATTCGACCTACCCCCCCAGGGCCCCCCCTAGATTTTCAAGAGGGTTGCGAATCATGACAATCGGGTCTATGGCGGCCAGCGACACAATCCCGCACCCGAAAACCGCACTAAAATATCAACATCCATTCAAAAATGGCACTTGAAAATTTGGCAAATTTTGCCGAAAAACTGAAAAATCTAAAAATGACCCCTACGACCCCCCCTGCTGACCCGGTAGGAATTTTATTTCTTAAATCGAGCTACTTTTGCAAGCTGGACCCGAAAATCCAACCGCCAGCACCGTCAATAGTCAAACTAAAAAGTTGAAAAAAAATTTCGGGGGGGCATAACCCCCCTTGGGGGGGGATTTTTTCAACTTTTTAGATTTTTCTGGTTGGTTTCTCGCTTTCCTCTCTCCAACGATGTATACTGACACCCCCTACGATGTCGGCAAGTACAAAATCTTTTCTGTCAATCAGTGAGTCACTTTGTGGCTTTAGAGATATAGGAGACGTTGTCAGACACTACACTAAGAACTAGTCACCCATATAACAACAGGCTTAACGAATTTTATAGCATTAACTTTTTATGAAATGCTGCAGCATGAATTCACTATTCCAAAAACACAAAATGAATCCTATCACCTTATTCAAGCCTGACAAAATCATGTGTTCTGAGTTTTTCGCAGAAGTTTAATCTCTTCAGTTGTTGGAAATTTTTATTCAAAGCCTTTTCACCACCACAAGCCTTGTAGATCTGGTTATTTTAATACTGTAAACGTTCCTTCTTGTGTTTCTTATCACCGAATAATGAAACAATACGCTCATTATAATATTTTTATGCAAAGAGCTGAATCTATTTATATAAAGGCGAAATGGCACTCACTCATTTATCAGCAGAACTAAAAATCTACATGCTCAGTTGGACCTTCAGACGTGTACTGAGAACGGATTTTAAAAACATCCCAAAGATACGCCCAATATTCACGTTTTTCTAGCGATTTTGTACGGTTTCTCAGCTTTTTTGAGAACTAATTTGCAGAAAAGGTTTGGTACTTAGGTTCGTTTAAAAGGACTAAAAGTTATCTGTTAAAAAATGTTTGAGACACTCCCAAAGTTACGCCAGAAATCGGCGTATTTGCAGTTTTCCTTGTGTTTTCAATGCGTTTTTGCAGATTTTTCAACAAAAGGCTAAACTAAGAACGTTTAAACCTTATACACAGGTTCTGCTAAGGTAGCCTATATGAAGAATTGAATTGAAGTATTTTTGAATCATCCTGAAATTGCGCCTGATATAGACGTTTTTCCAGTTATTTTCATGGCGTTTCCAGGCGTTTTTTCATGTGTTAGAAGAACGACTGAACTAAAAACGTTCGAAGTTTGATCTAAAAATGGGGTTTTTAATGGAGGGTTCAAAAGTCACTCTCAGCTCTCTATTGATGGGTAAAGCCAGTACAGCATACATGTTCAAATGAACTTATTGTTAGATATGATTCTGCCAGGGGTCCAGCTAATAGCTGGATAGCAAGCTAAGGCGAGTGAAGCGAGCCTGCTGGCTAGTCAATTTATAATCCGATCTCCATTTCCACAAATTGATAAAGGCTATAGCCTGTTTAACATAGCCTATTGAGGGATACCACCAACATAATTTCTTACTCCAAGATGCGATCTAGATGAATGGAAAAGCTAATAAAGGTCGGAATAGAAGTTATATCGGGTTATTCCTTATAGACAATAGATGCTATTATATTCTCCAATCGTATTGCCTTTGGTTCTATAGAAAAACAAGAGATCTCTTCCTTAAGTTGCCCTTGCGGCATGAAAGAAGTATCTTTACTGAAATTTGTTTCATTATGTATTACAAGTCGTAATTAATTTTAATTACTCAATCTCTGTAAAGAACAATCAGAGAAGTTTCAAATAAGTGCAAAAAGTACACGGTGGATGTATATTATTGATGATATGGAAATTAATTTTACAGTGAACATGATTTTATTGCTCAGATCTTTTGTTGATGTGAAGGAGCTATTGCAAATAACTTGAAATTGACTGTTGGTAGAAGGCTGATCGATCTTTGGATTTTAAAGACTTGTAATATACTGTATAAATTATACTGTATATCCAGTATTTGTATTATACTGTATGTAAAAACTTGTAATACTGTACAGTATTATGAAATAAAGCTACTTCAACCAATAATGTAGTACATTAATAGTACTACATAATTGTAGCTAATAATGTAGTACATTATTGGTTGAAGTAGCTTTATTTCATAATACTGTACAGTATTACAAGTTTTATTATATGTATTACAAGCTTTATTTCATAATACTGTACAGTATTACAAGTTTTTACATACAGTATATACAAATACTAATGTAGGCGCTAAAGCTAATCGATACTGGAGAAGCACACCTATTGAGAAATCGCCTACGCTGTTTTTGCGGAAGAGAGAAAAAGAGAGAGAATGAGTAAGTGAGAGTGAGCGTGAGTGCGAGTGCGAGAGTGAAGAAGAGTGATTGGTGAGAAGATTATCAATGGATATTCTCATTTGCAATTGTCCATTTAGTATGTTGTGAAACATTCAATTTGTTTTGTTTCATGAAACAGGTTCCATAAAGTGTATAACTATGGTGTTATTTGTACGATTCGATTTTGAGTTAATCTTCTAATTATAGATCCCATTAGAGGCGATATATTTGAAGTAGAAACACAGTGTCCTTGTTTTTAGTTAATAGACTATTAAGAGAAATCTTTTACCGTGAGATTTCTATAATAATAATTGTTGATGCCATTAATAAATGCGACCAAGATTTCCCAGTCCAAAATGTTTGATTTACCAGTTCAATAGATCCTGCTCCAGCTACGCTATGTCCTAACTCCTGTTAGGATGGATACTGGGCCTAATGACTCACTAACTCTAATGTTCCATTAATTTCAATTGATTTTATCCTGTACAGTACCGTTACTTGTTGACATCGTTCAAATAGTACAAATGAAACTATATTAGAATAGTTTAATAGTTTTAAATAATTGCAAACCTGCTTTTTTAAACAGCATACTGTGTGTGCTTGTGCAGCGACCACATCAATACGAATTTGTATTGTATTTATGTCAGATTTATATTTTATTTGTATTGCATAGATTGGAATTATGTGGTCGCTGGTATGATGTATTAAAACTTACAGTTCTCTATCCACGTTTGTATTACATTGTTCTGTATAGTATTCCTTTGTATTTTTGTTTTTTGCTATTATGCTGTGATCTTGCTATTTTTTTTTTTTTTTTTTCTGAGGATGATGCCCACATGAGCTCTAGGCTTGTGCGTGGGTAATGAGAGGGGTGATGATGAGATATGACGACTACTTTTTAGGCAGTCGGGACCGACGGCTTAACGTCTCCTCCGAAAGACGGGAGTGGCCGTATTTGTCATAAAATCCTTCCGTCAACCAGGCTCGAACCCTGGGCCAATGGATTTTATCTGACTGCTGATAACTTATCAGTCTGACGCCTTAGCCGCCTCGGCTACGAACCACTCCAATAGAACAACCTATAGATAGATTACATTTATCAATTTAAAATGAAGCAGAACGTGTACATATATTATTATTAATTTAGTGGTACATTGTAAATTTATTCTGTCTTATAATCTCAAGTTAACTGATGCCGATGATATTACTGGGAATTTGTAATAAGTACTGAAAGTACTTGAAATATAAATTGGAATTGAAGTATACTGTTCAAAGAACTATTAGTATTCTGCTACATTGAAAAATAAACACTATGCTGTTAGGACTAAGCAGTTGTTTTCAAGTTCTTATTTTAAAATGTGTCTATTTCACAGTTTAACCTAATATCTCGTAATGACGTAATTGAGGTTAGAAGTTCTAATACGTAAAAGAGCTTGATCATAGTCAATTTTCCACAATTAACAATTAATCCCAAAATCCAGCTCATGATGTACCTAATGCTTGAACTTTGTCTCATAGACAAAGACTAATGGTAAGCCAAAGCCAGACATTGTAGCTCAGCAGATGTTCATTGCATACAAGTAAAATCCATTGTGGATCGGGTTACTTGCTCCAAAACGGTTGCCAGCTATCAAATTACCACGTACAGAATCTTCAACATCAACCAAAGCATAACAAGTTTTACTTTAGTAAATATTCGCAACTTTATTTATCGGAGAACATCGACTGACAACATCATGTGTAACATTCAACCAAAGACAATTTAATCCAGAGTAATTAATAATTAGATTAATTAATAATTAATCTAGATAATTAATCCAAGATAATTAATCTAAGTAGTAGGATTGTCTTCGTCTCAACCAAGTCATTCATAGCTCTCAAAACACCAGTCATGCATGCAGCATGCTTATTGTTTAGTAAACTAAACTGAAACTTGGTTATTACTGTGCATGTGAATGAATTATTGGTAACACAAAAAATTACAGTGAGAGCAGACAAAATTACTATTCCCATCCCTCCCTATACAGGCTCCCCCGTCTTAATATGAACACAGTAAATAAAGAAACATAAAGGTAGAAACTTCAATAATTATTATTAAATACATGAATCACTCGTACTTGTTTTTCAACCATGTAACATACGAAACAATGTCAAAGGTGAACAGGCGAAAACTTGTTAATTGATATTCAGACAACTAGCTGTACAAGTATATCAATTAGTATATACTACCAATATCATGTAACAACAAATTGGATAATGTTAATACGCTACATGTTTGCATTTTAGAAATAAAAAGTTCTAAATTATTTTCAATGGAGATATTAAAGTTATGTTGGAATGCCATTTATAATAATACAAGCTGTCCCGGCGAACTTCGTATCGCACTCTTCCCCCCCCCAAATGTCCCCCCTTCATGCCACCCCTTAAAAAATGTCTTTATTCTTTATTCTTAAAAAATAATTTTATTTTATTTTTATTTTATTTTATTTTATTTTATTTTTATTTTATTTTATTTTTATTTTATTTTATTTTATTTTTATTTTATTTTTACTTTTATTTTATTTTATTTTTATTTTATTTTATTTTTTATTTTATTTTTATTTTATTTTTATTTTATTTTTATTTTATTTTTATTTTATTTTTATTTTTATTTTTTATTTTATTTTTATTTTATTTTTATTTTATTTTTATTTTATTTTTATTTTATTTTATTTTATTTTATTTTTATTTTATTTTATTTTTATTTTATTTTATTTTTATTTTATTTTTATTTCCGTTCTTCAATTTTAATATTTGAAATGATAGAACATGACTGTATTATACGAACGATAACTCATTCTTAATAATGATTCTAGCGTAAAAAATAATTAGAGCAGAAAACCTAGTACAAAAAGAAATGGTTCGGAGCGGGAATTGAACACCCAACCTCTTGGTCGTTGGATATCCAATTCGTGGATAGGCCGAATCGCTATCCACTGAGCTATTGGGACTTGAGATGACATTGCTAATTTTCTGATCTTGAATCACGACTATCTTTCCGTTCTTCGGTAGCCGGCAAACTCAAAACTTGGTCTGTAAATGTTTGATAGGTTAGGTCATTAATGTAATAATTATTTATTAATTATAAAGTGATTTTCTTATATTTTAATACATATTATGTTAACCAGTGCTTTAACAATTCAAACGAATCCAAAATCATCTAAATCGGTTCAGCCGTTCTCCAGTTATAAGCGAGCGTACAGACACCAACTCTCTTTTATTAATATAGAAGAAGATAACATGGTAATTATTCTGATTATACCGAACATATCCAGTCTGCTGTATATGGATTTCACTTTTGAATTATTAAGTTGATATCGAGAACAATAGACAACTAATTTGAATACTAGAATATATCTTTTTATAGTAGGCTACTAATACTTCTATAGTATTAGAACATTAGCGTAGATTACAGAATACTGTTTAAGGTACAGTACAGAATACTTTTATAAGTGCTTCTGAATAATAGATACAGATTACATGTACAGATAGAAAGAGATTCGTTTATATGGGGTAGTATTGTAAAGTCTGCATAGTTTTCAACCAAGTGATCTATACCGGTGATTTTTTAAGTTGGAACTATAAATATATTCCAATGTAACATGAAAGTTGTTTTGGATTACTTTCTTCTTGTAGTATGAATATAATTGCAGTGGAAACTGGTTCAGCAACTTTCCGTAGACAGCTAGTTGATATGCAGAGATTGATAAAACGGTTGCCATATTATCATGTTCAGGTTCAGCTCAATAGTAAAGTTGAGATATGGAGACATTTCAATTTTTCAATATCCGTGTTTCAGATTATAATGCCCGGCCCGCATAATGTAAAGTGGCACAAAATAATGTGTTTCGTAACGCTAACAAGAGAACGTTATAATGTTCAGTTAGAATTATTTAGAATGTCTATAAGTCGAAGAGAATGGTAGAATAGTTTTGATAGTATTCATAGTAGAAATAGAGAATAGTTTTTGGGAGAAATAACGTTCAATTATACTTTAGTTCAGAAAATAATGATTTAATAAAGATGATGAATATGTTTGATTAAATAGTTTAACTGATAACTTTAACCTATAATGGAAAGCAGTAATTAAAATGGATTCCTCATCATCATCCTTCCCATTACGCACGCACAAGCCCGTGGCGAAGTTAATTCCTATCATATTTCCTATAGGAAATATACCCGACGATGACCAAATAAGTATAGCCTACCTCGTTTCGCCACTAGCACTATCGAAAAAGTATATTTAAACTATTATATTATGATATGATTAGAATAATGATCCTTTTATTACTTCATCAAAATGTGTAACAAAATATAAATTTTCATTGTAATGTTGTATTGTTTCATTGTTTCCTTTAATAACTTAGGAGTTTCCTTTGTTAAGCTATTGTTTCCTTTAATAACTTACTAAAGAAGTACTGTAATTCATAATTTTTTAAATATAAAGGTTATTTTGTTCTAGAAACAACGGTTTTATAGTTTTTTCAAGTCCCACAACACTAAACTGTATTTGCAATATTAGGTTATTTCTTTATTCGATACAAATCATAATTATTTGGATGGAATCGCTTTTCCAACACCTATTCAAGAAAACTAACTATCATTTCAAATATAATGGTTAATTTAGTCATTCTGATTTATTTTTTCAAGCGATTTCACGTAAAACTATTTATTTATTGAAATGTTATTAGAATTGATCTGGGGTTTATTTCATAAACATTTTGAAGTCTTGTAATGAAGGAGGAAGGAGGACATCCACACTAGACAATAATAGCACGACATAATTATTATGCGATAAACTTATAATTCTAGTGTATGATTGCCTCTCTACCGTTATACAAGACTACTGGAAATTATGAAACAGGCACCGGGTCTAGATCGCTCTCTTAAAAATTTTTTTAAGTCATGTAACGAAAAATTGTATTATTTGAAATTTAAGGGTTGATTTGGCCTAGAAGCGTCGAGTTCAGAATTTTTTCAGTGCGCGTGTGCTAGATACAGAGTGTTTTATACACGCGGCACAATAAGCCGCTACAAGCAGCACACAAAGGAATTTGATGGAAAACATTTCTTGAAGAATTTAAAATAAGAAATAGAAGATTGGAGAGTTGTTTCGTGTTTTGACATTCAATCTTCTATTTACAAGTTTTTAAACATAAAGTTCACGATGAATAGTTCGGAGTTACTTGTATCATTGATGGAACGGTAAAGTGAACTTGACCTTTGAAGAGCTCTGTTGAAATTCGTAAGAGAAGCTATTGTTCAGTTGGCTGAGAGCTGGTTTTCTCTATCAAACACATTGTAATGTTCATGAATCAATAAGATCATGTGAAAATGAAAATTGAATCCGTGGTTGACTAGTAGAAAATTAAGTAGTTTAAGCTGTACAAATTATGGTTAAGGATGTTGATAATTTGATAGAACGAACTTCAACAAGTAAAGGAATATGGTAAGGGGAATGAGAACGTAAGAAGGAAGTATTTGATGGAAAAATTGGATGAATAGATGTGATACAGAGGAAGAATGAAGACTATTCACAAGAATCATAGAATATCAGCCTACAGTACCTTAGTCTAGAAGTATGATCCTTAATAAGAAAGGAGAATCCAACAGGAGGAATAATCAAGCAGAAATTGATACAGTAATCATAAAATAAATATATAAAATTTGATACAGGGAAAAACTTAGTATAATATCCATGACCAATTTGGGCATTAAATAATAGGAGACACAATTAATTTTTTTATTAATTTACAGGATGAAATCTAAGAATAATAACAGTTGAAGAAATCTAAATGGAATTTGATACAGTAGGAGTCTGGTGTTATAAAATATAAGAATTATATCCCTTTAAAAGCAGCTCAATCTAGAATACATTGGTTAATTTTATGATAGAAATGGAAACTCTCAATGTGATTCAGAAGAAAAAATGAATGAAGAAGTAGATTCCTTTGAAGTATTGACTGGTTTGGAGATTTATAGAATACTATCAAAGAAAATCTGAAAGCTTAAATGACAGAAGTGGATGGGTATTCTGATGTAGGTGGTGGTGACTAAAACAGGTCCTGTATCCGTCTATTGGAGGAAGAAATTCTTTCTTATTTTTTCAAACGTAATATGCAAAAGAAAATTGATTTTTTTATAGTATCAAACAAAATATGGAAGAAAGCTTCAATGACAGAAGTGGATGGGTATTCTGATGTAGGTGGTGGTGACTAAAACAGATCCTGTATCCGTCTATTGGAGGAAGAAATTCTTTCTTATTTCATCAAACGGAATTTGCTACAGAAAATTAATCTTTATGGTTTGAAAATGGATTACAATGATTCAATGATACAATAATTACTTATATTTGAAATGTAAGAAATAATGGAAAGTTACCTGGCAACAGATGTAGCACTGTCTACAGTCTTGTATTGACTGTCACTCAGCACTCACTTGGCACTAGCAAGACTAGCTAGAGCAACTTCTGGCTAGAGCGGCTACTGTCCAACTGTCCTCCACAACAACATCCAAGAAGTGACTCTGAAGCTGCAACCTCCTCTCTTCGACCCTCTTTGCTCTCCTTCTTCGTGTTTTCTTTACTCTTTACACTTTACTCTCTCCTTCTGCTGCTTGGCTCGTAAACCGGTTCCGTTGTTTTTGCAAGGCGGGGTCGCTCTATGTGCCAAGTGCCGATTCCATCTCCTCCTCTCTTCATCCTCCTAGTCCTCTCTTCCTCCTCCTAGTCCTCTCTTCCTCCACCTCCTTCTCATCTCATCTTTTCATGTAAATTTCCATTTAGCCGGCATTGTTGACGCACTTTTTCATTCCGGGAACTCCCTGACCTATCTGTCAATTTCCCAATACAAAAGTGTATTAAACTATTATTCGTCATCTACTTCCCTAATCTTCTTCAGAGTGTTTGTCTTTTCCTCTTTGATTCTATGCTCTTTCTCACTACAGTCTTTTTCCTTGTATCCTAAATCAGCTTCATGCTGTTTATGCTCTTGATCTTCTTCATCTTCTTAATTTTCTTCGTCTTCTTCATCTTCATCATCTTCCTTATCTTCTTCATCTTCTTCATCTTCTGCATCTTCTGCATCTTCTTCATCTTCTTCATCTTCTTTAACTTCTTCATTCTCTTACCTTCTTAATCCTCTTCATCTTCTTCATCTTCTTCATCTTCTCCATCTTCTTCATCATATTTTCTTCTCAATCTTCTTGTTTTTTCTTAATCGTCATCTTCTTCATCGTCTTTGCTTCTCAATCTTCTTGTTTTTTCTTCATCGTCTTCATCTTCTTCTTCTTCATCTTTACTCCTCAATCTTCTTATTTTTTACTTGATCGTCTTTATCTTCTTCATCATATTTACTTCTCAATCTTCTTTTTTTTCTTTATTCTCTTCATCTTCTTCATCATCTTCCTTCTCAATCTTCTTGTTTTTCCTTGATTGTCTTCTTCTTCATCATCATCATCATCATCATCATCATCATCATCATCATCATCATCATCATCATCATCATCATCATCATCATCATCATCATCATCATCATCATCATCATCTTTACTTCTCAATCACTATAATTCCCACATCATCCTTCTATTATTCACTTAATTCTTCCACTTCCACTTTTTTCTACATTCTTCATTATATTCCATAGAACTTAGTTTTTGTTTTAATGTTTTTTTCTGTACCTCTTCCCTTATTCAACTTGTTTTCCTATCTGATAATTCTTTTCCATTTTTCCCAATCTTCTCTCCTTTCTTTAAACTTCTCTACTTCTCGAAAATTTTCTTCTCATTTATTTACTTCTCCATTTCTTCCACTCTGTCCCTAAACTCTTTATCCTCTCCTTTTTTTACATTTTACTATTACTTTTTTCCTCCTTTTATTTTCTTTCAGTCTTTTCCACTTTTTTCGCATATTTTTCCTCCTTCCCCTCCCTTTCCTCCATACCTTTTTTTGCCACAATACATTATAAAAGAAAATCTCAAGTAATAAAAAACATGTACAAGATTCTGAAAAACCTGCAGAGGCATAAGCCTAAGCGCAGGAAATATTCTTATTATTTCTTAAGTAGTTCGTCTTTTCCCGTTCTTATTCCACATATCCTTACATTTTCCTACTATATACTTACTCTTGAATAATATTACTCACTATTAATAATCCTACTACAGTACTTACTCTACTCAACTCAGAATAATTTTATGATATCGTACGCTTCATTTTATAATCTTTTCCTCTAAGCTTTTCATTATTCCGTTCTCTATATTTTCCTGATTTTAAAATTCTCTTGAATTTTCCTCTACCATTAATAATTTTTTTATGTTCTACCCCTTTTCCAACAACAACTTACTTCTTGCTTACACATCATGTCCACTTTTTTACTTATATGTTATCCCAACCATGTTTTTTTACAATTTTATACTCTCCACTCTCTTATTTACATATTCAACGATCTGTTTTTAATCTATTCTTGTCTTTCTGTCTGCGGTCTCCTCCTCTTTCCCCTCGCACCACCCTTCTTCTGCACACATTTCTTCCCATTATCACTCTTTTCATGTAAACTCCATTTTTACCACTCTATTGTTAACGCACTTTTTCATCAAGGCTCCGACTAGTCTGTCAATTATTTTTCGCAAGAGCAGTGCCTGCCACAACAATGAATAAAGTCTGACCAGAACCATTATTTTTCAATTTTTTCAAGCTTTATCATTTGCGAGACGCAAATAAATTTTCGCAAAAGTTTTTCTCTGCCACCGGTAATTAAGCTTGCGCTAAACTTCCTCTATTATCTTGAGTTATTATCATTATGATGCCATTCTATGATGAATTCAAGAGAACTGATGCTCTTCTCGGAAATAGGATTCATCTTTTCTGGATAATATTGTACTTATTAGGAAAATTCCTTTGCAAGAGAGAAGCAACGGTCCCCGCTTAAGTTCCATCATTTTCCTTTTTCTTCCAAAGATTTCCCTGCTGTTTAAAATTAAAATACAGGGTCAGTTCTGTTAGGTTTTTTGAGTCTAGCTGGGCTTAAATATTTTTCAACAATAGGCACATTTGAAAGTATAAGGTATAGAGAGTCCAAGTCTTTTAACTTAATTTCTTTGGCCGTATTTTATTTTAGCGGCCATCAGGCAAAGAGCACGAAAACAAGCTTTTGTAGCATTCTATTGTATTCATAAGCATGAACTTGTGGGGGGGGGGGCACAAATCAAAATAAGGGTGATATGAGCTTGGAGGTTTACTACAAAATGGTACTTATAGATGTTAGTCTACTCAATAAAATGCTCAGAAATCATTCTGAGTAGGCCTGAACTGAAACAATCAAGTACCACCATATATCTATTTTATCTAGCAGATCTCAACCTTTTTTTACAAGATTTTGGGGGGCACGTGCCCCCCTGTGCCCACCGGCGTGACGCCTATAACTCTAGGCACTAATGGTCAATCAATAAACATGAAAATGGTACCAAATTGTTAATAAAAATACTTATCGAACCTTCAAATTTTTTTCAAGTTAGTTATGACATTGTAGAGTCAATAAATGTGCCGGGAATTCTACAAACTCCAGGTGCGATATTCATTTAATTTGGCGGATGACGAATAACTTTCATTCAACATTTCTATGGTGACGGGTGATGTTCTGTTGATTTTTTTCCCACCTAAATACTGTATTCAACATTTAAAAAGCTATTCAAAAAAGAAACAAGGAATTTATTGACTTTCATTCAACATTTCCATAGTAACGGGTGATGTGCTATTGATTTTTTTCCACCTAAATACTGTATTCAACATGTCAAAAAGAAATCAACAGAACATCACGCGTTACCATGAAAATGTTAAATGAAATTTATTCGGCATCCGCCAAATTAAATGAATACAGAATTACTAAAGAGAGCGTTGTTCTGATTCAAGGCCCGGGAGAGCAGCTAGCCGTTCTTCCCTGCCCTGGTTGAGATTGATGGGGGTAAAGGGTGCCGGCAGATGAGTCCACGTTCAGGAAGAGTCCATTTTGCAGACAAACATTTAATTGTGTGCCATTTATGCAAGTTCAGGCCTGCACTACGGTTTGGTATTTTCATGATCTCATCGCCAATCATGTATGCCTGATCACATAAAACAGCTATTCAGAGCAACGGAATATTGGAAAATAATATACGCACTGCTATATCCCGACGGCGAGTAGAACCGAGCCATGAACTTTAGACACCCCCCCCCCCACCACACTCTAAGAGCGCAGAACCCAGGGATTTCCAGGCAGCTCCAGTGTTTGGCTTTATTTAGATGCAGCTCCCTGGACCAGCAGACTCCTGCAAATGCGCCTCCTCAATGTGTACCTTATTGATTCCTCAATATTAAACTAACGCCTCTCATCACCTTTTTTCCAATTTTCATCATGAAAACGCAAATACGCTTGATAGACCAGAAATAGAGACGTATTCTGTATTCGATCTGAATTCGATCTTGGAACCTTTGGATTATCAGACAGGAGCTTATCGCCCTCGGCTATCACTCACTTCACAAAAATAACCTATAATACCAATTATCTAGACCAATCTATTGAGTTCTACTAAATATTTTTTCAAAAATATATGCTTAATACTGCTCATATTTCTGGCTAAGTTTTATTGAAGACTATCAGACAGAGAATTATATAATGAACAAACCAGCAGCCTCGCTTCGCTCGCCTTAGCCGTCTGAGCCCCCGGTGAATCAGTCAATAAAGAGTCCAGCAGGCGAGCAAAGCAAAAACAGAAAATTGTACAGGCCTTTAAACCCCTCCCAGAAGAAGACCAATACACAATGTAAAAATGTTGTCCCCAGCATCTCACAATAATCATATCTAACCCTCTCAAACTTTTAACTTGATAATTTGGAAGTTTTCACGAAACTCTTTTGAAAGAGACTCTCAGAGCCAAAGTACTGTTGTTTGCGGAAATAAAAACTGTGTTGAAAATCCATTGAAAAGCTTAAAGAAAAAACTGGAGAAACCCCGATTGGGGGAATGATTCATTGGAAACATTTTAAGAAATTTTAGGATTTTCTTTAAACCTAAAACTGCATATCGAAATTTAACATCATTGGTCGAGTCGTTCATGAAAAAGCTGATGAAATGAATTGGAATTGCAAACAAAAACTGAATAAACTTTTATTTCAGGCGTAATTTTTGGATATTTTTGATACCCTTTCAAAATACACTCTTCAGCGTTCAGTAAAACCTGTGTAACAGATTTAGACTTTTCTAGTTTAGTCGCTCTCAGAGAATCAGCAAAAACGCAAAGAATAATTGAAACAAAAACGTCAATATTGGGTGTAATTCGGTGATATTTTCAAAACCCTTAGAACCAACACTCCCAATACCATAACTCAGATGGATCTGTGTAACAAGTTTCAACTCCCCTAGTTCAGTCGTTTTCGAAAAATCTGGAGAAACGCATAAGAATAATTGAAGTAATTTTCAATTACTATAGTTCCTCATTCGTAACTACCTCTATTCTCCACTTGATGCTAAAATTATTTTATTGGTTTCTAGTTTCAAGCTCATAAAAATATTTTTATTATTTTACAATATCTTTTTCAATGTAATATACTAGTTGATACAATGTCATATGTTACTACTGTAGTATATACTATATTGTCATATAGTTGGTATTCATCTCTCACTTCGGGCCGGAGTCCTTCAACAAGTGGCTTGTTATTTTTTCTCGTACTGGTCTCTCGACACATTGAAAAAAGATATTAAATTCATGATGCCCATAGACATGACATACAGGCAAGCCTAATAATAAGAATATAAAGTTGCATTTGATATCTTCGTTTAAAAAAGCAAAGAAAGCTTCAATGACAATGACACCTGAAGAGTAGACTCAACTAAAAACTGGATTTTCGATGCTATACAAGGTCATTCACAGTATTATGTAAGCTTTACTTGGTATGCAATCATTTTAGTAGTCATGACATTTGTTTATTGTTATCCTTGCCAAGCTCTCTCCTTGTGTTTAGTATTTCATGAATCTGTAGTATTAAACGTAGTATAGTCTGTAGTATTACCAATATTACAATCTCAATTACTTAGTGAGTACTGTTTACTTACAACCCACTAAGGGATTGCTGTAGTTTTCTTAAAGATTAGACTGAAGATATTTTACTAGTGGAATAGTAATTGAATTGAAATTCATTCATTGCTTCACACAATGTATGATTACAATGATAGTTATTAATCAGATAAAACAAAAGATCTGAGCCTTAAAATACTTGGCATACAAAACTGAGAACATTTTTTACTTCATGACTGTCACTCATAGTCAAAAAGTCATTGAGGCAACTCAGAGAATATTCACTCAGATATTTTTGTCTTAAACCACTATATAGTTCACAATGTAGAAATATGTGCTCAGCGTTTCATCTGCTTCGCGATCACCACACAGTAAACAAAGCACTTGTGTGAATATTCAGCTGTTCAAGATCCGATAAATTAAAATTGCTCATGTCTCCTATATTCCAGAATGATATTTTATAGTTGCTCTGAAATTCGTTGCTCTGAAGTTTGTCTTTCATAATTGTGCTGATCTTCAATTTCTGAATCGATCCTGTTCTGTATTCTTCTTGTATTTGCTAAGGTTGATTATTTGATTTTCCTTGACTTTCCTCTTATTTCCTTCTGGTTTCTCTATCAAATTCTCGTCTTCTTGATGTGTCAATTGTTGATTATTCTCCTAACTCACTCATTAATTTATATCATTGCGCTTAGTGAGGAAACTTGTTACGCTGTCCACTTTTCTTCCTTTTTTAGCAGACTGTTTTCCATGAAAATTCATGCTTTTCTTTTCCTTTTCTCTCAGAGATGATTCCTCACTTCTAGCTCGCTTGGCAGACTCTCTAGCCTCACTTTTAGCCTTTTGTTTATTTAATTCGTGTAGTGTTAACAGTTTTCCATCTACCTTCAGTTTATCTTTTATCATGATTACACTTTTCCCCTCGCTTTTCCATCTCACAATGTAGAAACCGCCCATTGTGGGAGGAGCTTATGTAGGCCAATGGCAGTCGGTCACCTTGATAGGCAATTCAACTGCCAATCACAGCGCTCGGTCACAAGTATAAATTCTGCTACAGCTACACTGTACTTTTGTTTTAGATTACCAGAGATTGATAATGGTGGAATAACCGAGACTGCAGTATCTCGTTGTCTTATTAAATGTGGTTTTAAAACATCAAGTCAACATTCAGTAGAATTACAACTCATTGAATTGAATTTTCTCACTAAGATGTTTTGTAGACTTTCAAATCAAATCAAATCAAATCATTCTTTATTTTGGAAAGCAATATTACAAGTACATGAAATATACATTATAGGCATACAAGTATTTTATAAAATATCATGAATATACAGAGTAATAAAGCGAAATAATGTACTGTCTTTTATAAAATAACTAATATTATCCAAAATAAGATACTGCTTGCTAAATTCAATTAGAATTTGTTTGCAAGCAGGAGCAAAGTATAATATTTAAAAAAAAGTTTTTTGAATGCTAACATTCACACACTCATTCACACACCTTTCGCACATTAAATCTATGCATATAATTTGTATTCATAACAATTAAGACTTAGACTATAATATTAAAAAAATTTTCGATGGTCTCAGGCGTTAGGCTCAACAACCATTTGTATGTTTGTTTCTTGAAAGAATGTATATTATTTGAATGTCTAATATTAATAGGCACAAAATTGAAAAATTTAGGACTCAGAAATATAAATGTTTTTTGGAAAAAAGTTGAGTAAGCTTTTGGGAGTCTTAAAATGTTGTTAGTTAAACTTCTTGTGCAATACACTTGATTCTCGTAATTTTGTCGACTATGGTCACCTGACATCAAATAGAAAACAGATAAAACTTTAAATACATAAATGTAGCGTAATGGCAAGCAGTTGAAACATTGGAAAATTGGAAAAGAGTGTTCATTCCTTCTTACACCTTTCATGACACGGACTATTGATTTTTGCAATATTATTATTGGCTTCAAATGAGATTTAAAAGTAGAGCCCCAGCAACTTATTCCATAGTTAAGCTTAGAATCTACAAGTGCAAAATACAATTGTCCAAGAACAACTCGAGGAATTATCTTTTTAAGGAAATAAAATTTCCTAAGTAGAATCAGAAGATATTTCTTAATGTATTTTATGTGATTGTACCAAGTGAGCTTTTCATCTAGCAATACGCCCAAGTACTTTATAGAGTCAGTCTGTACCACTTTTTCACAGTCACAAATGATTTGATTGCAAGCATAGTTATGAAATTTCAAAGGAACGTGTAAGTTCCATGGAGTGGATAATGTGAATAATATATACTTGGTTTTTGACAAATTGAGAGAGAGTTTATTGCAGTTAAACCATATAATTAATTTTTTTATGTCCTCCTGCATCTTAAAATGTAAATTCATAGTATCTGAACCACAATAAGACAAAGCTGTATCATCAGCAAAAGAAACCGGGGTACCGCTGAACTCACCCTGGAAGAGATCATTAATAAAAACTAGGAATAAAACAGGACCCAGAACTGATCCCTGCGGCACTCCACAATCAATATCTAAGACATTACTTTTATAATTTCCAATACAAACATATTGTGATCTTCCACTCAAATAGGATGCAAACCAGTCAAATGCCACACCTCTAACACCTGCCTTACACAGTTTTTCAAGCAACAATGTGTGATCAACCGTGTCAAAAGCTTTCCTGATATCCAGGAAAAGACCAGCAACACAAGGTGTAACCCTGGCATTAAGATTGTTATATATTGATGACATGAAATTGTTCAAGGCCATTTCTGTGCTAAACCCCTCTCGGAAACCAAACTGTCGATTATATAAAAAGTTATTTGAATTTTAAAAATTGAGCAATCTTTTTTTAACCATTTTTTCCAAGAGCTTCGAGAACACTGATACAAGAGATATAGGTCTGTAATCGCTTAAACAAGAATGAGAACCATTTTTAAAAATAGGAATCACTTTGGCTAATTTCATTCCACTTGGAAATCTACCACCAGAGAGACTAAAATTGAAAATGTTAACGAGAATCGGAACAATAGCAAAAGCAATATTTTTTAATAGCTTGGAAGAGATTGTATCATCTCCAGGTGCCTTTCCTTGCTTTAACGCTAGAATACTGAGCAGGAGTTCATCAAATGTTACAGGCTCCAAAAATATTGAGTTGGGACATGAATTTGTAGTGAACAAACGTTTGTAGTCCTGCAAAATTTGACTATGACTATTTTCTATTGTGGATCTTACTTCATTTGGTACATTGATGAAAAACTCATTGAATAGGTCAGCCAATGCCTTTTTATCAGTTATAATAGAATTTCCATACTCAATCTTAAGATTATCGTAGCTTTTCTTCTTATTGGGCTTACCACATAATTTATTCAGAACGGACCATTTCTCACGTGAAGGTAATTCATTGATTTCGGAGTAGTATTTATTTTTCTCAACTCTGATCCATAACTTAATTTTCTTAGAGAAAGCCTTCAATTTTAATTTTAATCTGTCATTACTAGGGTTTCTTTTCAGTATTTTTGAAAGTTTGTCCCGTGAATGAATTGCTGCACATAATCCATCAGATATCCAGGGTTTAAGTTTTCGAATCAAAGATCCATTAGTATTAAACTTAATTCTTTTTGATAAGCTCGATTGTTCTATATACATGAAAAGTGTTTCTAAAAATTTGTCAAATTTGAAGTCAATATCATTACTAAACAAGACATCAGACCAGTCATGTGACATCAACTTATCTCGCATGCAGTCATAATCTATGATAGTCTTTACCTCAGATAACCTGCTTCGAATATCGAGAATATTATTTTGACTCACAGTAAAAGCCACAGCTTTATGATCACCTATCAGTGTCTCGATAACTGCTCCTTTAATAAAATGAGAATAATTTTGTGAGCGGAGAAAAACATGATCGATACAAGTAGCAGATATATCAGTAACCCTAGTATACATGTCAATTATTTGCTCAAAGCCAAAATGGCTTAGAACTTCTAGATAGTTGTCAACTGAGTTATCTTGAACATTGTTCAGTATGTTAATATTCATATCTCCAATCATAAAAGCGTCACCCGGTGGCAAACTCTCCAAGGTTGAATGAAAGCTTGTGAGAAAACGTTCAAAATTGAAATTATGCCATCGATAGAGACCTACAAGATTAAATTTATAACTAGAAATAGAACATTTAAGAACAACAAGGTCCGCTCCCTCCATCGAGCATCCATCCAAGACTTCACAAGAAAAATTTACGAGCTCAGTGGAGTAATAAACAATTAGACCAGTCGCTCGGGTAAATAATGAGATATTTGAGAATTGATCATAACCATCAATGTAAAATTGAGAAGCTTCTTCACAAGAACTTAACCATACCTCAGATAATACAATAATTGCTGGTTTTTTCTTCCAACAACTCAAATATACTAATAAATTGTCAAAATTACTGTTTAGACCCTGAATATTCTGATGTATAACAGTTAAATTAGAGCACACTGATATATGAGAATTGTTGACCTCCTCAATACTCTTTAGTAAAATACAATTGTTAGTCTCTTCCATTGAGAAATTTAATTATTCTAAATACACATAACAAACTATACACATAAGATAAGAAAAATACATTTTCGTAATTATCAATTGCAGTTAAAGTCACATTCACACACTCACACACACAAAGAAGAATACAACATAATGACATGAGAGAAAACAACATGAGTTCAATATGTCTCCGCAAATAATTATTTTAAAAATTTAAAATTGAAATGAAGGAAAGTAACATGCTCTGATTAAGATTAACGTACTCGGAAATATGATATGTGATAGCAGACGCAAATAATTGCAATCATACTATACAAAAAAGGAGAATCCTCTCCTTTCAAATTACTTGAAGGTAGCTATATAATTATTATATATGTATCAATAGCACTGAGTATTGATAATAATTATGATAAAAGTTGAAAATAATGATATACCTTCAACTCTTGTAGAAGGGAATATTATAGTTTAATGTGAAATAAATTTACCATTATCTTGTTTTTTTCCAATTTCAATAATCTATAATCTATTTCCTCCGACATTTAAATTTCAATTACTCAAATCAGAATAATTCATCATTGATAAACGCTGAATAAAGCTCATTGATAAAGAGCTGTTCAAAACAGGCAATATGAATATTAGAAGTAAGCTGAGATGATGAGTAGGCTAATCAAAATTTGATGAGTAATAAACTACAATCCTTTGAAAGTGCATTATTCATTATTAGATTCAAGGTTCCTGCTCACTCTGAGATCATATTTAGTTTTCAATTTATCCAGATCGGCTCGATTGTTTTTGCTAGATCTCAGAAAGTTCGAATTAATGAGAGTTGAAAAATTATTATAAAGGTGATCAAATGAAGGAGAAGTTTGTTCTCCTTGAACTCCTATTGATATTTTTATGTTTAAATATATACACTGAAATATTATGTTTAACTTGCAGATAAAAATATTAGGCTACATGCAATATAAAAAATAAAAAAAGTATTTTAAAACGTTTTTACATTATTTTTTCACCAATTAGCTTCTAAATTTATATATTCATCTTATGTCTTATACTTTGTAATTGAATAAATGAAATGTTATGATAACTCAATACATTTTTTTAGTCCGGCCCGCCTGGGCATTCTGAATGTAAAATATGGCCCTGTGCAAATTTGAGCTTGACACCTCTGGTTCACAGCATCACAGAGTTATGTGTTGTCTACACCTACTGCAGCCAATATCATCTAGAGTGGATTTGACGTAGCTGAGTCAGTTTATCAATGGTCTGTTAAACCGCAGCTTCTGGTTCTGGATCCCAAGATTGAAACACTCCCGTGTTTTGTAGGTCACGTTAAGCTGGATGCCCAGAAAGAAGTCACATCAGAAAGAGTCATCTCTCATTATCACCCTTTCCAATAAAACACGCACTGTCAAAGCACAGTCATCAATCAGTATCAGATACGTTTAGTTAGAGCATCACCGAGGTAGTCGATGCTTTTAAGATTGTAAGGTTGTAAGCTTCAATGACGTCTTCAGCATTTAAGCAAAGTCACTGGTCACTGAATGTCTTTGGGAGTCTTGAAGAAAGGCATGATCATTTAAATAGGCTACTTTTAAAGCATCAGAGAAATAAGTGAGCTCCAACTTAATTTAGATTCTAGAGACTTCAAAGTCATCCATACTCATCCAAATCAGAATATAGAAGTCAAAAATATCGAAGTAAGAAATAGAGGATTCAGGTATTTAACAAATGGAGTGCTCCTTAGCCGAGGACGTTTTAAGCGGTGATCAGATAACCCAAAGGTCCGGGATCAATGCCAGTTGACAGAACGGATTTTGACCACAAAACAGCCACTCTCGAAAAGTGATAGTCATCACTCATCATCACCCCTCTCATAACCCAAGCACAAGCCTAGAGCACATGTGGGCATCACTCTCCGCATAAAAAACTCAAACTCATCCTGAGTGTGGAATTACGATAACAATTTAAACAGTTCTAGAGCATCTCAAAGTTATGAGAATTAATTTCAAAGTAAAAAACAGTATTTAGGGAAGCGGTTGGTCCCAGTCGCAAAGGCGAGTCTAATCGGTGAGATTAGATAAGAGAAAGCGCCTATTACTACCGCTGTAACGGTGACCGGCTCCTCTAAATACAAAAATTTATGAGCTTCAGAATCGCTTCCCGGTGGTTCGAAACCCACCTCAAGCTGTAGGTCCATTCATCTCTCATCAAGTGTTAATGGAAAGGATGTCCTTGAACATCCTTTTCCAAGAATGGCAATTTAAATGTCCAAACTTCGCCGTTTCATGTAGATAAATCTTACTTATGTTAACATTATTAGATTGCATTTTACATTGTTGAAAATTATTAGTTACAATTCATAAAATTAATAGAATTATATTACTTGTACTTACAAGTTTTGTAATCTAGTATCTAAGCAGTTATAATTATTGTTATCTACATGAATAAAGTAATGTTATCTTATCTTATCATCATCCTTCCCATTACCCACGCACAAGGTTACATCTTATGTGGGCATCAACCCTAGCAAAAAAGAATTTTTAAGATGTCTTGAACAAAGGCATAGTTTACCAGCTTCTAGAGCATAACTAACAGTGTCTAACTAACTTCTAACATAACTAACAGAGCTTCAAACTCATCTAGAGTCTTCTGTCTTCAGGGAATGCATCATTCAATTACGTCTTCCGCATCACAGGGTTCCGCGAAATTCAAAATTGCCTTCATGTTTACTTCAGTGTTCTGTGAACTTCGAAGTAGTCGAGAAGTTTAGTGCAGTGGTCGAATTACCGCAGGTGTGTCCGAGTCTTGAAAGTTGAAGATCGCCGGAGCAGGGTAAGTGGAGAGTTGGAGTTGGAGCTGCCTGGCCGCGCCAGTTGGCAGAGGTTCGGGCCAAGGACACCGGCTGCATTCCTCGCCCAAGGTCGCTTCCTAGTCCTAGTCTGCATGCTCGGTCCAGTGCCGATCCGATCGCCAACCACCTACAATTCATTGCTATTCCACAATAATTATCCATTCAATATCGTTTCGAAAAACTAAGCGCCCATATCTTGGCTAAAAAAACGCATGATGTATACATCATGATTTTTTGCAAAAAATGAAAAATTCTCCAAATGGTTGTTCCAAGTCAGCTTGGAGTCAATAGTCAGCCCTAGATATTTGACTGTACTTCATATAAAATAGGCGAACATGTTTTCTTGTAAACAGAACTCCGCCGTGGTTTCTCAACTGATTTTCACTTCTCATTTCAAAGATCTCATTCAGATAAGGTCTTGAATTATGGAAAGATTATCGTGAACATGAGGAATGAACGGTCAAAGTTTCAATAGGGGATAGGTGAGCTAAAAATTTTAAATTTCAACTTATGATTTGATGATCAGCTGTTTTGGAACAATAATTTTTCAAGAGAAGAGAGAGGGGAATGAGAGGAGAGTAGAAGAGAGGTGAAAAGAGGAGATGAGAGAAGTGGAGAGGAAAGAAGAAAAGAGGAGTGAAGAGGAGAGAACAGGAGAGAAGACGAGAGAAGAGGTGAGAAGAGGAGAGAAGAGGAGAGAAGAGGTGAGAAGAGGAGAGAAGAGGAGAGAAAAGGAGAAAGAGGAGAGAGGAGGAGAGAAGAGGAGAGAAGAGGAGAGAAGACAAGAGAAGACAAGAGAAGAGGTGAGAAGAGGAGTGAAGAGGAGAGAAGAGGAGAAAAGACGAAAAAAGTAACTCCCATTATGTTTTTCACATTTATTGATTCATTCGTACACACACATCTACTCGTACAAAAAAGCAAAACGAGCAATACGAAAATGAAAGTAGGGAAAAATAAAAACATGATCAAAGACAAAAAGCTTCTAGGGAAATGTGGTGCGAGAAAGAGGGAGGAATTGAAAACTTTCCCTACTATGCTACTTATCCTAACTCCTCTCATCTTAATGGCTCTAAAACTGTTGTAATTTCAAAGATCTGATTTGTTAAATTCATTGAAAATTATAAACTTGAAAAATTTCGGTAGGCCTACTCATTACTGTATATAAACTCCAGAGTTTATAGAATATTAAGTCCGATTTTTGTAGAATATTAAGGTGGGTTTTTGTTACTGCGACCGAGGGCCGCAGCGGAGCCCGACCCAGCGTTGCTAGATGCAATTGATGAAAAATCCTCACTATAAATAGTTGGGATTTTTCATCAATTGCTGGGTCGGGCTCCGCTGCGACACTCGGTCGCAGTAACGAAAACCCACCTTTATAATAGTTAACCTGTTGTTTTCTTATCAATGTCTAAAGTTGTTCAATCAAACATTTATTGAATTTAATTCATTAATGATAATTTGATCATCTAATTGGGTTTAGATTATAAGCTTGAATTTTGATACATTCACTTAACAACTCAATCCATTAGTTATTGGCTAGATTATGACCTATCTCACTTTGCATTGAATAAACACGTCGGGCTTAATAGACTATTGATTAGTTCAAGTGGAGCAGCAAGGTATGTATCTTGCTTGCGGTTTACCGGCGGTTTCGAATTTCACGCCTTTTCGTCCTACGTGAGGTGAATATTGATGGAGTGAGAGGCATCTTGAAACTTGAAACATTCTGAGGTAATTTTCCAATAATGTTTCGAGAAGCTATTCAGAGATTGCTACTCGAGATTGCGGCTTCAAATTATTCAGAATCATAGTTCTCAAGTAGACTATCAGGTAACTGTATCTATCATGCCACTGGGAGTAATTGATTTTAGAGTAGATAAGGGATAATCATGCTGTACAGTGATCCCTATACTGTGATACCTGCTGAAATTACAAGTGAATATTGAACAATAACATAAGAATTATCATATTTCATCTCGGATATCAGGGCAATTCCATATATAAATAAAATTGATATTATATCATGAAATATAGTTAATATTGATGAAGTGATATTGTTTTTTGATTTATTGATATTTGATTTTTTTAATAAGATCATGAGAAGTAAGGCTGGGCGTGCACTGGTTAGTCAAGACAAGACAGGACGACAAGACAGAACTTGTTGTAACTGGCATTATCACTTCAAAATTATATTTCAATTCAAATCTATCTATCTATTATTTACTTCAACTTCTATTTCTCAGGCTAGGCGTACACCGGTTAGTCAAGACAAGACAAGACGAGATTAGTCACGTTTAGTCACAGTACTTCACATAGATGCTTATGAAGCAACACACACCGATTAGTCATTGCATCGGTGTGTGCTGCTTCATAAGCAAGCATGTGACATACTGTGACTAAACGTGACTAATCTCGTCTTGTCTTGTCTTGACTAATCGGTGTACGCCTAGCCTAAGAAATAGAAGTTGAAGTAAATAACAGATAGATAGATTTAAATTGAAATATAATTTTGAAGTGATAATGCCGGTTACAACAAGTTCAATTGAGCTACAAGGATATCATATTGAAAAAATTTTTTGATTAAGGCACAAGGAACCAGACAAATAATTAATGTTGTATGTGATATCTACTAGATAGTGGTGAAGCGTGGTATACTTATTTGGTCATCGCCGGGTAAATTACCTATAGGACTTACATAGACTTTCTGAGGTGTAATTCAGTTAATGCTTAAATCTTTAAGCAATGATTAATTCATCACAATGGTTGAACAATCCTGAACTATCAATGAATACAAAAGCACTAAATACTTTTTGTAATGTAATCTGTAATCTTGAAACTGTAATGTAATGTAACGTAACGTAATGTAATGAATAATTTTTTCATCATTTTCATCAAATAATGAAGAAATATGCAAAATATGAAACCTACCCGTAGAAAATACATAACAACTAGCCACAAATATCTAAATGAAGATACTAAATATACTAAATCACAATGATATAATTTGTATTGAATCTTATTGGTTATTTTCATTTCATTTTATTCATTTAATTTCATTTATTGAATATCAATACAGTAGTTGGCCTCGTTCAGGCCACGTTGTAATTTTCGAATTGATGGCTTCCAAATTTAATAGTACTGATTGAGAGTTATAAATACAACACTTCATCAATTATTACACTAATTATTAGCTATTACACTAATTATTAGCTATAACACTAATAGATTATCAGTGATTGTTACATAATTAGTAAACTCACATCAAAATTATATTTGATTTAGCCAGACAAAGTAGGCTATTTAATATATTCTATTCACGTGTTTTCAGTAGGTACATAGCTTCACATAATATACGGTATATAGTTCCACATATTCGGTAAATAGTTTCACATAATTATACGGTATATAGTTTCACATGTAACATTCTTCTATCTCGCAATCAGTTGTATTCACAATTTCCTACTTCCGATAATACGTGGAAAGCGTCGGACACAACTCTATTGTATATTATACAGTGTACTGAGTAGAGCCAGGGGTAGTGTGTCTAAATATAGGACACGTCCTTTGTAGTAGGTGTCTACCCCTTCTGACCATTCAATGAGAAAAGGCATAGTCTACTCCAATACTATTTTCTGTACTCATACTAACGTACTTTATCCACCCCAAAAAGTTTTCATTCAATATTGGAAATATCATTCAATAACGTGTAGAGCACGTCATTGAAAAGGAATCAGTGAATGATGCTTGATCATTGATTCTCTCAAAAATAATCTTACACAATAAATAGAATAATTGTATACAGAATACAGATGTAATGGAATGACCTTTGCACTCTGTGTCAAATTATTTTGTAAGATTATTTGAAAAGAACTGCCTGTAATAATAACGCTTCTAAGTTTCCAATGCTATGGATCGATATACCAGATCCCAATCACGAAAGCAAATTTTTACCGCATCTCTTTGGATTAAAAATCTGTTCAGATGAATGGCAAATTTCCATGCTATTTTCAATTTTCGAAGCTAACATTTCTGAGGTCTATCATGTCTATCTAGAGGTAAGAGTAATAGAAAAGAACATTTTTCTTAGTCTGTAGAGGAATAATCCTGATTTTTTCATCCCATTTTTATTTTGCGTGGAACACAAAAAAGATAGTGTACTTATAAGTGAGATGCTTCCCGCATTACAGCACTCTTTTTCTTTGAAATAATTTATTAATTTTCTCACTACATTATGAATTATTTTATTCTTCATCTCGTTTTTATTTTGCGTGAAACACAAGTTCACGTATCAGTGTAATGCTCTCTGCATTCTATAATTCTATTTGAACTATTGGAGATATTATTGTGGAATGACCCCATGACGTCGGCTTTCAATTTGCTACTCAAGCAGGCCTGATTGAATGAATGAATGAGGCCTAATCATGTTATGCATTGGTGCATATTGAGTGCAGTTATATATTGTCAGTGAGTTATTTGTTGGTGCATATAGAGTGCACTCGCTGTCGTCCTTGTTTAGAGCAATTTCATCACAACGTGCATTAGAACTGAAGTGCATTCGGATCGAAGTTCGTCATGACAACTGAGCACAAATTATGCGTAATCTGTTTACTCAAGAATAGTTCATTATCTGTATAGTACATTGATACCATACCAGTCGTATCATGTCTTATATTGTATATAATACATCTTTTATTGACTTATATTGTATTTTAATGCGTGTCCTTACTATGCCGCGGTAGATGTTGATATTGAATGAAAACACAGTAAGGGGCTGTTTATGCAATCCGCAAATCCAATATTTTTGAAATTTGTAAGGAAAAGAATATTATGTCAACTCATAATTCTAGTAGCGCTGATCTTCAAGAACAAAACATCTTTTTCTGAGAGCTTATGATGCTCTCAATTGTACAAAAAGTTTGTTTGGGAGGATGTTACAAAAATGGCAGATAGAATAGGAATCGAATCCACGTCAGAAGCATCAGTAGCAATTAATAGCAGAATACAAAAAGGGCCGAATATGGGGCAAGGCGCTGTTTATGCAATCCGCGAATCCTAAAAGTTTTATAATAATTTTGATCGGAATTGACATCATTCTGTCGACTCATGGGTCGACTCATTCTGTCGAAGGGGCAAATATAGGACAGTATAAGGGGCTGCTTATGCAAACCGCCAAACCAAACATTTTTATACCTGATTGGAGTTGGCATCATTCTGTCAACTCATTAATTATATAGCAGGGCTGATCCTTGGGATCAAAATATATTTTTCCATAAGCTTATGATGCCTACATACGTAAATAACTTGAGCTTGTTACAGTAACGGTAGTCAGAATAGGAATCAAAACCATGATTAGAACAACGATAGCAGACTGAAGTTTGCGGCGTTCTAGTCCATATGGCTACGCTGGCTTGCGGTTGCAATTTTAGTTGATTTCTTTCATTATCAATTTCTTTCACAGTAATTCACAATAGCTCATAATGACACAATATTATTGGTTACATCATTTTTTTCATAATTATGTTTCTGTTTATTGAAATTATTCGTTATCTATTATATGATATTGTTATCTCTAGTTGAATGGTTATATTTCGTTTGAAAGTTTGTTACCATCATGTATACTGGTGGAACTTGTTTTCATAGAGGAGTTTGTTTGATGTATTTCCTTTTAATTCGTGTAATTTTCAATATCATGAAATGTACAGCGCACAAGTGAAAGAACTCTGCTGTATATTTCAATGATTCTCAAAATCCAAAGAAGCTCAATCCAAAAATTTTGAAACTATTGTTCTAAGCTGAACCAAATTATAAATTAAACTATTCTCGATCAATCAACTATAAACTATTCTTTATTTTCGATTAACGATTTTCATTTGGGAAATGAATCAAATTTTAGAATAACTTTAAAATAAATTTGAAATAATTCTTGAGTAGAGAATAACTCTAATTTGGGATGGAAAATCACAATCAATATACAAATGTGGAAAACTTGAAAATGAAACTTATCAATTACCGTTGTAAATATCAAGCAAATATTGTGAGCAATATCAAAATAATTCATGTTTCTGTTTCCATTGGAATAACAATCAAATTTTGAAATACAACAACAATATTATGAATGATAATTAGAGATAATTCACGGTTTTGGGGGAAGAACCCTTTATTACAACCAAGCGAAATTAATCGAGCAGAAGAACCATATCGTTATATCGTAGCCAAGCACAAGTAGTGTGATGCCTTGGAAATCACACATTTTTGGAAAAAGAACTCTTCAGTTGCTATTGTAATCAATATCTTGCGGGCAATAATTGTAATCCCCAATCAACCACAGAGCACTATAAACTTGAATACTTTCACTTGTGAAATAGATTTAATTTGAAATTTCATCATCCACGTCTTTCATCGATTTCTACTCAAAAATTGATCAAATTGAAAACTCAAAAATCATGTGGATTTATTATTTGTAGACTTTCTGTTTATGTTGTATTCGATCTTGGAACCTTTGTATTATCAGACAGGCGCTTATCGCCCTCGGCTACGGACCACTCCATAAACATAAACATAAAAAATTGTAAACAATATATCTAGTATTGTTGAAAATGTGACTGGTGAAGCCACGAAACCGCGGTCCAGTAATAAAGGATTGGAATTGGAGAATAATATCAAACAGGGTTTTCCTTTATCAGTTAAATTAATTTTTTGATTTATCAGCTACGTGGATGAAATTATTAAAAAATTTTTCAGTAAAGTACTTACCGATTGCGGTTAGAATCGAGCAGTTACGTTGTATTCTGTGATGCTGTAGAGCTGTTGCACTTGCAGCAAGTATTCTCACAGTGTATAGTAATACTATTTGGCCAGTACTGTTTGACCCACTCAAGGCAAAGGCCGACTGCTAACTAGTATGGAGCTGCTAAGTTCAGAAGCTAAGTTTGGCTATGGCTGCATAGGCAGCTGGTTTCTAACTGAACTCAACTGGAGGACAAAATGCTAAGGTAGGGTAGGGCATGGTTGCTAGCCTTCTATCTCATGCCGCATGCCACATCCCCTAAATCCTGCCGATTTTCATATAGCTTCCTACTTTCAATTATTTTACAATGGGCCTTCCGCACTCCACAACCAAATACTCCACGCTTCTGGTAGACAACAAACTATTATAATCTGGAGCAGGGTCGTTTCCGTAGTAAGCAGTATATCACTCTTCCCCTATTACTCTTTTTCTAATCTCGATTAATATCTCTACCACACTACTTTTTCGTCTCTTTCTATTCGTCTCTCTTTTTCTTTTTTGTTCTCTTCCTCTAGAAAGCAGAAAGTTGTATCTACTTGTTCCGCTTTCAGTTATTGTCCCTGACTACTCATTCCATACCCATTTACCCAACCACCAAGTTTCAGTCATTTAAACTGCCGTTGTTTACTGATTAAAGTTCAAGTCCACTTTCAATATAAAGTTCTGCATGAGGTTCAACTTTCAATAATAGAACGATAATTGATTCATGTTCGATAACGATATAGCAGGATCCAATTAACTTGTCATAAATCAGCTGTTCCAGTAATAATTAAACAGTGATTTCGACACAATAATCAAAAGGCTTGAAAGTCTTGAAGACCTTTAAAGTCTTTAAAATACCTTTTTAAAGAAGACCTTTCAAAGAATAACTTTTTAAAAGACCTTTTCAATAATCTGCGAGATTCAGCATTTCTAGGTTAAGTATTGTGATCATATGCTCGTCGATCATATGTTTTATGTCAAGTTAAATGGATCCTGCTATACACATACACAATAATATAATGTTCCAAAAAAATATTGATCTTTTAACCCAAAATATTGAACTCCAATTATCCGGACTCCAATTATCCGGATCACATTGAGAAAATATAAAAATTGTGTTTTCAAAGGCACATTGTCCTGCGAGCAATAGATTGATCCTGTACAGTAGATTTAGTTTACTGTACTGTAGTGTATTATTTTTTCGTAATTTTAACATTGTCATTGCTATTGTTTTTTCATAATAAATACGTACCGTAAATGTTCTCTACTGTGTGTTATTTATGTTTTTTACCTAAGAACGGCCTTTTTTGGGGGGGGGAATCCAATTATCCGGATTTTTGATTATCCGGATCGGGTCCGGTCCCAATTAATCCGGATAATTGGAGTTCTACTGTATTACTCTTTTATCCTTCATATTGAGCAGTCCGCACTTAATCCAGTTTGTATTTCGATCTTCAGTGATATTTTTTGACCCTAATAAACTGCTCAACATTTTCAGCCGACTTTTGTAAAATCCATAGAAATACTTCAGTGTCTGAGAGTGTTTGAGAGTTGGTTGAAAGCAAACCCCGTGTGCTTGAAGTCTAAAGTCTGTGAGCTTTGCAGTGTCTGAAGTCTTTGAGAGTTGGTTGAAAGAAAAACCCGTGTGCTTTTATGTTGAACAGATCGACCACTGCGAGCTAGAAGATGATTGGTTGCCTATTTAGCCTACATAATTATTGTGTTCTGACTACGTTCTCAGTGTCTGAAGTCTTCGAGAGTTGGTTGAAAACAAAAACCGTGAGTGCTTTTATGTTGAGCAGATCGACCACTGGAAGATTGGTTGTCTATAGCCTACATATTGTGTTCAGACTTCGGTCTAGAGACTAGAGGTTAATTAGAACTATATCTCCGGCGCATGTCAACTCTATATATTGAATTGACATTCAATTCCCCTTTTCAACTTTTCCAATTAATTGAAGCTGAATATAGCTGACTTCTAATAATTCACTTGTCCAACTTTTCCATCCAGATGCACATGCAGAATAGGAAGACCAGTCTGAAACCAGTTTTCAATTATTATTTTCAGACATCAGAAAGATGTCAGGCGAACTTTATCACACACCGTGATTCAAATTGCGGAATTACTTCAAGGCTTATTAGGACGAAATGGAAAAGCTCTTTCCATTAATGGCCAATAATCCAATAATCCCTGAAAACTCGGCAAAGTAAAAACGCTGCTGACACGAGTTATACACATGACTTTCCTCAAACGCTGTCTGTTTGCACTTCACACTACTCACTTCAATATTACATTAAATAGCTCACTACTAGTGAAGCTCAGCGAATTTATGGTTTTGAAGTCTTATGTCGTCGTTCTAGACAAACATCTATTGTTGGAGCACAAATTTCCGTCCCCGTTGAATATACTTAATGGAAAATATTGATTAATATTTCATCTCTCAACTACAAACTGAAAATGTGATGTTCTGCAGCTTATAGTCACCACGCAATATGTATGCACTGTTGATGGTGCTAAAAGTCAGTGGATTAACTTTTACCTGTTTACATACATATATGTAATGTGTTAAATCTAATTTGTTTGTATAAATACATATTATGTATTTTATGTAAATTTATTGTAAATCTATTGTACTCTACTGTAATGTAAATCCATTTTTCAGAATAAATTTCCAATTCTTCATTATCAATACTTACTTTTGAAATTTGGAGTGGTCCGTAGCCGAGGGCGATAAGCGCCTGTCTGATAATCCAAAGGCTTCAAGATCAAATACAGTTGCCGGAACGGATTTTGACAGAAACGGCCACTCCCGTCTTTCAGAGGAGACGAAAAGCCGTCGGTCCCGACTGCCTAAAAACAGTCGTCATCTCTCATCATCACCCCTCTCATTACCCATGCACAAGCCTAGAGCTCATGTGGGCATCACCCTAAAAAAAAATCCATTGAAGCTAGTAGTCGATAGCTCGATTTCAAGTGTGACATTTTTGGGACTGTCGGGGACATCAATCGTACGCCCCGCGGTTTTGGATTAAAAACAATTATTGTGAATCACACAATAGGAAATCTCTGTAGGTAGTAAAACAGAGGTACTAAACTTCTCTTGAATATTGACGGTTTCTTACAAAATTTCATAGTGAGGTGGGTGGTTTTTCATACCTTTTTTCCCCACTTGTCAAATTCAATCCCGTTATTCTGGTTTTTACCAATTCGAATTTTAGCCAGTAATCTAAATTTAAGTTCAATCCATCAGCTTGTAATATGATACATTAGGCAAATCCCTGAAACTGGTTTCTTTTGAAGTTTCCTTATACATTTTGTCGTATTGGTCGTTTTATTCTCAGTATGTCACTTGGGCAAGTTTTTCCTCACTTCCTCGTATGGTTGAATACGTGTGTGTTTATATCCCTCATACGTCATACCAGCTCTCTAGAAATGCAGATCTCTACTACTGGTACAGCTACTGTGCTGCTGAGCTTAACTTCTCAGAACATTAATAGGTCCGCTCTTAGCGGAGCAGGAAAAACAAGTTTAATACTCTCTTCTTATTTTCCCCATTTATACCCTTGGATATATAGTCGCTTTTATAACTCCAATCAAGCTATTTGGAATGTACTGTTTTATTTCTTTTTAGATTCAAGACGGCTCTTTGTGGTCTCGAATTTTGTGTCAGTAAGCTATGATGACACTCACTATGTCACAATCATCATCATCATCAGCCTTGAAGGTGCCTCACAGCTGCTAACTGCTAAGTTCAAGTTGGACGCTAAAACACAATTTTATTGTGCAAGTCTTCCCCGCAATAATTGAGATCCAGCTCGGACAGAATCTAATTGAGGAATCTTAATTTGAATATTAAACCTTCGAATGATACGGCGAGAAATGGACCTCAACCTGAAGAAATTTTTCACAAAGAATTTCCTTGAATAATAATAAATAAATTTTTACATGGAATGAGCTACTCTTTTTCTTACTCTTATGGCTTTTCACGATTCTAGTAGACGTTCTAGTTACTGGAGGCAGGTCTACTCTATACGCAAACAAATAGTCCAATGCACACTGAAACAGCTGCTTTAGGTGTGCATTGGACTATTTGTTTGTATAGAGTGGATGATCATAATTATGATCCAACCTGGAGGCAGGTTGGATCGTTACCTCTATACGCAAACAAATAGTCCAATCCACACTGAAACAGCTGCTTTAGATGTGCATTGGACTATTTGTTTGTATAGAGTGGATGATCATATGATCCAACCTGCCTCCAGTAACTAGAACGTCTACTAGAATTGGTTCATAAGTCAGGTTCAATCTTTTACTCTAGGTATAATCAGATTCAGTTAATTTGACGCTTGACAATAGATAGATAGATAGATAGAGATATTATTTATTTGCCATCGTACTCTATAGTCATCAGCAACTTCAAGGAATAGTATCTATCTATCTATCTATCTAATGCCAAGCATCAAATTGAATGAATCTGATTGTACTGTCAATTACAATTGAGTACTTCAAAATGAGTATACAATCGAACAGCTCTAGTTGCTAATATAATAGTGACGTTATTGTTGTATGAATATTTTATAATTTCTGTGCTTCCAATTAAAAACTGTGCTTCCCATACTGTTATCAAACCAATAACAGAATTATTATTATTAAGCTTACGTATTTTTTGGCGGGGAGACCCTCTCGGGTGTTCCACCTCGCCGAATAATCCAGTGTTCCCTATTAGGAAATATGGAAATAGGCTAAGTAGTCCAACACTGAGTTTCAACTTATCATTTCTGGAAAATCTTCCAAAATGAATTTGTTTTGATTAATCGATTCACAGCATTGCTGTTGAAATTTTACTGTTACTCTCAAATTGATAAATTAACAACTGAATCACAAACTGATCTTTTCTTTAATGAAACCAAAACATGAGTGAAATAGAAATAACAGAATAACAAACTTCATACACTCATAATTTAAATCAATAGCTGACCATTGAAAATAATTCTAATAATTACAACCTGAACAGAATATCTTTCAGAATGTTATTGTGTATGAGATTTTCACATGTGTTAAAACCCTATGCTTTAATCAGTTTTGTTTTCGATCAATGATGATGAAGGCAGCTTAAAATGTTGATGGAAGGATAAAAAATAAAGATATTATCCATATTAAATAGATATGAGAGATAAAAATATTGATATAAAAAACTATATACGTCTATCAATAATGGATTTGTATAATAATCTCTAATAAAATTATTACCAAGGGTGCGTAAAAATGTAGAATTTGAGTATAATAATGGGGATTTGAAGAATTTCATGATCTATACAATAATTCTCATTTTAATGTTTGCTAGAAAGTATGATTTTTTCCAAAGATAAGCTTATTTATTTGAGTTCTGTGTTGACAATGGTCATCTATTTCATTCCATTGTTCTAATTGGATAATTGTTCGTGGATTACAAATTAATGAATATTATATTAAAATTGAAATGAGATAGTTGCTGAATAAAATTTCAGCTAAATTATTAATGCTGGATGCGATAGCATGGACAGTCTCTGCAGCTCAATAATATTAATATTCATCCTGTGGAATCAATGTACACGTGTGTTAGATTCAAAGTAAACATTGCGTCCGGCGTATTCATATCAGTTTAAAAATCATTCTTCAGCTATCACGTATGTCTGTTACATGTTTATGTTCCTTATTTTTATTCTCTTCTATTTATCCAGGGCATCGAGCTCTCCAGCTCCAGGCATACATTCTGATACGATTTGGCGATTTTGGCTCATTTTATACATTTTTTATTTCAGTATCACGATATTATGGCCAATACCATTGTAACTTCACAATAAAGATAGAAAATAGAAATATGTATGAAAGAAGATTGTTTTGTAATGTTGTTGCAACTTCACATTTTAAAGCATAAAAATGAAATTTTATTAATCAAATCAAATTTTGCACTGTATTTAAAAAACCTTCAATCTTATCGTGCTTCATTAACTTGTTATTGATTGAATACTTTGTTTCAGGTAGCAGACCGAGGCGAAGCGATGTATACTTAACCGGTCATATTTCCTATAGGATATACCCAGCGATGACCGGTTAAGTACACCACGCTTCGCCACGGATAGCAGATCTTAGTTGAGGATCTCTATTGATCTTTTTTTTTGCTTGAAAATCAACTTCAAATAATCGATTACTTTGTTGAATTACAGAATGTTATTATTTAATAGTATCAAGTAGCAATTCATATTCATATTATTAAATCTGACTCAGCAATGGAATGGATGAGTTCAATCGAAGTCCTTTGAAATGACAAAGTTAAGTCAAAGACCGCCAGTCAAAGACCGCCAGTCAAAGACCATGTAGAAAATTGATTCAGTTACCAGTAAAAGCACTCAGGTTACACAGATGTAGAATGTCTACCAGAAGTACATGCGAAATTACTTGGAAACTATTATACTCACTATTCTGCACTTGATATAGGCCTACTATAATCAACTGTAAAAAAATCATTCATTTTGTGAAATTAATAAATTCACACATGTCTGCATAATCACGTTGTAAGGCTGCCTATTTCTAAGGCTTGCTATTAACAAAATGCGATTCTTTTGGATAAACGTTTTTCAATGAAAAATTGATAAAAGTTTTTCATTCTATTCTATGTACTTGGGAGGTGAAATTGTATTTGGGAGGTAAGAGGAAAATTCAATACTGCCGGGAGCACAAGGCTTCTTTGCTACGCTTCTGCTGTTTCATTTGCAGCAAAACTGGACGTAATTTAATTATAGATACTATATCCATTGGGATTGAAAAAGGATGCCAGAAACATCAACTCCATAGACGTTTTTCACCTATCTCCCATTGTACGTCATCGAATCGGTATCGTGACTGAACCAATTAAAACTATGGATAAAATTCAAACCTGGCATCATGCTGTGATCGAAAATCACTATTACGAGCAACAAAAGGCGTCATGCATTTTTCAGCGTTCAGCATCCATCCCACATGAGAGAACTCCGTTGAATTTGTTGTTTTGCTTTATGTGCTGGTCAGTTCTCAAGGATCTTAGTAGGCTACAAATGTTTTATTTTAAATAATAATCAGTGTCTAGTGGCAAGGCTGGAGTGAGCGTGCAGAGTGCGTGTATGTGTGCGTGTGTGGGTGGTGTGGGTGACGTGGGAGTGTGGGTGAGGGGAAGGGTGAAGTATGTCGTCATGGCTCATGGTCAACACGTCTATATCCACATATAATAAGATACCAATATGTTTACATTACATTATACATATATATTCACATATGTCATACGATTAACTAACGCGCAAGCTCATTCACAACTACTACATAAGAATACGGAAAGTTTCTGTAAATTATTCAATCATTTTGTCTAAAATATCAGAATCCACAAATTAGGTAAATTTATGCATTGTATTATACATTATCCACGACTGTCAAACGATTTTGTATGGAAACATTACACGCAACTTCATTCACAACTAGTACCTGAGAACTCGGAAAATTTATGTTAATTTTTCAATAATTTCGCCATTTAAGCATATCTTGTGGAATAAAGCAACTGTATACTCGTACAACGTTAATTTCAAGTATTTTTCAATGTAATATTTCAATATTATCCGAATTTGGCTCAAGTTATACAAACCTATTTAAAATAAATTAATTTAAATCTCATTTCAACGAATGTTTTAATTCGTCCAGAATTTCATATGAGCTCAAGTAATGGTGGATAATTGTTCGTAAATTGCAAATGAATGAATATTGTATTAGGAATGTGAGAATTGTTGTTAAAATTCAAGCTAAATAATTAATAATGCTGAATTCAGATTCAGTAGCCTCAATTTTCTTTGAGTGTTTGAAAATTTTTATTTTTCTTCATTAGTGTTGAATACTATTTTCCAATTATCTATAACTTTGTTATTCAAGTTATACTCGTATTTATTGTTATGGCTTTATACTTTGTTATAGCAACATTATTGTCGATTTTATGAGATGACTGATTCATTCGATAGTGTGCAAAAGATATGCAAAAATACTCTGAGACAGTTAGCCTATTAATGTGTTCTGTTTCTATTATTAATTTTCAAGCATTCGTCTTTTTTGTAAGTTTATTGTGAATTGTCTTTTAGATTATGATCCCGGCGCACGGATAATGGACCATGCGCGGAAATAATTATTCCATAAATAATTTATTGGTTTTATTTCATGGAATAGAGAAGTTTAATTGAATTGAATAATTTTACCAATAATTATTGAAATTATACCAACTGAATGATAGTTTCAATATTCACTTTTCAATAATACTTTTATCATGATATTCCGAGCATGGAAGTTTCATTTAAGCAATATAATTTGTCGAGGTTAAGGTTTATTAGTTTTTAACGTTTATGACTATGGTTTGTGCTTGAGATTGAGTAGTGGAAAAAACTCTCTAGTCCTAACTCCGCCTATACTTTGATTTAAACTGCTTTAGGACTGGCCTAGAGCGGTCCACCAAGCGGCCAAGCGTTACTCCATCCTAAAGCAGTTTTAATCAGAGTATAATAAGTAATACGTTCATACTTTCAATAGCGGAATTCTATCAAGTGATCTATCAATTAATATAATGCACGATTAGATAGTAATGTATATTAAACTATCAAGTAACAAAAAAATTTTTTAATAAGTATTGTACTGTCGTACAATATAGTGTATACTGTACAAGTATTGTATACATGAATTTTAATATATTATTAAATATATTTGAAGTATCAAATTCTATCAAGTATTGTAAAATGTGTATAAGATTTGTATGCTACAAAACTGTTGAATCCCGAGTGTAAAAAAAAATAGTTAATAACCTCGTAATAAGTTCTAACGAGTCAATAGCAGAGACAAGGACAATCTATTGATCACAGCATCTTATCATGGCTCACAATCAAAAGTTCAGTATTTTCGGGTCTTGAGATGCCTATAAGAGGTAGACTGATGAATCTGACTGATATGCTATGTTTGTGTGTGTGCGTGTGAGAGTGTAGGTGAATAACATATATTCAATAGCAACTAGCAATGCCGCCGAAAAGAATGCTAAATGTTGGGAAGATCCTTCACTTCAACTACAATATTGCATTAAATCTAGCGATTTGTGTGTGCTATGACCGAGTTATTCTCTTCCTCGTAATTGTATTTCCGTTATGAATAACCAACTAGAAAAATAGGAATAAATTATTATTCGAATCGCTGTCACTCATTCACAATATCAAGGTTGAAGGTCAAACGATTCTTTCATAAAAATATTAATGCGCTGAGCATTGTTATTTTTAAAACGACGATTTCAAGACTAACGCTTCGTAAAATCTGAAGGAAAGTAGGATGGATACTCACGGGCGGTTATGCAATCGGCGATCAGAATTTGATCCGCGGCGAACAATAAAATTGTGGTGATTTTTATGGCTAACCCATGATCTGATCAGGATTTCATTCACATGAATCCAAAGCAGAATAGTTGATAACGCATTTCAATAAATGATTTATATATTATCTTAAATAATTCAATAAATGAATATTATACCAATGTTTATCGCTCATATATTAATTATATTCAATATAATATTGTTTAAATAGAATTGAGTATAATTTGTAATTGTATATTTTTGTCTATTGACAAACGTGTGTATTGTATATTGTATTTTATTTTGTAAATGTACAGTATAATATTAATTTTTTATTGTATATAGATTGTTTTTTGTTATTATAATTGTTATAATAAAATGAATTGTTATTATATGGGGAGTCCAATCTCACTAGGCGTAAAAACTGCGAATTGAATAGAAACCAATCTAAAGTTTCAAAAATTTACTCTCCTGTGGTGATGCCCAGACGAGCTTTTGGCTTGTGCGTGAGTAATGAGAAGGATTAAGGATTGTGATGAGACAGCTTTAGGTAGATTCCAAACCACCGGGAAGCGATTTCTGGTTGAGGGTGTGTAATATTATGATTTCGTTTAAAAGAAAGATAGGCTATGCTTACTAAGGTTAGCGTTTGATTAAAACGGTTTGTAAATTATTATTGAATGGCAGTAAATTGGGAGATAACTGGCTTGGATTAAGTAATTGCGAGCTTTTTTTGCCAATTATTCTCTTCTATACAAGTAGTTATAAAAAAGTTGCGGAAAATTTTGCCATGAAAATGAACAGTGGACTAATTATAAGTTTGCCAATGTATCCTGCAATAAATCAATGTGCTCTGAATAAATTATAAGGAAGTAAAATTTCCTTATACACTACTCTCGACTGTGAATAGCGAACTATGCTGAAGCTCACCTATCGAAAATAATATCAAGATACTGGATTTATTACAATTAACACAATAGTTTCTTTCCTTTACAGTTAAAAATGTTGAAGGCGATTTCAATTACTTCTTAAACGTTGGTTTTTTATTGGTAATCCACAATGCAAATGCTTAGCAATAATTGAGGAGTAGCTTGAACAATAATACAGCATGGATAGTTGAATTGGAATGCTGTAATGATAGGCCTAAGCGATTTCAAAGTTATGGATCAATGGTGATTACATTCAGTAAAAATATTCATGCACTTAATGATAATGATCCCTATGAACTGGTTGCTCAGTTACTTTTAACGTTCAAGAGTACTGGAATATTCTTCACATGACTCAGAGAGAATCATACGATGGTTCATGTAACTTGGCAGTGTGAAGAGGATAGACGGACGGAAAACCTGTACCTGTTTCAATTCGGATCTTACTATCTATATTATATGTTTTATTGTTTTTATTCAGATAGTTCAGACCATGTATACTCCGTATAGTTCAGTACTGTGCACTTAGTTCCTCCAAACGCCGAGAGATGCCGCTGAGTTTATTCTACACTTTTCATCCCTTAAACGTATTTTTACCAAAATATGAAATAAAACCTTTCTTTTGGCGCAAACAGCATCTAAATTGGCTGAATATAATGGTCACACTGGCTTTTATTAGTTTTTCAATACTATTTAAATACAATATATTAATTATTATAATATATAATATATATTTGTCCTCATCTAATTTTACCAACTTTTACCCTGTGAATTCACTTGATGCTCACATTTTTAAAAACGTCTAGTACCGTATCTTTTTTTTTGAGAGTGATGACAATATGAGCTCTAGGCTTGTGCGTGGGTAATGAGAGGTGTGATGTGATAATGAGAAATGACGACTGTTTTTAGGCAGCCGGGACTTTTCGCCTCCTCCGAAAGGCGGGAGTAGCCGGTTTTGTTGTCAAAATCCGTTCCGTCAACTGTATTCGATCCAGGAACCTTTATAGATTTTCATACCGGCGCTTATCGCCCTTTGCTACGGACCAGTGGCGAAGCGTGGTATGCTTATTTGGTCATCACTATAGGAAACTTATTCCTACTAAACTACTTATTCCTATAGGAAATATACCCGGCGATGACCAAATAAGCATACCACGCTTCGCCACGGCTACAGACCACTTCCTAACGTGATAGTTTTCAAATTTTTGAATATACCTAATCGCCTCTCATCTAATTGTCAATATCTATTCGTATGATCGTATAATAACCCTTATATTATACAGGGGAATCGCAATTAGTAGAAGAGTTGAGCTACAAACACATGCTTGGAAAACCTTCTCACAAACTCTACATGAGCAGAATCGTATTTAACGCTGGAAACACACTATAAAACTCTCAGTTATCAAACTATTTAAATTTAATTTTAATGTGATACCTAAACTATATACTAGATGACTACATACTATAACGATTATATAAATAAATGTAAATCAAATTACAAAAAAGAATTGAGTTGCCCGACTCTTATTCCTATTATTATTACTATGTAATACTATTATTAGTATGTAACTTAGAATTGTACAGGAGGGTTGAGTGTAAGAGGGGGCCGGCTGCGCCTCAACTTCGCCCTCCAAGGTAAAATAAAGAGAGCAATTCAATTCAATTCCAAGCTCCTCGATACATCTACAGCACCTTGTTAGATATTATACCTTGTGAAATACATTTAGCGTAATGGAAAGTGGAATTTACAATTCTTATTGACATCCATGTGCACAAGTGACCAGAGATATCACTAATTTTTGGCCAACTCCAATGAACCTGCCGAAGTGATTATAATAATAGTTCACTATATCAATCAGCAAGGTCTTGTATTATATTTTGAAACTCTTTGTTCAGTCACGGTCGCCAAGAAGGGTAAAATGTTGCAGGTACCTAATGGATATAAATTCAATATCAAGGTCACCAATATCCTCATAATTATTGAGTCGCCGTGGTCGCCAAACTATAGTAAACTATCGGTTCGATGGCATAACTCGACTTTTTCTATTCGAGCGGAAGGCCGCAGTAAGACACGTTTCAAGCGTGAAGATTTACTGCCGATGCTAAAAAGATCCCTAATTGCTGTTCTCTATTATCTATCTCTCATCGATACAGACAACCTATGTAGATGTAGAGGACACAGAGGCGGCGGCATCTAATCGAGCAACAAGAAAAATCGATACGGTTACAATAATCAACTCACCAATAATTAGATCTTAGCTTGCCAATTACAACACAGGGCTTGGCTCGCATAAAATCAAATCTACCTATTCAAATATCACTCTCAATTCGATAAACTGACTAGAAGTGATAATTGCATATTATTTGCATTGTCAATTTCAATGTTTCATCTCCCCATAAACTGACAATAATTATTTTCCTATTTAGTTCGACTAAAATGCTTGTAACTTTGAATAGGTTCTAAATTAAAGGATGTACTGAAAACTGATTTCAATCATTTTGGTTGGAAAGGATATTTAGAGTGTTTGAATATATGGCGCGTTGCGCTGGTAGCCTAGAGGGCAGTAGAGGTAAGGGTTTGAGTTTAGACTTGCCACAAAGGTTTAGGTTAGGTAAGGGCAGCAGCTCAGACGCATTGATCTGCGATTTGACTGCGTGCGCCCTTTGTCATGCGCCCTTCCAGACATGCGCCCTAGCCCAAATGGTCAGTATTTATTGTGAGGTAACAGTGATAACACTCAGTAGCAGCTTGGACTTCCTCAGACGTAGACCTGGATCCTCAGCCGGCGGAAGCAGATTCGGATCTCTCGACACCACACCAGGTACAGTCAACCTAACCATCCTCTATTTATTTACTCTATGTTCGGATGACGAAAAATATCTCATTACTGGCTTCGTCAACAAATCCACCACTGACATTGAAACGCTATCAAGTGCTCCATTCAACACTAATTAGATCTGTCAAGCATGTCCAACAAAATATTGAAATCATCGAGCCCTGAAACTTTTTTAACCATCCTTGAAGTATCTAGTTTTATTACATAAGAAATAACTGGATCGCATAAAAATTTGGTACGATCCAGTCTTAAATATCTGTTTAATATCAACACTTCATCAAAGCGTGTAGTGTATTAGGATATCGAACTCATATGTTGTCTACAAATGTTTATTGTTTGTTTACAATATTCTAACCAACATAATATCAATTACGTTTATTTATATCTCTTCTTTAAGATTGAAAAGAGCAATTTTCAACGAGCGTTTCAGTCTGTTATCTTAAAAAAGCGTGGAATAGTATTGGTGAAGTGAGGGTGGAATATAACCTCAAAATCACGAAGTCCTTGCGTCAGTTATAGACTATTGGTATTATACGTTTCAAAGTTTTTTATTTCATACGGAAATTGACTAAATGATGGCATTTGATGCAATAATATAGAAGGAATTATTATTATAACATTCTTTGACACTCGTGTGTATACGATCTACTGGAAGAAGGTGGTTGAAAATATTAATTCAACGAAGCTTTACAAAGTTTGTACATTTAGATTTTTTTAATTAATTGAAATTAAGAGTTTGAGACATTTTTTTTTAATTGATTGAGACTTGTAAATTATGGATTAAAATAAGATTATAATAAGATGGATTATAATATAATAAGAAGAACAACAACTACTAGAAGAAGACAAGAACAACAACAAAGAAGAAGAAGGAAGAAGGATAGGAAGAAAACAACAACAACAACAACAACAGAAGAACAAGGAGAAGAAGGAGGAGGAGGAGGATAAGAGGAGAAGACGGAGGAGAAGAATAATAATAAGAAAAGGATAAGAACAAGAACAACAAACAACAATAACAAGAAGGAGGATAAGAAGAAAACGAGAAGAAGAAGAACAAGAAGAAGGAGAAGGAGGAGAAGTAGAAGAGGGGAGGAGAAGAATAATAATAATAAGAAGAACAACAACAACAACAACTACATCAACAACAAACAACAATAACAAGAAGGAGAAGGATAAGAAGAAAAACGAGAAGAAAGAGAAGAAATAGAAGAAGAACAAGAGGAGGAGGAGGAGGAGGAGGAGGAGAAGAGAGTGGAGAATAATAATATATAATAAGAGCAACAACAACAACTACAATCACCAAACAACAGCAACAAGAACAAGGAGGAGGAGAAGAAGAAGGACAAGAAAAAGAAGAAGGAGATGAGGAGGATAAGTGGAAAAAGAAGTAGAAGAAGGAAAGAAGAAGAATAAGAAGATAAGAAGAAGAAGAACTACAACAACAACAACAACAATAACAAGAGGGAGGAGTAGAAGAATAGAAGAGGAGAAGAAGAAGGAGGAGGAGGAGGATAAGGAGTGGTAGGAGAAGAAGGTGGAGAAGAAGGAGAAGAAGAGAGAGTGAGGAAGAAGGAAAAGAAGAAGGAGGATAAAAGAAGAAGGAAAAGGAGAAGGGGGATGAAGGAGGAGGAGGGAAGAAGGATAACAAGGAGGAGGAGGAGGAGGAGGAGGAGGAGGAGAAGAGGAGGAGGAGGGGTGAAGGGAAGAGGAGGGGGGGAAGAAGGATATCAAGGAGGAGAAAGGAGGAGGAAGAAGAAGAAGAAGGAGATGAAAAGAATAAAAAGGACAACAACAACAACAACTACAACAACAACAAGAACAAGAAGGAGGGAAAGAAGAAGAAGAAAAACAAGAAGAAGGAGGATGGAAGAAAAACTAGATAAGAACAAGATACAACAATAATAAGAAGAAAAGAAGAGAAGGAGATAGGAGAAGAAGAAGGAGAAGATAGGTGGAGAAGAAGGAGAAGAAGAAAGAGGTGAAGAAGAAAAAGAAGGGAAGGAAAATACGAGAATATTAAGATTCATCAAGAAGAAGGAGGAGATGAAGAAGAAGGAGAAGAAAGAAGAAGAAAAAGGGAGGATGGAAGAAAAACTAGGAGAAGAAGAAAAAGAAGAAATAGGAGAAGAAGAACAACAACAAGAAGGATAAGAGGAAGAAAAAGAGAACGAGGAGGAGGAGATGAAGGAGAAGGAGGAGGTGAAGAAGGATATCAAGGAGGAGGAGGAGTGAAGAAGAAGGAGAAGAAGAAGAAAAGACGACAACAACTACTACTACAATAGCAACAACAAGAACAAGAAGGAGGGAAAGAAGAAGAAGAAGGAAGAAGAAGAAGAAGAAGAAGAAGAAGAAGAAGAAGAAAAAGAAGAAGAAGGAGGATGGAAGGAAACTAGGAGAAGAAGAAGAAGAAAAAATGAGGAGAAAAAGAAAAAGAAGGAGAAGAAGATAAAGAAGGAGAAGGAGATAAAGAAGGAGAAAAGAAGGATAAGAAGAAGGAGGGAGGAGAAGAAAAAGAATAAGAAGATGGACAACAACTACTACAACAACAACAACAACAACAACAACAAGGAGAGGATAAGAGGAAAAACAGAGAAGAAGGAGAAGAAATAGAGAAGAACAAGAAGAAAGAAACGAGAAGAAGGAGAACAAATAGAAAAGAACAAGAAGAAAAACGAGAGGAAATGGGAGAATAACAAGAAGAGGGAGGAGAAGGAGGAGGAGGAGAAGAGGAAGAAGAAGAAGAATAATAACAACAACAACAACAACAACTACATCAACAACAAACAACAATAACAAGAAGGAGGAGAAGAAGAAGGACGAGAAAAGAAGAAGGAGGAGGAGAGGAAAGTGGAAAACAAGAAGGACAAGGGGAAGAAGAAGATGGAGAAGGGAAGGAGAATACGAGAAGATTAAAATACAATAAGAAGAAGATGAAGAAGAAGAAGAAGAAGAAAAGAAGAAGAAAACGAAGAAGAAAAGGATGATGAAGAAAAACTAGGAGAAGAAGAGAAGAAGAAACAGGAGAAGGATAAGAAGAAGGAGGAGGAGGATGAGAAGATGGAAGAAGAAGAAGAAGGAGAAGAATAAGAACAACAACAACAACATCAACAACAACAACAACAACTACATCATCAACAAATAACAATAACAAGAGGAAGAAGAAGAAATAGAAGAGGAAAAGAAGGGGGAGGAGGAGGATAAGGAGTGGAAGGAGAAGAAGGTGGAGAAGAAGGAGAAGAAGAGAGGGAGGAGAAGATGAAAACAGAAGAAAAGAAGGAGAAGAAGAAGATGAAGAAGGAGGAGGAGGAGGATAAGTGGAAGAACAAGAAGAAGAAGGAGAAGAAGAATATGGAGGAGGGAAGAAAAATACGAGAAGATTAAGATACAAGAACAAGAAGGAGGGAAAAAAGAAAAAGATGAAGAAGAAGAAGAAGAATAAGAGGGAGGATGGAAGAAAAACTAGGAGAAGAAGAAAAAGAAGAAATTGGAGAAGAAGAACAAGAAGAAGGAGGATAAGAAGAAGGAAAGAGAACGAGGAGGAGGAGATGAAGGAGAAGGAGGAGGTGAAGAAGGATATCAAGGAGGAGGAGGAGGGAAGAAGAAGAAGGAGATGAAGAAGAAGGTGATGAAGAAGAAGAAAAGACAACAACAACAACAACTACAACAGCAACAACAAGAACAAGAAGGAGGGAAAGAAGAAGAAGAAGGAGAAGAAGAAGAAGAAGAAGAAGAAAAAGAAGAAGAAGGAGAATGGAAGAAAAACTAGAGAAGAAGAAGAAGAAAAAAATGAGGAGAACAGAAAAAGAAGGAGAAGGAGATAAAGAAGGAGAAGGAGATAAAGAAGGAGAAGAAGAAGGATAAGAAGAAGGAGGGGAGGAGAAGAAAAAGTATAAGAAGATGGACAACAACTACTACAACAACAACAACAACAAGAACAAGAAGGGAGAGGATAAGAGGAAAAACGAGAAGAAGGAGAAGAAATAGGAGAAGAACAAGAAGAAAAACGAGAAGAAGGAGAACAAATAGAAAAAGAACAAGAAGAGAAACGAGAAGAAATAGGAGAAGAACAAGAAGAAGGATGAGAAGGGAGGAGGAGGAGGAGGAAGAAGAAGAGGGAGAAGAAGAAGAATACCAACCACAACAACAGCCAACAACAGCAGGACGGAGGATGGAAGAGAAACTGGATGAAGGAAGACGGATGATAAGAAGAAGAAAAATGAGAAGGGGATGAAGGAGGAGGAGAAGGGAAGAAGGATAACAAGGAGGAGAGGAAGGAGGAAAGAAGAAGAAGAAGAAGAAGAAGAAGAATAAGGAGAAGAAGGAAATGAAGAAGAAGAAGAAGAAGATGAAGAAATTGAAGGAGAAGAAGGAAATGAAAAGAAGAAGAAGGAGAAGAAGAAGAAGAAGAAGAAGAAGAGGATGAAGAAGAAGAAGAAGAAGAACAAGTAGAACAAAAGGAAGAGGTGAAGAAGAAGAAGAGAAGAAGAAAAAGAAAGGATAAAGAGAGAACGAAGAAGAAGAAGAAGAAGAAGAAGAAGAAGAAGAAGAAGAAGAAGAAGAAGAAGAAGAAGGAAGAAGAAGAAGAAGAAGAAGAGGAAGAAGAAGAAGAAGAAGAAGAAGAAGAAGAGAAGAAGAAGAAGAGGAAGAGAAGAAGAAGAAGAAGAAGAAGAAGAAGAAGAAGAAGAAGAAGAAGAAGTAGGGGAAGAAGAAGTAGAAGAACGAGATGAAGAAGAAGAAGGAGAAGAAGAAGAAGAAGAAGAAGAAGAAGAAGAAGAAGAAGAAGAAGATGAAGAAGAAGAAGAAGAAGAAGAAGAAGAAGAAGAAGGAAATAGGAGAAGAAGAAGAAGAAGGAAGAAGAAGAAGAAGAAGAAGATAGAAGAAGAAGGAAAGAAGAAGAAGAAGAAGAAGAAGTAAGAAGAAGAATGTGAAGAAGATAAGAATTACAACTCAAATTTTGAAAAGAGAGATGGTGGGGAAGGAGAGCATTTGAAGAGAAGAAAAACAATAAAGCAGAATGATAATATAGAGGAAGTTGAGAAGGAAACATCAACTAAGATCAATGGAATATTCAATATTCAAATGAAATAACTTAAAGTAAACTAGGAGAATGACGAATAATAGTAGAAAGATGGGAAAAGAAATGGGAATAATGAAAAGAATGGGAGGAACGTAAAAGCGTTTTTTGAGAATAAAAGTGTGTGGTAGAAGAGACTGAACAACAGACTAAGGAGCAAAGGTGTTAAAAGAAGGTGTTGGAGAAGTAGAATATGGTGGAGCATTAGCAGTGGAGAGTTCTTCTTCTTCTCCTTCTCCTTCTTCTTGTGCTTCTTCTTCTTTTCCTTATTGAACTTCCTTCATTCCTCCTCTCCCCTCTTTTTCCTCAGCTTGCCCTTCGTCATCTTCTTCTATCTCTTATTCTATTCCATTTTCGAAGGTTTTGGAAACATAGGACAATAATTAATTATGGTGATGCATTAGCAGCAGTAGTGGAGAGTACTTCTTATTTTCCACCGGTCTCTTCTTCTTCTGCTTGTTCTTTTGTTCCTCATCAACCTTCCTCCATTTCTCCTCAATTTAAAAATCAATAAAATTAAAAAAAAAAAATTATGATTAGATATACTCAACTATGATTAGTATAATCATTCTTGTAGTATTATTACCAGGTAACAGCTGAAACAGTTATAAGGAATTAGTATTGGTTTAGTAAGGATATTGTACTTGATAGCCTACTGAGGAAGGAAACAATTCTCTTCTCTTATAAACCCTCCCCCCCCACAGATCACCTACGGCTTCAAAACCTGAATCAACTACTCAAACTATATAATAACTATGCAAAATTATTAGAGGCAAGCGTTGGAAATGATTATTGTGAAGGTTCAATGTGAAACGATTCAGGCGTGATTGAAAGATAAAGATAAGAGTAAGGAGTGCAGAGTAAAGAGTAAAGAATAAGAGTAAAGTCAGCCGAATGAACTTGACCGACAACTAACTTGCCACTGGCCCCTGTGATCGGCTAAATATTTATTGACTATTCTCGTGACACGTTTAATCCTTGCAGTGACGTGATTTTAACGACCTTGTCCGGTATTGTTCTTTTGCACAATGGTCAATCTTACATAATAGACTACTCATTCCCAGCTTTTACTTTTCTGGAAATTTTTCATCCGTACAAATCATATTTTGATAGGTTTATTTGACTGGCTCATCTCTAATGGGCTATGAATTATCAATTATTATAAATTATGTCTATAATGAACACTATTGCATTATAAATTTGTAAATAACAATGTCTTCAATGAGTAAAATGGTTACTCACAAACTTATGCAAGTTCTAATCTATAGAACGGAAATTTATTCTTCTGAAGTCTTCATCGTTCGTGCAGAACATTTTAATTAAAAATATATAAAGGGTTTGTATTTTCACAAAAGTATTCTAGTTTTTTGTACTCGTTTGTTGATTTCTAATCATAATAATTCAAAGTATGTGAAAGGTTTGTATTTTAAATTATTGAAAGGAGAAAAATAAGATGAAGAAGGATGGAAGCAGTGGCGCCGACTTAGGGGGGGCAAGGCACTTTCTGCCCTCTGGTCATTACTCATAGGGGCAGTTCGCGCTTGCCCCCAACATTCACACCAAAAGAACCACATCAAAACGTAACAACGGGCCAAGTACGAATCCCAGAAAGGTTTAAACAAAACAATGCACCTGTCTAGTTAATGCATTTTTCAGTGTATTCGGAATCTCATTATTAATTTGGAATGTAAAATACTAATGCATTATTGTGATACATTACTTAAAGACATAGATAAAGACAGACAAAGGATGTGTCCTTTATCTGTGCCTGCCAAAGCATAAATATATCAGACTCTCTTATTTGTTTGTTAACTATTTTCAAAGAAGCTAAGCTTCAGTGTAAACACCTGACATGAGTCGTCGATAGCAAAATTTTTGGCAAGAAATTCTTTAATTAAAACTGGATATTGTTTGTTTTATGTATAACTTTCCCACTCTCCTAGCTTTAAACATAATTATATATAGTACAAATAAAATAAATATCGTTGTTATTGTTTATTGTTATTGTTATTATAACAATAAATTCAGATAAAACAAAGATAATGGTGTTTAGAAAGGGAGGCGCAGCATGAGAGGTGGTACTGGGGACGAGAGCAGATTGGTATCGTTAAACAGCTACAAAATACTAAGCGTAACATCTACTTCTCAAATGACGTTCAGTGAGCATGTTAAAGAACGTGTATCGGTGGCAAAATTTGCTTAGAACAATGTTTGGAATTCTTCGCAGTTCAGAAAATGAAGTCAAGGAGGAGAGTAAGTGGATAATGTTTGAGGCGGTAGTAAGAGCTCTTGTGAGTTATGGAGGACAAGTGTGGGGTTACAGTTAAATTTGAGGATGTGGAACGTCTTCTGTGGTCCTTCATTAAGAAATTGTTTTCTCTGCCACAATCGACTTCAATTATATTATTCATCTGGAGACTGATAGGTGTAGTTTATCATATTGGCTTGTACGAGTTGCACTATAGTTACATCCTCAAAGCACTTTCGATGCAAACCAAATAGATTGCCAAGAAAACTTGCGCGAAAAAATGATTGACGCTAGGTGTGGTTGGTATAGAAATGTGGAAAACGCAAGCAGAGTAGATATGATTGAAATTGCCGGGATGGGAGGAAGGAGTACAGGATATATGGAGGACAGAAATTGAAGAGTAATAATGAATGTAATGAAGGAATGAATGTAAAGATAAATGGTTTTGTGCGTGCAAGGCAATCTAGATTACATCAAGTACAATACTCACGTTTGAATCCATTAACCGAGCACAACAATTATTTGAAACAAATTTCACCCTGTAATGAGAAGTCACTCATATTTAGATCGAGGGGAGGCCTATGGTATTTGGAACAAAAGTGTGGGACGGGAGGAAACTAAAACGCTAAAGCACACTGTGCAATATGAGAGAAGAAGAAGATATATTTTACATTTTATGGGAAGGTGTCCTGTATTAGGAGAAATGAGAAGTGTGCATTTGGGTGATGGAGTGTTGGTCAGGAGGAACAGGTTGTAGGCTTTTTGAATGGAAGAGATTGAAGGCAAATTTGATAGGCTTTGTTAGGAAGTGTGCATGGTCATAGAATAGGAAAATTTAATACAGGAGTATAATACATGATCGCTTCTGCTTTCTGCAAGCATCTTTCTGCAATGTATGATATATTGATTTTGTATAATATAGTCTTGAAAAGGCACTCGAACTTGTTATGTTTCTTATCATTTTGTTAGGGTGTTAGTAGATTGATTATTACATAGATAGATCTATGATTTAGCATTTATGATTATGTGTTATCTAGAGGGAAGATACTATTGTTGATTGATCTAATACAAGAGTATAATAATATGATTCATTGCTTTTAAATATTTGCAGTAATGTATTTGTATATAGTATAGTAAAAATTGTCTTGCTCTTGTTACATTTTGTCTTTTTTGTTTTGTGCTAATCATAATAGGTATTTGAGTTAATTTTGTTGTATTTGGAGTAGAAGTTGTAGAAGCTAATTACTATCGCTGATTAGTCTTATAATGGCAGAAGCATTAAAAATTTCAAAATGTTGTAAACTTATATATCCAATTTAATCAAATTAAAAAATTTTGAAGGGTATAGATCATGAAATTTCTCTATTGTCAGAATGCGATCAAAAAAACTCTAGTATATTGAATGTAGATTTTAGTACCGTATGTTGTATTTTACTCTATTTGTGAGAAATGAAAATTTACAGCTTAATCTTGGCAGACGACCAGCTGGTCATGTCAAATATATATATTTTGTAATTATTCATTCATTGTGTTATATTTCTTTTGGATGTTCAATAAAATATATTTCTATTCTATTCTATTCTAATAAAATAAATATCAAGATTATAGAAAAATAGCAAGTTGAATGTAGTGTAACAGATAATATCCATATTCACTCATATTATCCTCACTTCCGTACGAAATAGCATGCTTAGAAGTAGCCTTTCTTTTTTTTATAGTAAACTCGCGTATGTTGACAACCCTGCGGCGGCGCCGCTGGATGGAAGGAAGAATAGGATGGAAGAAGGAGAAAAAGAAAATTGAGAGGATGGAAGAAGGAGAAAAATAGAATGGAGAGGATGAAAGAAGGAGAAAAAGAAGATTAGATTAGATTAGATTACTTTATTCATGTAGATAACAATAATTATAACTGCATAGATTCTAGATTGGCGTAGTTGTAAGTTATAAGTAACACACTTTTAATTTTATGAACATGACCAATAATTTTCAACAATATAAGTAATGATATTAAATGCAATATGAAAATTTTAATATAAGTGAGATTTATCTACATGAAACGGCATGGTTTAGACATGTAACAAACTATTCTGGAAAAAGGACGTCCAGGACATCCTTTCCATTAACACTTGGCACGTGAAGATGGAGAGAGTGAAAGCATGAGGAGCAGGAGGAGGAGGAGGAGGAGGAGGAATCTTGTTCTGTTACATAACCTCCCTAGGCCTTTGTCCCCTCGTCACTTACTCTTGGCGTATGCTTTCTCTATGATAGAAGTAAAATAGAGAATATAAGTAAGGAATGAAATGAAAATATTCTCCACTAGGCGAAGTTAGGACTAGAAAGTCCTTTCTACCACTCAATCTGAAAGTACAGTGTGATTAAAAAAGAATATCACAGCTTCAAAAATGTGTATTTAATGAAAGAAACGTAATATATCCTTCTGTTATACATCATTACAAATATTATTTTTTTAAATTTCCACTCAAAAACAAGTTAAGAGAAGATCTATATGACCCCCTCTAGACTTGTCCCCAAGCCTCTCTCAAACTTGGAAAGGATGAAAAACCTCCTTGGACATCCTTTTCCAAGAATGGACATTTAAATGTCCAAACTTTGCCGTTTCTATTAGTTAAAATTGATAAAATTAATAGAATTATATTACTTATACTTACAACTTTTGTAATCCAGTATCCAAGCAGTTATAATTATTATTATCTACATGAATAAAGTAATCTTATCTTATATTAAACTTGTTCAACACTCTCTGTAGCATATCAGGTTTGGATAGCTGCTGTTATTTCTTGCTTCAAATCATCAATATCCATCTACCATTAATGATTTGATACAATAAATAACAGCAGCTTACCAAACTGTTATGCTACAGAGAGTGTGGAACGAGTCTCTAACTCAATACTCAATAACGGGTTGATATTGCTTAAAAGTGTCTGAAGTCTGAAAGGGGTCATTTTGAACATCTCTGAACTTGTTTTTGAGTGAAAAAACTGTTTCAAATACTCTTTGTAATGATATATAATAGAATGTTCTATTATGTTTATTTCATTAAATACACATCTTTTAAGCTGTGGCATCCTTTTTGAATCACCCTTAATAATAGAGAATAGAAATTGGTTCTTCTATACTCTCTGGAATAGTGGCGAAGCATGGTATACTTATTTGGTCATCGCCGGGTATATTTCCTATAGGAAATAAGTATACCACGCTTCGCCACGGCTCTGGAATGTCCCTGTGGGGTGCGGAGGGCGAATATTGGTGAAGGCATGTGTTTGGTGTCCGGCGCTTGTGAATGTAAACTTAGGCTTGTTCAGTTGAAACAAAATTTTATCAATCACCACCGCTCAAAAAAGGATGCAATCAGTCAACAGACGCTGGGTAAACAGACTGACACACAGAGTAAACAGTGGACACAGTCTGTAAACTGTCATCACTAGTTTTTTGCTGAAGCATCGTGTGTCGGTGAATTCCAATAATTGAGTCGTTCAGTCAACATGAACATCTCATACAAGTCTATGTTTCTCTGAATAGCTAAGGCCGGTCCAAAACCTCACTTATCGGCAAACTATTGACGTCCTGCAAGAAACCGTTTATGCACCAAAAACGGATGACAAAAATCATGTTCACACTTGAACGATTTGCCGTACGATTTTCGCATCAGATAATGAAAAAGTTGCCTTGTGGGAACGAAATCGGGATGGATATCTCCATTTAGTTTCTAGTTTATAGGTGAAAACGAACGACAAAATTAAATTTAACGGTCGTACCTCATTTGTCCCTCAAACCGTGGTGTCCTAGCTGCGTGAAAAACTACAATCGATGCAGGGAGCAAAGGATTATAAATAATAACACACAAACTACTAGCATAGTTTCCACTATGGGTCTTATCAGACTCAGTGGAAATTGTAAAATTGAAATAAATAAATAATACACAGAAATCGATGTGTTTACTCGTCAAGTCAAAGCTACTATTGTTCCAGCACAATATTAAAGAGTACTCCAATAAAATTGTATTATATTAAAATTGTAAACTACGAGCTAACTAACTATTTGGGTTTAGGCTTACTCAGCTGTGTCCTATGGAATATTAATACTATCAAATAATTTTTTCAATAAATCGCTTGGAGTAACCTACACCTACTTAATCATTAAAAAATAGGAAATCACGTAATTATTATTGAACTGAGATTCAATTGAAAAAGAGCAAATTCGATTGATAGTGACTTGAAGATTTGAATAGGCCTGAGTTCATAAGATTTCGTGTGTAATACTGTAACTCTCAGCTCTCTGCATATCTTGTGCTGTTTTCCTCACGAAGTTAGAAAACTACGAATCCATCACATTGATATCGTTCCCTCTGATTTGTGTTTTCAATTAAATTTTTCGTTTTCAAGTTTTCCAAGGGCCATCCATTTTTATTTCTTGTTCACAATAATAGAGAATACCAAATACCCCCGTATATAATATATATATATATTAGTAAAGCACCCAATTCATATACGGTGGTAGAAGTTATGAAAGGTATGAGAGGTTTGTAGTGGAACAAATTGTAACAAAAACAATACATTATTGGAATGGTAGTACAAACCAAAATCGTTAGTGGCTGTAGACGAGTTGGTTTATCGCCGGTATGATAAAAAAGACCCTGACTCCATTCTAGCTGACTTGCAAGACATTTTTCTTGGCTTTTTTCGTGTTTCGGAGGACATGTTAATCAGTCGATCCCAACAGCCCAAAAAACATTCGTTGAATTCATCTCTCATCCTATTATACACGCACAAGCCTAGACACACACTGGCATCGCACTCAAAATTTTTTTTATGAATCTTAGAGGACTTATATATGATGATGAGAAGGGTTGTTCATTTACTCATTGGATCTCTTTACCGTTCATAACATCAATTTCGAAAAAAAAAACTTTTAAATAATTCTCAACGAACTTGCTACTTGTGCAAGACTTTGAAAATGTTATAGGCTACGATAGAGTTTCAACCGTTTCAACACGTTATAACTTCGTCATGGCATGGTAATACAGTATTATTATGAATAAATAAATGATAAATAAATCAATAAATTCTATTTTTTGATCATAAGCTAATTCAAATTAGCTTATTAAAGTATATAAATGATTTAAAACGTATACCTACCACAGTTTTTCAATACTTCAATTGTTGTCAGTATATGTCGCATAAAGAAGATTTTCAATAGATGGATTGTTAAGGATGTTTGCAACACATCCCATTCTCAAATCAGTAATAAGTTGTTTGCTAGGAAATATTTTGAACCAAATAAAGAGAAATTGTTGTCGCATTCCCTCATTCTCATATCAGTATTTCTCAATAAGCATTCTGCCAAACATCTCGATAATACTGTAGCATCTTTCAAACGGGTTCTCACTTCAATCAAATGCTAACCTACCATTCTTCATCATTAAAAAGGTAAAGACCTACTGCAAGTTTTTCAATACATGCATTGTTATGGATATTTGCAACACTCCACATTTTCAAATCGGTAATAAGGTGTTTACTAGGAAATATCTGGAAGTTCTTTTGTTGTTTTGATATATGCAATCAGTTTTTGAAGTTCGACAGACCTTGTTAAAACTAGATAGAAGAAGAAGAAGAAGAAGAAGAAGAAGAAGAAGAAGAAGAAGAAGAAGAAGAAGAAGAAGAAGAAGAAGAAGAAGAAGAAGAAGAAGAAGAAGAAGAAGGAGAAAAAGAAGAAGACGTAGGACGTTTTGGAAAATATCATGAGATATCACGTGGGAAGAGCCAAATAATGGGAAAAACTGAAAGAGAAAATGAAAATTGAAAGATATGGAAAAATTTCAAAAATGGAAGAAAATAGTGGAAAGAAAACGCCTTGTTATTAATGTAGCAAATTCGAGAATACTGGAAAGGTTATAGTGACAATAATGGATGTGCTTATTACTGCTTATTACTTATATATTGCTGAGAAATAAAGGAATTGCTCTCGAGTTCAAAGTATGAAAAGGAAGACGCTTGCAGGAAAGTGAGTATTTTGAAGAAAAAAATAATATGAAGCTGTGTCGAAAATTATAGGCATCCAAGAGAATTTAATTTAAATATCTAATGAAAAGAGTTTTCCTCTAACAGATAATGGGGAGAGGAGATCAATAATAGGAGGAAAATAATAATTCTCTATCATTTTGTTATTATGTTGTACGATTCACAGAATTTCAGATCAAATAATGTGTAGGCAGTAGAATATCAGATCAGACAACACGTATAGAACTATACTTTTAATTTCGCGGATTGCGAACGACTTTCATTTAACGTTTCTCTGGTAATGGATGATGTTATGTTGAATTTTTTCTCATAAATATTGTATAGGCTATAACATGTAGAAAACATATTTTTTAAAAAGAAATCAACAGAAAATGACACGTTACCACGGAAACGATAAATGAAAGTCATTTTCCATCCGCCTAATTAAAAATATAGTTCTATACGCGTTAAGCATTTGATCTGAAATTAAAAACAATACTACTTTCCTGTGGTATATATTATAATACATTATAGTAAATTCAATGGATCTAATGAAAAACAACATTGGAACAGATGCAAATATTTCCCCCCGACTTAGTTTTCCTTATTAGATTGCATTAATTCACTCAAGTGCTGTTTTTTCCATCTCTATTTATGTTGTAGAATTGACAAAAAAACTCTTTTTGTAGAGGATTGATCGAATTCATTGAATTTCAATTATCCAAATTGATTAAAACTACCATTGATATCGAGACTATCGATACAATCCTATTCAGTGGAAGTGCATGGATTTTATTCAGCAGTTAACATTGAATAATATGATAAATAAACATTTTCCCAGTGAATAATCCAATAAAGAATGGATGAGGAAAAATCAATAAGAAATTGAAGTTGGAGAGATGATTAATTTGCAATTATAAATTTTCTGTATTAAGTTTACTGGGATAAGCCACAGCTTTAAGTAAGAGATGTTAATGGTAAAGTTCAGTTTATCCTCATAGAAAATGCATTCTTTCAAATGCTAGTCGACACCTTCTAAAGTAGATGGTAGCTTCTCTCACCTAACTAAATAAAACATTTAATCGAAAGATTGAATTATTATTTCTGAATTATCAGGTCTCTTCTTATTGGTTGATATTATTTTCACTTGTTGGTACTACCACCATCAATACGTTGTCAGATGTATTCAGTCTTCAATAGTGGTGGAAATGAAGACATCTCTTGCCAGAGATGAACCCGTGACTTCGCTTTTCAAAATAAATTTAAACTTCACATTCAATTTCCAGTTTTCCTATCAACTTTTTGAATAAACTAAAATTACTGAACTAGAAATTCACCACTGCTCTGCTACGGAGTTCAAGAGTCGACAAAAACAGGAAAATACGTCATGATCAGGAGATAGAAACAACGAAACTCTTCAACGTATTATTACTTTCCTTACCTTACTAACGTAGACAAGGAAGGTAGGTTTATGACTTCAGACAAGAGAGTGCCTTTCTTTAATATTGCATTAATAGTGTTATCTTTAATAGTGCTTTCCAAATAAATACTTTTACAATTCCCAAAATCTGAAAGTAGCTCAAGGCTCAAGCAACTTAACTTTTTCAATGCTTGGAGCAGAAATCCAACCCCAACCTCCAAAGATTTGATTCAAGATTTAAAATCCTCTCTTATTATGTGTTTTCATACCCTAAAAACATTGGCCACACCAGATTTTAATTTCCTTGGCCCAGAAGCTCGATGAAATACAGTACATGAAGTGAAGTACATCTGGATGAAGATAAGTACATAAAATCAGATATTCTCAGATTAAATATCAGATATATAGAGATTCTTAATCTTGATCTTCTTCATCAAATCTTCATTTTTTGCAAAAAAAAAGAAACAGAAGACTTGTGCAAGTTAACTTTTGAAAAAATACATGTCAATGGAAAATATAATAGGAATCTAGATATATAATGGATATCTAGATATAGGGAAATATAGTATATAATGATAGGAATTGCTATAATTGAATGTAGAAAATTAATAAAGATTTTTCAATCGCTTACACTGTACAAAGTTCTCACATGCGCGGAAATATTACATCACGTAAGTAGGTTAAAATTGCCGCTTTTGGCACACCGTGACCTTGAAAGGTCAGGACAATGACCTTGACCCCCCCCCCCCCAAGGTCACCTTGGCCATGCCCCTTCCCCCCCCCCTTGCACCAGAACCTACATCCCCTTTTCAAGGTCACCTAACCTAACCTGACCTACTCTAACCTAACCTAAGTGAAGGTCACCTAACCTAACCCGACCTACTCTAACTTAACCTAAGTCAAGGTCATCTAACCTAGCCAGACCTACTCCAACCTAACCTAAGTCAAGGTCAAGTCACGGTCAAGGGCAAGGTCAAGGTAAGGGGCCTTGCAGCGGCCCCAAGCCAATGGTCAAGGTAAGGGGCCTTGCAACTCCTCAAGCCAAGGGTCAAGGTAAAGGGTCACGGAAATGGTCAAGGTAAGGGGCCTTGCAACTCCTCAAGCCAAGGGTCGAGGTAAAGGGCCGCGGTTTCCGTGGGTCAGGCCCAAGCCAAAGGTCAAGGTGAGGGGTCTTGCCAAGCCCAATAAAAGAATGGGTAAACAAAAAACCGAGTTACTATAGGTTAGGCTAGGTTAGGCGTCAGCCTAATCCTATCCTAACCTATAGTAACTCAGTCACCTGTTTCAACAGGCCTGCCATACCATCCAAGCAGGGTGAGTTAGGTTATGCTAAGTGAGACACATTGAACCTAACCTAACCCACCCCAGCAACCAAGAATAATATTACCAAAAATCATTCCCTCTAGTATCAGTGATACACACTCAGTGTTCACTCAACAGTCACTAGTGACTCACTCAACTGGCACTAGTGACTCACTCAACTGACACTAGTGACTCACCCAACTGACACTAGTGACTCACTCTGCAAGTGTATTACTACTAAGCTAGTAGACTGAGCAGCTCCTTAAATACTAGAGGTGGTGGTGGGGTAAGTCAATGATGACACAATAATTACATTTCTTTCTTTATTGCCATAAACAAGTTGCGACAAAATATTGATCTTTAAACAAAGTTTGCATAATCCAATTGTGTGAAACATTTACTACATTCAGTGCACAAAATGGCTGAGTATCCAGGGTTCCTTTGTCACCAGCCAGCTTCATCCTCAAAGTCTCCACAAAGTTGAGCAGGAAATGTTCCGGGCAGTAGACTCCTGTAGCATTCTTCATCAGTGTATCCTGATTGGGCATCTCGTGGAAAAGATAGGGTGAACTTAGGTCCACATACTCGACATTCTCCTTGTCATCCAGCTGCAGCAGTGTGTTGAGCAGAGTAATCTTCTCATAGCCGTAGACAAAGATCTTGATTGCATTGTTGTTTTCATGCAGCCATCTTTCAACTGTTCCGCACACAATCAGCCTCAATTCAGAATAGGGTAGATGTGCTTGACCAGCTCCATTGCCAGACCATCGTAGTCCATGTTTTGCTCGATGTAGAGCATTGTTGTCACTTGTCTTCAGCAGCATGTCCGGATAGGGTGACTTGAAGAAATGATGATGCGTTGTCACACGATGCCTGTCATCACGCTCCAATATAGCCATCTCCTTGACAATAAACTCATTGTTCAATCCTTCGAATCCTTGAAAGTCCATCAGGTAGAGTGGTAGTGGTCCAAAAATGTCAGCAGCTCTTCTTCTCGGCAACATTTCCATGTACTCGTGTTCATCAGAATCTTCATCAGCATCCTTCTTCCCATGCTTAGTAGAGAAGCCAATGCAGCATCCCACAACATCCTCGCCATCACTTTCAGGCAACTCTCCTTCCTCATCCAAAAACTGTAAAACTCTCTTAGCTGCAGACATGATGTATGCTTTGCCCAATGCTTCTTACCAGAATGACTATCCCAACACTTGTCATTCGCCTTTATACCCTAGGCAGATTGCACAATACCTGACATTGGCTTGTACTCTTTCGTCACATCATGAATCATCAGACAGTAGGCACGTGTATCCGCAGGAATGTTTTCAGTTGCTTCAAACTCAATTCTCACATCAATACTGCCAGTTTTAAGTGACTCATTTTATGTAACAATCAAACGCATACAACATCATTCGTCCATTTTCTAGAGCACTCTTTTCAAACAGGGATTGACCAATTGGAAATGTCCATGATTGTAGGCTCCATTGAAAGTTTCATACATGCCATATACAACAATCATCACCGTCAATGCTCTCATACGGATAGTACTTGTTGTTTAAAAACACTCGAATGTCTCTCATGTTGCACTTGTCAAATTGAGATGAATTAGCAGTTGCCACTTATTATCGCGCTGTCTGCAGCCCAATCACAATGTAGCGAGGCTTCTCATGTTGAGCTGTTGACTTGACAGTCCATGTATGCTTCTTTGTAGCAGGTAAGGTTGGTACTGCACAATTCCCAATGCCTGAATGTCATGCTTATAGGTGTATCATTCTGTACAAGTTTCAGCAGACGCAGTTTGTATTCATCGGCCACTTCCACATAGGGTATTCTCCATGTAAGTTTTTCAATGACTATCTTTCCGGCAGCATTCAAACAATTAGTAGTGTCAGCACTGCGTCTCAACACCAGTTCCTGTTTCACATTCAGTAGAACCTGTTTGTAGTCTTCGCAAAGCCCAGCAGGTAGCGAGAGGCACATCCATGATTGTTGTATCAGCTCCATTGGGAGGAAAAGTGGCAAATCCAACTGTTGGGTCAAACTTGTAGCCAGCTCGTTCCATTTTAGTCCACTCATCTCGTTCAAATGTCATAGCATTCTTCATCAGGCTTGTAATTCCAGGGGTGCGAATGCTATCTACTATCACACCATTTATCTCATAGCGTATCTCTGACCAAAGGTGAGCAAAGAATCCAGAGACACAGGGACTTCCGCCCAAGGCGGCATTAGCTGCATTTGTCACCTTAAACTCCACATGTAGATAGCTTTCTGATGGGATTGTATAAATGTCCTGCTGTTGAATCGGTATCCGTATTTCATCATTGGCTTTGAAGCTTGTAGTATAGGGAGCATGAGAATGGTACTCGTAGCCAATGATGCTGTTATCTGATCTTGGTCCACTCCTTGTCACATCCAAAACTCCCATTATTGCTGCTGTTGTTGTCGTAGGTGACAGCCACGTTTTTTCAAATAGTTGATGCTCCTCGATGTTAACTCTACAGAGTCTAAACGACGAATGACGTTTGCAGCACTTGCAGGCCTTTTATCTGTTTCTGTAGGTTGAGGATCTACCTCCATGTCGCATGCCGCCTCATTATCCAGTCCACGATTCCACTTATCAAATATCAGCACCATCTCACTTGCGTTGTCTCAGATGCAGAGTAATATTGATCTCCTCACCTCTATTATTAATGAGACGTCCGTTCTCGCCAACAACCTCCAACGAATGTTACCAATCTGCTTGGCGCCCACCGCAAATAGATTACATTCTGTACAGTCACAACTATTTTATACCCTGGATCAACATTTGGGTAAAACTCATAGATCACGTGATCCTTGACACCATTTGAGTACGACCCACTCACAATGTTACACTTTATACGTATCACATTGGGTCGACTGATTTGCACTGCTGTATCACCTTTAGCCTCTGTGTCAGCCTCTATGATCCTAGTGTTGTTGAATCCCAGCAGACTTCCAATCGACTCAGGTTTTGTGAAATCCAATTTGGCATTGCTCAATACTGAACATTTCAAGGTTGATGGGTCCACAGCCATCTGAAGTTTTATGTTGCGATCATGTAGCCTTGATGTGAGCAGGTTGGCAATTGTTTGAAATTCGAAACTGCCTTCCGGCAATGATATAAACTCCATTATCTTATAACGGGTGCTGCAGTAGTAGCTCTTGCAGTCCGCTCTACTACCTGTTATAGAGTTATCTTCGTCATCAATGTCTCCATCAGCTGATGTCTGCTTAGCTTTCAGAAGCACTTTATACCATTGATTGAATATGGCTGACCTATCATCTACAATTTCATGATGTTTCAGCGATGGATCATCTTCTTCAGCATCAGCTTTTGCTCCTTTCTTCTTAAACACATGAGTTATTTTTGGAGCATAATAGAATTTGTTGTTGTAGTTCATCTCAACATTGGGTATTGAATTGCAGCTTGTAAAGCTGATGAGTCCAATTTCCCATTCACCACTGCTTGTATCAAGTGGCGGATAAAATTCACTTTTCAGCACAGATGTATTACCTCCAAAACAGAGCATCATGGTCTTGCCTGCTCAACGCACTATTGCACAATGCCTTGTAATGAGCATGTTGTCCATTATTTATACTATTGGAAAGGGGAAATGATTAAAACTTGTTGTACAATATTTTCATTTATTATTTTCATCAACCAAAAATTTCAAACATAAATGGCCACAAATATGAGAGTACAGATCCTCTTGCTTCTGGTTATAGTTGTACTCAATCCTTGTTGCTGGATCCAAACCGCGGTGCATGTAGTCGATAAACTCCTGTGGTGGCCTGAGGTTTCCAAAGCCGTCAAAGTAGGTGGCAGCTCCATCCTTCTTCACATAGCACACCCAATGTGTGCCGGCTCCATCGCTGGTGTCCAAATTGATGATGCCACACTCTCGGTTCAAAGGTCCTGTTGCAGGTAGAGCATCCCGCATAAACACTCCTCGGAAATGTTTCAGCTTCACACGCATACTTGTAGAGGTCTGCATCAGTCAGCCGATCTGGAAGAGCAATTACCGTCGCCGTTTGCATTGACGACGGCGTGCTCCGCTTCCGCCTTCTGTTGACGCCTCAGGTAGAGTCCTTTTCCCTTTTGGAAGCAGCTGCTACCTGCTTCTTCTTCCCTCGACGTTCTGCTCCTCCTCCAAACTTTGCTTTGGCCTTCATGATGTTGGTCACTGCTACTGCTGCAGCCCTTTCTGCCAATCCTGCCTCTGGAGACGTTGCTACACTCCAAGCCTGTTCAGCCAAGTCCCTGTCAGCCTTTGCTCTGCTTGCTGTATCACTATTCTGTGAATAGGCAATGTCGCGCTGCTTGCAGGCCCGATCAAGTCTGTTGATTCCTGGATCACCTCTTGCCAACCGCTTCTCCAGCTTTGTACCTGGGCAGTATTGGTAACCGGAAGATGAAGTTCAACTGGTAAAATATCAACTGCTTTGTTGACTATTGTTCCAGTGGCATTTGCGAGTGCCGACAACACCTCTCCCTGGTACCTCTTCTTTCCTTTGCACCTAGCCATCTAATGATTCACTTTAGCCCCATCATTCTCTTTTATACCCTCAGGAGGCTTGTCAAGTCCTATACGCTTCAAGACCATATCTTTCCATTCCTGTTCATTTGTAAAACTTGTATCACCGTTTGCACGCTCCTTAACCAAAGTTACCATAGCTGTTAACACTTTTTCAACAACTTCACGAGAATGCTCATCCATCCTATTCTCCAAATATTGCTTGTTCACTCCATCTGTGGCATTGACTGGATCCATCATATCAGTCAGTACTGAGTCGTTGAGGCTTGTAAATACTTGCAATGTACTTTTATCCCTTCTCTTTGGCAGCCACACCTCAATCAAATCTCTACATGTACCAAGATTTATTGCATCTCTGCTGCTTTGAGGATTTGCTAAATTGATCACCCGTCTATGACGAGCATTAATGTTACCCAATGTGTCCATGATGAATACAAAGTGGGCAGTACATCATCCGCTTATATAGTACAACTAGTTTGCAGGGTTGCCAACTATGTAACCGCCTTCCACCAACTCTTCCAGAATCGAATTAATTTCATTCTCATGGCCAGTGTTGCCAACTGCTTTGGATTGATCCAATAGTTGTAGTCTGTCTACAAGCTCATTGGGGTCATTGTAGTAGACATATTCAATTTTTGTATCATTGTTTGCCACCATATTGAATGGCGCCACCAGTCCTCTTCCACTGATTCCTTTGCCTTTCTTTTTACCCTTTTTCAACAGCGGAAGTATTGTTCTCTTGTACTTGATATTGTTGTAGTCTCTAATTCTGCCACCTGCAGCATAGTCTCTGTACACATTGGTAAACCCAATATGTCTACATAGGCCTTTTGTCGGCCAAAGTTACTTTTGAAGTGCTTTGAAGTTTCCTAAATATAAGTTCACAGAGTCCTTGTGTAGCATCAAAAGTCTGCTCATTTCCAACATTGTTAGATCAGTCAACACAATCTTTGAACCACCAGTTCCAAAGGTTAAAATTTTGCTACCCAAACAAAACTGTTGTCAATCACTTTTGGTCCAAATGTATCATCAAAGCTCAACTCCTTTCTAATCAAACCTTTAACATAGATCCCACAGGTGTTTTAGCCAATTCTGTTTGATCAAATTCAGATTCCACTACACATCTTGGCTAGTATCCATCAATTGTTGAACACTTTTATTTTGTTGGTCCTCCTCCTCATCCGTTGACCATCCTGGAACATCACCATCCTCACTCAAAGGTGAATCATATTGCTCCACGACTTTCTCACAACACCAGACGTACTTGGAGCTGGACTAAAGTGTGAATCATCTCCAAATGCTTCAAAGGATGTAGGGGTCTCCTCTCCAATGTCAGGCAGTTGCAGTTGTTTTCCAGAGCTTGTTTTGGGGTCGTGGCTGTACAGGTGTGTAGTGGGTGGTGTAGGAGTAGTGTGATGATGTTTTATATTTGGCGTACAGGTACTGTACATGCAGGGAGGCGTTGTACCACTGGCGTACCCACTGGCAGTGGTTCTGCTGGTGGTGGCATGGTGGTGGTGGGGGTGGTTTTTGAGAGCTTCAACAATGTTGCTGAGTGGATTCACTCAACGGTTTGAAGTGTTTTTTTACGCATGATGCGATCCTCTGATAGCTTCCCTTCCAAGTGTTAGCTCCTTGTGCTTCCTCTTGATGTTACGTTTCAGCTTGGCAATCTCCTTGATGGTGGGAGCAATCTCCTCCACAGTCTGCTTCACATCCATCCCTGCTCGGTGTACACCAGTGTACTGAAGCTCCAGTGAAGCTTTGCACTTCAACTAAATAGGTGTCGAGTCCGTTTCCTGTAGCGCCTTTTCTATTCTTCTCGGGGATGAGGCGTATCAATCACAAGGAATGCATGCGCAGTTGATGACCAGACCTGATTGGCACATGCTCTTGAACTGACTGTCAAAAGGTCATGTCAGCGCCACTACATGATCTCTGCACAAATGTCTCATGTTTGAAAGCTCGTCCTGTTCAGAAACACAATTATAAAGTTGGCATTGTCACAACTGCAGTTGTTTTGGAATGCGGTTGCAGGTCTGTGCCAAATAATTCACGTCAACATCACTGTGACGACCTGCACTAAAGTATTGTCTGATGGCTTCCTGTTGTTCACAAATCACATGCGTCAAAAATACATTATATCTGGGACTGGCTGGCAGTTCATTTGAAGGTGGGTATTTTTCACTCTGTGTCACACTCGCATATAGCTCATTTCCATCACCTAGTCCTTGCATAATTGTACGAAGTAACTTATATTTTGGCTGAAACGTGGTATTTGGACCAAACGTAAATGTTTGAAAAAGTGGATTCCTTTTCGATCAAACAGCATGTTGAACTACGAGTAAATTGGTTTTACCACACCCAGATGGCCCTGAAAATAATGCCATCTCCATGTGGTTGGGGAACAAAGGACCATGACGCTTCTTTGTGTCCATTTCCAAGCCACAACCTCTCACCACTCATCAAAGTCAATTATCTTGAATTTGTTTTGCTGTTGCACAACCTGTTTCATCTCACTCACACAAGGTCACCTCTATCAATCCACGAGTCGTGACTGCGATCGTATCCTTTCCAGCGCACCAGCAGTTTGTTACCTCTTCTTCAATACCTTGGCAATTTCAAATACAGTTGGCACTTTTGTCTTTACAATTTCTTCAGCGTAGAATCCTCCTTGCACAGGTTCACCTCCATAATCTTCCAACTCATAGGTTACCGGCACTGTAGGTCGCAGACGCGTTACCGTGAACAGTCTCATTTGTCCAATTGGGCAGGCATCCCTTGTCAAACGCCATTTTATACTCTGCTGATTCTCACCTCGTCAGCCGGCTCAATCTTCTGATGAGCACCGGATGGAACGTGGCTGTGATTTATCCAACAAGCCCTGCTGATACTCTTGACGCTGTTTTACCAAGAGTAAAAGCTTTTCATGCCCTTCTCAACATCAGGTCGCATACCTATTGTACGATGCACTCCGCCATTGTACTCTTTCACAGTGGGGTTAGAATATCTGTCCACCCATATAGGTTCCTCGTTCAGTGAATTTGACCCACATTAAATGTTTAAGTGTTCTATTGAAACGCTCCACTATTGACGCTTTTTATCTGAAAATGTTGAATAATGGTTGACGCCATACTGTTGCACAAGTTCTGTTGAAATTTTGAATTGAACCACTCTTTACCACTCGTCAGTCTGCAAATGTTTCATTGGATACTTTGAGCTAGAATAGGACGCATTGCCTTCGTTCTACATCGTTGTGTCGATCACTCTTTATTGGTATAGTAGGAGCAAACTTACTCAAGACAATTGACAATTGCTATAATGTTTAACCTATAACCTTTGTTCTGACGAGCATAAGGAATCATACTCGACAAGGTTCAGGCAGATAGAGGTCATCAAAGACCTTTCACAGTAACCACATCCTTGTAGGAAAATTCTCACGCCCCTGGTCTGTGCAACTCTCTCTCGCTATCGCTAAGACTTATCCATACTAATGACTATCAAACACTTACATAGCATATTCACTTGAGCAGGAGCAGGTTTTATCCTGCGCAATTTGTTTGCTCTGAGCCAAACTGCGTTGTGCAATTTGGCCGCGGGTAAACCATTGTTTCAAGGTTATGAGCATAACTGATAGTCGATACATGGTTTCAGAGATGTGATATTTATTTACAACAATAAATGATATGCTAAAACAGGTTTACTAGTACATAATATCTGAGGGTTACTCTAGGGTACATGTCACACTAGATGGGTAGTGTTTCACATAGTCCTCTACCAACTGGAAACTCTAAAATAACTCTTTGTCAAAGGTCCAGGTTGAACACCGAGTGCTGTTGGGAAACATGTAGTCATCTTCTGAATAAAGTTGATTGGTATCCCAAACGGTTCTGCGAATCATTCTTGTAGCCCAACTTGAAGAACGGTTCCACAATCCAACAAGTGCTTGTACACAGGTTGCAATCACCGCGAGGCACATCCTTTAATACTGTTTGCTGGCTCCATTGCCAGTGATGGACACCTGTTACGTTGTCTGGAGGTGGTATAGCTGCAGTAGGAAGATGGTTCCTGACCAGTGCACGGTGCACACACCTCAACTGAGGCATTGATGATGGCTTCCAAGGAACCCAACGATGTGAATGATGGATGGAGGCATGTGCGCAGATCATATGCGCAATGGACTTGCTGGCACAGCTCACTCATCAACAGCACGCTCTTACCAGCCAGGTTCATGCACCAGTCTTTGACGTAAGACTTATCGCTTCAAGATCCTTGTTGAACTGTCCGGTTGTGCCTGCAGACACTGTTGCATGTGGAATATGTTTGAAGCACTCCAGTCCATGCTCCCTTGGTGTCAGAAACTCTCCACTCCGGTACTTGGGGATCCAGCTTGAAGGAGTTGTACGCTCACTGCTGCAGCCACAAGAAGATAGTACATCAGGTGGTATCTTGGTTGTTAAGCTGATGCTTGGCTGCTACTCGGCCTCCTTTTATACCCTGCATTTCTTGCAAACTGGCTATTTATAGCAATTACATCATTGTCTCCTCTGTTTCATCCAAGCTTCTCATTTGATGCAATTGATTCTGCAGTTCCCCCGGCTAGCCAGTGTAGAATGACGATTACAATCCAACATGTGACACAACTATTAGCTGCTACTATCCACAGCGCTAACCAACTCTCTATTATACTGATTTGAAATTTCAAGATTGTCATTGGTAGACTGTAATCCCTTGATGGCGGTGTGAAGCCAGATCCAAATGCCAATGACTGGTAGAAGAAGGGCTACCCATCCACAATTTATAGCCAATGATAAAACATTAGTATCGAAGCTAACCAAATCTCTAATGTAATGATTAGAGCTTTCAGGATTGTTGTCGGTAGTTGGTCGCATGGTACTCTGCCTTCTATGCACAACTGGCTCTGATCAGTTGTACACCCATTGTTTATATACATCCATGTCTCTATACAATAAATCAATGTTGTCCAATATATACATAACATTACACCTAAATATATACATATCTACTCTAAATATCTGTTGTTGATGGCATCATCATCACTTTTCAAGCACTCAATCTCCTGGAGAATGCTGTATTGCTGGGATACTCCATCTTCTTCTTGATAATTTTTGATGTCATCAATGGGGTTTGAGGCATGTGGCTCCGCTTAGCTGGTGGACATTCATCTTCATCGTCAGACATAGTGACTACTTCATCTGTGATGCAGCTGCTGCTACCTGGGTTTGGCTCAGACTCTTTCATCTCAATCCCCAAAACTTGTTGTGGGTCTGTCATCTCTCACCTCCTCCAGATGCTGCCTCAGCAGTAGGAATCTTATAGTGTCCGTGACAAGTAGGGTTGTGATTCCATCTT